>OY740787.1:78894743-79089264 GCA_963514005.1 Raja brachyura
TTTTGGCTCCTGTAATTTCTCGTGGAAGTATACCATCGCAGATGTCTCCCAGCCGTTGCTCGGTGGAGGTTCCTCCAGGCTCACTCCCTTCTGGTGGACGTCAGGCGGCAGCACTTGGTCCACGCTGCCACGATGGAGCCAATCGCGCTACGTCTGGATGAGCCGATTGCACATCCCGTCGTCCGTGGATTCCTGTTTTGCTCGGGGCTTGGCCGCGTTCCCGGACATCCTGACCCCACAGTTCCGGTCGTCGACCCCCAAGCACGTCGTGGTGCATTTTATATCGACCACCGGCCCACCCCTCCACGCACGAGCATGCCGACTGCCGCCTGATAGGCCACGTCTGGCATGGCAGGAGTTCCGCACATTGTAGTCCTTGGGGATCGTCCACCCTTCGAACAGCCCATAGGCGTCCCCACTTAATGTGATCCCCAAGGCAAGCGGGGGCTGGTGACCTTGCGGGGATTATCGGCGGTTGAATGCCGCTACCGCCGCAGACCGATACATCATGCCCCGCATCCAGGACTTCAACGCCCATTTGGCCAGGGCTACTATCTTTTCAAAAGTGGATTTGGTGCGGGACTATAACCAGATCCTGGTCCACTCGGAGGACGTGCCCAAGACGGCAATCCTTACGCGTTTGGGTTATACGAGTTCGTGCGGATGCCGCTCGACCTTAAGAACGCCACGCAGGCATTTCACCGATTAATGGACGGGGTGTGTCGCGGTCTTGAGTTTGTGTTCGTCTACCTTTACGACATCTTGATGGCGAGCCGCTACATCTGGATGAGCCGATTGCACGTCCCCTGTTTTCCGTGGATTCCTGTCAGCGGCTCAGTGAGCATGGTTTAGCTGTGAACCTCGCGAAGTGCCAGTTTGGGGTGGCCACCATCGACTTCCTCGGACACCGTATGACTTCACAAGGCGCGGTTCCCCTGCTGGACAGGGTCGACGCCATCCGCCGGTTTCCCCGTCCATACACTGCGCAACCTGCAGGAGTGGCCTTATACCACCATTTTGTGCCATCCGTGGCCCACATCATGCGGGCTCTGTATCATCTTCTGGCGGGTAGGCGTAAGGATGTCGAGTGTACCAACGAGGCGGTAGCGGCATTTGACGAAGCGAAGGAGGCCCTTGCTCGGGCTGCGCTGCTGATTCACCCGCGGGGGGATGCCCCGACCGCTCTTACGGTGGACGCCTCGGAGTCTGCGGTCGGTGCCGTGCTGGAACAGCTGACGGACGAGGTTTGGTGGCCCCTGGCCTTCTTCAGCTGGCACCTCAAAAACGCCCAGAGGAAGTACAGCGCATTTGACCGCGAGCTCCTGGCTCTGTACCTGGCAGTGCACCACTTCCTGGAGGGCCGCCCATTCACCGCTTACATGGACCACAAGCCGCTCACCTTCGCCGTGGCAAATATTTCCGACCCCTGGTCCGCACGGTAGCACCAGCAGTTGGCGTACATCTCAGAATACACCACCTCCATCCGCTTCATCGAGGGGAAGAACAGGGTGGCCGACGCATTGTCCCACCCCGCCGTCTACGCCATTTTCGAGGTGGTGCCCAGAATTGACTATTCTGCTCTGGTGGAGGCTCAGCTCACGGACGTTGAGATGCCCGCCTACCGGACTGCCATCTCAGGCCTTGCGGTGAGGATGTCCCTCTCGGCCCTGGAGGAGCAACTATACTCTGTGATGTGTCAGATGGTCAACTGCTCCCCATCATCCCTGCTGCCTGGCGCTGGAGGGTTTTCGACGTGATCCACGGGCTGGCTCGCCCATCCATCCAGACGACAACGGCACTTGTGGCTGCTCGGTTAATATGGCTCGGTCTGCGCAAGCAGGTTGGCCACTGGGGCTGCACCTGTATTCCGTGCCAGACGGCAAAAATCCAGCGCCACATCCGGGCGCCCCTCCAGGAGTTTGGTCTACCCACCGGTGGTTCGACCACCTCCACGTGGACTTTGTGGGGCCTCTCCCGCAGTCCCGGGGCATCACCCACCTCGTCATGGTGGTGGACTGCTTCACGGGTGACCGGAGGTCATACCGCTGGCCTATAACTCAACAGCTGCGTGCGTGGTCCACGCACTGGATTGCTTGCTTTGGCGTGCCGGTGGACATCTCCTCGGACCGGGGGCCACAGTTCACCTCTGAGCTGTGGTCGGCCATAGCTCACCTGTTGGGTGTGCGGCTGCACCACACCATGGCCTATCACCTGCAGGCAAATGGCCTGGTGGAGAGGTTCCACCGGCAGCTCAAGGCAGTGCTGAAGGCACGACTCTCCGGCCCGGACTGGATGGACGCACTGCCTTGGGTCTTGCTGGGCATTCAAACTGCGCCTAGAGGACTTGGGCTCATCTTCAGCGGAGCTCGTTTACGGGTTACGTTGGCGCCGGGCCAGCAGGGACCGCCCGCCGATTGGATTAGGTTAATTTAGTGAGTGTATGTTCAGATGGTGCACAGGAAAACGTGAAGGATTTATTGCAGATAAATTAGATAAAATAGAGGATGCACAGGTATTATCAGATCCAAATGCTCTCATTTATTTTCATTGTACCTTACATCAGCAAAATCTCTGTGCTAAATCTACTATTTTAAGTGACACTTTGCAACAAGTTATAAGTATTGTTAACTATATTTGTGCAAATGCAACACGGCATCGTCAGTTTCGTAATCTAAAGTTGGATGATGAGGCATTCAGTGTGGATTTGCAGTATCATTGTAAAGTGCGTTGGCTATCGCAGGGACAGGTGTTAGCAACATTTTTATCTTTGCGAGAACAGATAGTTAAATTTCATGAAGAACAGAATCAGCAATGTGAATTATTGAAAGAAGATACTGCATTTCTGTGTGAAATGTCAAAGCAAAATTACTTGAATGTTTCTTTGCAAGGTAAAACTAAGTCTATATATGTGTGGCAAAAAATCCAAGCATTTTGAAAAAAAACTATCTTTTTCAAAACTTGTCGTCTTCAAAATGAAATTTCAGATGGACATTTTCCTCAGTTAGCGAAGGTCATTGATGAGCAGGAGCATTCATGCGAATCATTTGAAGAATACGCAGCTGTTATAGACTTATTAATTAAAGAATACAATGAAAGGTTCACTGACTTTGAGAATCATGACATCACACTCAAATTAGCATTTGAAGCTCACCTAGTTGATGCCTCCAAGGCCCCTAAAGAACTACACATGGAATTGATTGAGCTCTCAGAAGATGACAATTTTAAAGTCCTTATTTAACGCTAAGAAAGATCCGATTGAAATATGGAAAAATGCAATAGAATACCCACGTCTTCGGCAACATGCACGAAAAATTATTGCTGCGAATCTACATTCTCCTACCTAACCCAAAGCAAGACGCCTTTAAGGTCACAAATGAAAGATACCCATTTAGAAGATCAGCTGAAACTGCATACCTCCATGTTGCAACCAAATATTCAAATGCTTTCCCACAAAAAGTCACAACAAAGTCATTGAAAAGTTAGTTAACATTAGAATTAACAATTTTTTTTCATTTTCTTGAACTTAATACATAGTAGTTAGATTTTTACAAAATAATGTACATTTTGAAGTATATCTTTAAGTTTCTTGGATGCGACATTATTAGATTACAGCTAACTTACTGCGGCCTACCAACATGAAAAGGTTCCCCACCCCGGTTTAAAATGAGACCAAGTGGATTGGAATTCTGAGGTTGGGACATAGAGAACTTTTCGGTACATTTTGTACAAGTGACAATAAGTTTCCAGTTGCCTACCACTTTAATTCCCCAGATCTCACCATGACCTCTATCTTTGGCTTCTTACACCGTTCCAATGGATCTCAATAAGAGCTCACGAAATGACATCAATGTAGACATGTTACAGACTTTGGGATTTAGCAGCAATTTCAGATACTTGGTCTATTTTGTGTCAGAACTGGCATAACTGACACAACAGTTCTCATGCAAGGTCATAAACCTGAAATATTAACTATATTTCTCTCACCAGCTACTCGGTAATTACATTTTTATTCAAATTTCCACTAACTGACAATTCTGTAGCTTTTTTAATCCCTCTGTTTGCATTCCTTGCTCATTGCAGTTTTTTCAGATAGATCAGTTGCAATTAACAAGAAAACATCACGCTCTCTTACCTGTCTTTATCATCCTACACTGTTCCAATGAAGCCAAATGACAGTTCAAGGAACACCACCTAAATAGGCATGTTAAAATCCTTAGGAATCAACATTGAATTCAATAATTTCAGATACCGAGTCTTTCTTGTTTGAGTCAGTTAGCCTAGCCTGTGTATTCAGTCTTGATTGGAATCCACCCATCACATTGTGTAATCCTGTGCTTTCTAAGATCATCAGCCTACTCTTTTTTTCTCTCTCCACATATGCTTCCATGCTGTAGAATATTTTTGGCATTCTTTTGTTTCATATTTCTAGCAAAGGCAGTTCTGCATCTCAGTTCATTTTTTTGTTTTTGTTTTCTCCTCTGTTCTAATTCACCCTTTTTATTTCCACCTTCACCGGATAGACCAGAAATGATTAGCAGGTTTCCATTCTCTCTAACACAGCACCAACAGCATTCATATCATCGGAATTCTCAATGACTCCACCTAATTACAGGCATTGGCTTTATTGTCTCCAACACCCCTTTTCTGCAACTTAAAATGGTTATTTTTTAGTTCTCACTTCAGACTTGTCTTTCTGATCTGATAAAAGGTCATCAAACTGAATCTTAATATTTATTTCTTTATCTGACTTGCTGAATATCTACTGGATTTAATATCTTTATTTAGGATCCTGCCCAGGTTCCGAAAAAGAGACAAAGTACTGGAGTAAATCAGCAGATCAGACAGTATTTCTGGAGAACATGGATAGGTGACGTTTCAGGTCGGGACTCGGACTCTGTCTGAAGAAGGTCTACTGACCCGAAACGTCGTGAAGAAGGGTCACAATGCGAAAGGTCACCTATCCATGTTAGCCAGAGATGCTGCCTGACTTACTGATTTACTTCAGCACTTTGTTTTGAAAACCAGCAAATGTAATTCCTTGTTTCTCTCTCCAGGTTGTATGGCATTGATCAGAATTTGTCCATCTCCAAGCTCCAGCAGAATCTTTTCACAGCCTGTCCTGGCTTCAATACAAACACCCATTTGTTACAGGCTTGGCACATCACTCAAGCTGGTGTCTCTCACACCTACACCATGAAGTATTAGCCAACAAGGATGACTCCGAGCCTGAGGGGGGGGTGTGTGTAATATAGAGATGGCAACTGGAGCTGCAGCAGGGTGCCAAAAGCAACAGAAGCGTGCGGTGCAAAGTGAGTGGAATTATGTTTGGTTTCTGGCGGCCAACAGGATCGTGAACTTGAATGGGGGCGGATGGCAACGGGGCTGCCAATACTTCTTCAAATATAAAGATTTCATGCAGAAGCTGAATTGCTTTGTCGTATGTTTCAATTTAAGAGGGCAGAAGCAGGCTGACACTGCTCGCTGCTGATTGCAAAATCTTAGGTCATGGAGTCTGTAGATTGGAGTGACTCCGCAATTCTGTTCTAAAGGCTTTCAACCCTGCCAGAAACCTGATCGCTGCAGGGCAATGCCACGAAGGCAGCCTATTTCCCCAAAATAGATTTGGAAATATTACTCCTTCCCTCGCTGCTTTTCTCTCACTTTCCATACGATTAATTCTGGCGCCCCCGACTCTACTTCTTGCAGGGCATCGCAACTGGAGCGGGCGCCTGAACCGGAGTCATTGAGAGTTGGAGCCAGACAGAGATCCCAAACAGGGGCAAACTAGAATTTGTTTTAATTAGTATTAAACACAAAATTTAAAAAAAGGAAACCGTTGTAAATATTCAGCATCTGTCACAGATTCTGTGAAAAATAGTTAATGTTTCAGATGGAAGACTGTCAACTGATAGCATTTCCCCCCAAATGACACGCCTGTACCATTCTGTAAAGGTCGCACTGGACCAGCAAATGTAATTGTGTAAGAAGGAACTGCAGATGCTGGTTTAAACCGAGATAGACACAGAATGCAGGAGTAACAGGGGGACAGGCAGCAACTCTGGAGATAAGGAATTGGTGACGTTTCGGATCGAGACCCTTCTTCAGCTGAGTTATTCCAGATTTTTGTGTCTATCTTCAGCAAATGTAATTACGTGTTTCTCTCTTCGGTTTCAGTGTTGTATGACATTGAATCAAAACGTGTCCATCAAGCTGCTGGAGATGGACAAACCCGCCTGTGATACAGACGAAAAAATGCTGGAGTAACTCAGCGGGAATAAGCAGCATCATCTCTGGCGAGAAGGATTGGGTGACGTTTTGCGTTGAGACCCTTCTTCAGACTAAGAGTCAGGGGAAGAGGGAAAAGAGAGATATAGACGGTGATTATAGAGAGACATAGAACAAATTAAAGAAAGATTATGCAAAGAAAAGTAACGACGATAAAGTAAATGTGGATCCCGCCTGCAATGACGGCAACTGGGCAACGCCCCAGCAGCTGCTCCACCCCGTCCGTCCCTCTCTGTCTGTCTAGTGTCTGTCTGGCGGCGTGGCCTCGTGTCTCCCTGTGCATGTATGTGTGAGAGACAGAGAGAGATCATTAAAAATGAGAAGACGGTGAATTATATCCCATAAGAGAAATAAAATATCGCCTGTCTAGATGAAGCCGCCGATCGAGTGACGCCTGCAGCGACCGCATCGCCATCTCCCTCTCTCCCTCTCTCCCCCGACACGTGGTCTGTGGCGGTGCGTCATCATCAGTGGGGGAGGGGGAGGGGAGTAGGCACGTCGACCAATCAGCGGACGCCCTGGGAGGGGCACGTGACGCGGGGCGCTTGAAGACGGAAGTGTCGCGAGCCGCCTCCCCCCTGCCGGCGGTTGGTTTTTGTGTTCGGCGCGCGCGCAGCTCGTGCCGAGTCACCTTCTCCCCGCCACCCTGCACGGAGCAGCAGCAGCAGCAGCAGCAGCAGCAGGAGCAGGAGCAGGAGGATCCGCCGCCAGCATGAGCATGTTACGGAAGGGCACCTCCTCGCTGTGGGAGCTGCTGCTGGAGAGCGGCCTGAGCGTTGTTGCGGGGGGTGGAGGTGGTGGTGCCGCCACACTGAAGTCTGGTCTCCTCCTCCGCCACCACCACCACCAGCACCAGCAGCAGCAGCAGCAGTTGCGCCGGCATCTTGGAGGGGGCGGGCGGCGGCGGCTGCTCGGCGCCACCTCTGCTGCTTACAGCACCAGCACCGGCAGCTCGCCGGAGCAAGACGGAGCGGCCGCGGCCAACGTGACCGCCGACGACTCTGCTGCGGAGAAGTAAGTGCTGCGGCGGCGGCTGGGGGGGGGGGGTGAAGGCTTTCTGACACTGACATGCGCGACCTACGATCACGGTTAAATCCCCGTGATCGTGGCGCTTTTAATCCCCGTGATCGTGGCGCTTTTAATCCCCGTAAACCTGGTGCTTTATTTAATCTGACGATAGACATAAAACTGGAGTAACTCAGCGGGCCAGGCAGCTTCTCTGGATAGAAGCAATGGGTGACGACCCTTCTTCAGACTGAAGGCTGAAGAAGGGTCTCGACCCGAAACCTTGCCCATTCCTTCTCCCCAGAGATGCTACCTGTCCCGCAGAGTTACTCCAGCATTTTTGTACCTATCTGCAGTTCCTTCATACACGCTTTATTTAATCTGATCATTATGCACTAGGAAACCACGGAGCTAACGGAATGGTTACAGCACGGAAGGAATCCGTATCCACTCTTCTGTGCTAGCAATCCATCGAGTACGGTACTTCCCGCACGTATTCATTCAGATACCTTTTAAAAGCTGACGAAATGTGTTGGAAGGAATTGCAGATGGTGGTTTATTTACGCCGACGATAGACACAAAATGCTGAAGTTACTCAACGGGCCAGGCAGCATCTCTGGATAGAAGGAATGTGCGACGTTTCGGGTCGAGACTCTTCTTGAACTGAATTTGCCTCCATTACCACCCCTGCTCTACCCGCATGATACTTTGCTATTTGCTTCCTCTATGTACGTTTTGGATCCTTTCGTCGCCCACCACTGTCCTGTGTCCTCAGATTCAAATCGCTGACCTCTGTCAATGGGATCCATCGATTGCGCATATGCCTGTAGCGTTTTTAGATTTCCCCGTCAGCTGAAATGATCCTGTCATCCCTGAAATGGTACTCGTAAATCATTCTTGTAAATTAAGTCTTTGCATCACAAACGCAGCAGGTCGATTGTTGCTGAACCAGTTTTATAAAGGCTCAAGCTGACTTTCCTACTCGTGTACCCCATGACTCGTTTTAAAGCACACCACACCATGTGTTCCTTCTTGCTCACTGTGCCAATATCAGTAGACTTTATTCTTGTAGAGATTTAATTTTTGAATGGGGGAATATGGATTTTTAATGTATCAAATAATTTGTGCATCTTGCATACATTCACTTTGGATATTTTTCACTTGGCTAGGTTAAAACTATTTGTAAAATTCTTAAGATGTTGAGTTTCTATTTATAGTTACTTTTATGTATGTGAAATTTAACCTACTTCATTCAGAATATATGGGAGCTTCTGTCCTACATGTCCTCCAGATCACTCTCTTTACTGAAGGAAGGGCTTTGGCTGAATGGGGCTTTTAAAACATCTCGTCTTTAATCGCAGATCAATCATGAATACTTATTTGTGATTTCTTTTACACTCTAGCTTGGCCACATCTCAAATAATTTAGAATTTACAGATCATGTCAAGCTTTTTTAAAATAACACAATAACTATAGACCTGTAATTGCTGAGTCTGGCCTATTGCTGAAATTCACTATCACCCTGTACTTGGTTCAGACCCATAAGTTTAAATTTGCTAGTTGTGAGCATTCTGAACCTTTATGCAAATGTAATTGGGTTAAATGGATGTGCCAGACCAAGTTCTAGCCACAGAAGATTGAGAAATCTTTCCCATGGCAAACCCATTTTTCATGCTCATAATTTATGAAGCTTTTTGAATGCATTTGAATGTTTCTGACATTCAGCAGCTTTCAAGATTTTTGCTATGTCAAAATAACCACACACAAAAAAAAACACTTGAGATTATTTTACAAAAGTGCTCTCACATATTGTGGATCAATTTGCTGGATCTGGAACAGGGTATATGGTATAACTGCATTATCCAGCCTATATTTAATGTAGGAATGGGTCATATATGTAAATCAAAAATTATCTTGGATAATGTTCCTATTTGGGAAAACCTTGTTGTGGAAGATAAAAACGGCATATGTTAAGTTTTTATAAGGCATAAAGACCTGACAAATTAAGTGTAATGTTTGAGAATGTGACAATTTGACTAATCTAACCAAAAAGAAATTGCAGTGCTCTGAGATTTGGGAAATTGCAGTGCTCTGAGATAGAGGTAGCCAGCTGTGTGTTTATGTACATGATGTGTATAATGCTGGTATGTAAGTACAGCATATAAGAAAGTTAACTGATTATATTGATGATTGCAAGGGGAAATGAATATAACAGGTTATGTTTACTTTATAGGCCATGAACAAGACCACAATTCTCATTTTCTTATGGCATAGGAGGGGATCATTCAGTTATTAGATTGCAGCAAGAAACTGTCAGCTCTTGGAGCAATCCCATTCCCCCAAATGTATGGAATTTAACCTAGGACCAGGGCTCTCACTTAACTTTTTTTCCCTGTTGCCAGCCGGGCAACCTAGGCAGCTTTTTAGGTTGCCAAATGACAGTTTAGGTGGTCATTTAAGACGGCTTGCATGACACGTGCAATAATGTGCTCGGACGAAGTGCGTAGTTACCAGTCGGAATTATGCTCAATTAAGCATTCACATATTATTTCTTCTTCAAATAAAGTCACAAACTAAATCAAGACATGATATATACCACAATGACATGCAGCAAAATTATCCTACAGTATCTCAACTCTTTTTACACGTTGAAATTAATGCAATTTCTATTATTTCTTTCCACTTCCAAACAAAAATGTGGTTGGATTATTCAGCATATGATCAACCTGTGTCAATAAATCCTGGACCATGGTAACATATATGCATAATCATGCATACTACAGATTGACGCAAGTATGTTTTCTGTGAAGGACTGAACATTACCATGACATGGCCACAGCATGGGCAGTTATTGTTATTGGTACAGAAACACTCTTGCTTCCCACATAATTCATCCACAACAAAATATACAGGTTGCAAGGAAATTTCTAAAGGCATTTTATGATAATAGCTGTTAAAAACAACTATACCCATCTTACAGGTTGAACATTATACTAACTGATAAGAGGTGGCCAAATGACATAATGTTCTTTTGGTAATATATTTAAAGATGTCAAAACGGCACATTACCGGACATTCAGATTAGATGTATGTGTTATGAACAGCAATGAAGATACCCAGTTTGTACGCACCAGATTAAATAAACAATTATTGATAAACGCTGTTTTCACCATTCCCACTTCGGAATTAACATTAAAATTTCAACTGAAATATCTCCCGAATAAATTTGTGATGTATATGACAGACTGTAGAAGTAAAACCTGGATAAATCCAACGTATAGCTGTGAATGTTGCTCATTAAATAACTACAGTACTGATACTCCATGTTAAGAGCATTGATTTGCCATTAAAATGAATTCTGTAATAACGTGTCAACGGTAGCAGTGACAATCGAACACTGCAGCGGGGAGGATCTGTGCAGGATAGATTGGGGGGATCAGTACAGGATGAATGGGGGTGATCAGTATGGGATGGACGTGGGGGATCTGTGCAGGATAGATGGGGGAGACCAGTACCGGATGAATGGGGGTAGACAAAAATGCTGGAGAAACTCAGCGGGTGAGGCATCATCTATGGAGCGAAGGAAATGGGCAATGTTTCGGGTCGAGATCCTTCTTCTGACTGATCCCCCCCCCCCCCAATTCTTATTGAATGGGGGATCAGTACAGGATGAATGGAGAATTAGTACAGGATGAATGAGGGGATCAGTGCAGGATGAATGGGAGGCATTTGAACAGTGTGCATCGGAGGGTCTGTGCAGGATGAATGGGGGAACACCACAGGATGAATGTGGGGATCAGTAAAAGATGAATGGGTGGATTACTACAGGATGGATGGGGGGTCAGTACGGGATGAAATGGGGGGTACAGTACAGGATGAATGGGAAGGGGGGGTCAGTACAAGGTGAATTGGGGGACCAGTGTAGGATGGATGGGGGGTGGCAGGAGAATCAATGCGAAGTGGATAGGGAGATCAGTGCAGGATGAATAGATGGGAGGGGGTAGAGGGGAAGGGGAGCACTGGGGGTGTCAGTGAGGACTCTATAGAGGCGGGAATGGGGATCAGTGCGGGATGGAGAGGAGGGGTCCCAGGGTGGGGGGGGGGGAGATAGCGGGAGGAGGTGGGGAAGAGGAAGGTCGGTGCTCCTTGGACAACACCGGCATCATCGCCCCGCTGCCTTAGCCATCCCTGTCCACCGCCAAAGGGGGAGGCAGTTAGGATTGGGTGCTGGGTGCAGGTATGACGTAGATGGAGGAATTGGGAGTAGGGGATGGACTCCTTACGGGAAGAAGTGTATTCCAGATAGCCATGGGAGTCAATGGGTTTATAGTGGATGTCGGTCAGGAGTCTATCACCTGCGATGGATATAGTGAGGTCAAGAAATTGTAGGGAAATGTCGGAAATGATCCAGGTGTATTGGAGTGCCGGATGGAAGTTAGTGGTGAAATGGATGAAGTCAGTTAGTTGTGTGTGGGTGCAGGAGGTAGCACCAATGCAGTCGTTGATGAATCCTGTTTCTTTTGAGAAACATTGGGCTATTGAATCGAGATTCATTGCCATTTTCACGGGATATGAAAAGTCTAATCATGTTTGATTTCAGTACTTTCACATATTTCCTGAAATCTTTTCATGCTTAGTTTGTGTATCAACCTGTAGCAATGTGTGCAATGCATCCTACCCTAAGACATTTTCGTAAGATCTTGGAATGATGTGTGCCCATTGAAGATTTGAGAGTGTCCTTCTGGTGCTTCAGCGTGCTTGGTGTGGATAACCTCTTCTGACTTGTCTTGCTTCCCCACTGAGATCAATTTCTTGGAGGCTGTTCAATCCACTTGCGGACACTTACTGGTGCTTCTAGTTCAATGTTGTTTCTTTGGTCCTATCTGCAACACTTCATGTTGGAAGAATCCGTTAGGAAGTCGCTCGAATTGTGTAAGATCTATGTTGCAGAACCATAAGGATGGGGTGTTGCCAACTCTGCATGGTAGAGCTTCAATTTATTGGGAGGTAAAATTTATCTTGATACAAGGTTTTTTAATTCAGAGTTATAGAAAGGTCTGAGGATTTTTCTGACCTAACCAGATGATTTTTGCTGACTCTAAACCAGTACTTTGAATTGGTATACATTAGAAAAATGTGAATGATAAATAATGAAAACAGAAATGGTTAATTAGCATATGAGAACTAATGTGGCAACTTGTATATGTGTCTTTTCACAATACTGGAGAGATTTTGAGGAACAAGATTATTATTCCGTTTTTTTACACCAATACACTGTTCTTAACAAAAATCTACCCATCACGTGAAGCCTTATAAATAACATATATAAATTAGATAACTTCAAGACTGAAAAAATGGGACATTAAAAACGCTGCCACATTTAGTCATGAATATTTAATTCATAAATAAACTTCATATGGCCCCTCAGAAAATATGCGTTTTGATAATGATCTAGGGAAAAAGTAAACTGAATAAGATTTTTTCAAATGTATCTCCTATTTGCGACAAATGTCTCTCTCAAGAAGCAACTATAACACACTCCTTTGCCTCTTGCATAAATCTCCATAAAAGTTATGGAGAGGCAAAGGAAATAAATCTTTGAAATGTTCTCAAAATTATTAAAAAATAAAACTGGACTGATTATTTTCGGAACAGCAGGAGCCTGCCCTGAGCTATCAATATTTCAAAGACGTTTCCTTAATCATGGCCTGATAATGGCAAAAAAACATACTTAAATTTTGGAAAAATATATCTCCCCCAACTGTGGATTACAAACATGTCTGAGATGCTACATCTTGAAGATATGAGACTTGACTTAGCAGGAAAATCAGAGCAATTTTCAAAGATATGGTCTCCATTCATTGATTCATTACAAGGATAGTATGGTGCAACACAACTTTGGAATTAAACCGATTTACGGACTGGGTGATGGGTGTGGTGAGAAATGAAGCAGCATATCAACACTTTGTTTTTTTTTCCTTTTTGTTTCGTTTTTGTCTTTTTTTAAGTTTTTGCTTACTCTTTGATTACACTCATTTGTATTTACTCCATTCTTACACATTCACTTTCTTTTTCACTTTCTTTCTTGCTCTTTCTCTCTTTCTATTTCATCTTTCATATTGTCTGACTTTTTAAAATAAAAATAAATAAATGTGACATAAAATTGGTCATCAAAACTAAGAAACGGAGCCAATCTTCAATTTGGCAACACACTGTCTCGTGTTTACCTTTCATACAGACTGAGTCGCTAACTCCATTCCTTCGTGTCAACTTCTGGAAGCTCCGCCATGACCGTTACGGAGATATTTTACTTTCTAAAAAATCAGCCCAAATCAAACGTTCTAACGAATCATTGGCCATCGATATAGTTTAAATCCATAAAGTAATGTACCATTTAGATCACATTGGTGAAAATGTTTGGTTTTCGCAAATAATGTAATGTTCGTTTTCTGGGACACCAAACCTTTTAGTGTCCACCACAACATACGTTTGTGTGTATGATATGTAACACGCATTGCGGTGCAAACTCAGATGGATGTAGTATTCTACTACATGATCAGGTGAATGAAGTGAAAACAGTGTTTGCAATTTTATTGTTCCATGTGGTACTCATAAACATAGAAAGGAATAAGAAATACATGCGCTTACTGTGCCAACCAGGTCATTGGTGGACACCACACGACAACCGTTACACAAAATGTATTTGTATTCTGATGCCATTTTTGGAACCTTGCCATCAATATGCTATCTTTTCTTATATTTTTTTGTTGATACTATATTAGTCATGAACCCAATTAAGTGCTTGTCACCTTTTTTGAAAGAATTTGAAATTTGACCCCCTTTGTGTGCAGTATTGTAAAAAGACACATATTCAGTGCTGTTCCAGTTTACAACTCGGCTATCTTTGGTTTTCCTTGAAAACTCTGCTATCTCGAACAGTAGTTAGATAAACTGTATCTACCCTGAGAACCAATCATTGCTGAGAACCATGTTCTTAAATGCAAACTGATTAAAAATTCCAATGAATTTGTAAGATCAACTGTTATTCTGTTTTCATCAAATTTCCTGTTTGTCATTGGACCTTGTACACAGTCATGTGTTAATTTTCTTCCTTTTGTACATTTTAGATTTTGCTGTGCACTTTTTTGTAATTTGTTTACTTCAGTTGGAAAAAAGTTCTGGCAACAATAGAATCATGCTCTTTATTGATTCAGAAGCCAGAATTGTGCAGTTTTTTTTAGACTGAGTAAAGTTCAAAATTGTACTTTAAAAAGCTATTCAATCTGTAAATTTAAAAAAAATCAGTCCTCTTTCTGTTGCATGGGGAGGTGATTAGTAAATGTATTTTACAGTGGACTAACTGCTTTCATCTGAATTTTACTGAGGCAGCATACCAATACAAGTATTTGATGAAAAGGGTGTTTATTGTATTCAGCACACTAAACCAAAGCTTTAATTGTCATGTGATTAATGTAATTGTAAATGATAATCTGAGATGAATACACTAATGGCAATGCAAAAACACAGCATAAACCTAATTGAATAGCATTTACAATAATGGGAGAAAAAAGATCAAGATTGAAATATAACAGGTGCTAATGATGTGATGAGTGCTTTTTAACTTGATGCATAAGGACAAAATGTAGGATATGGTTGTTGCAGAAATTGCAGCATATATTGGCTGTTTGTAATTCCCTTTTTAAATGCGACATTGAGCTGCTGCCTTGGTTTTCTATTATCCCATCTATTGAAGCCCTCCCTGAAATACCACTGAGTGGGAAGTTCCACTAATTGGACCTGACAATAACAAACAAGCTGAAATGTATTTCAAAATTGTAATAATAAATAATTTGGAGGCATGCCCAAGCGTTTGCTATCCTTCTTCTTGTTGGTGGAAGTCGTGAGTTTGAAACAAAAAAAGCAGACTACTGGGGGAACGCAGCAGGTCAGGCAGCATCTGTGGAAGGCAATGGGTAGACATCATTTTGGGTCAGGATCCTTCAGACAATGAAGTAGAGAGGAGAAAACTGATAGAAAGTGAGGAGAATGGGTGGGGCAAGAGCTGGCATGGTGCATCCAGGTAAGATTGGCAATTAGGTGGGGGTGGGAAGGGTGGAGACTAACCAAGGCTGCAGATGAAGTGGAGAAGCCAAAATGGTGGAATTGGGTTTTTTTTAATTGATGATGCGGGGTGCTTTGCTCAAGAGTCATCATTTGCAATTTTGTCTTGAGTTTAGAAGGTGCAGTTGAAAAGTATTGCTGAGTAAATGGAGGGCATTTTGTAGATTGTGTCAGTGGTGGGTGAGGTGAATGTACAGATGGTGCATGGGGTAGTAACAAGGCAAATTACTTTATATGTAGGAAAGAACTGCATATGCTGGTTTAAATCGACGTTTCCGGTCGAGACCCTTCTTCAGACTGATGTTATTGGGCGGGACAGGGATAGAATATAGTCGTAGTAAGTCGACAGTAAGACTGGTGGGAGAACTGGGAAGTGGGAGGGGATGGAGATAGAGGGAATGCAAGGGCTATTTGATGTTAGGGAAGTCAATATTCATACCGCTGGGATGTAAGCTAGCCAAGCGAAAAATGAGGTGCTGGCCCTCACTCTGACAATGGAGGAGGCCCAGGTCAGAAAGGGAGGAGGAATTAAAGTACTGAGCAACTGGGAGACCAGGGAGGTTAAGGCAGACTGAGCGAAGGTGTTCAGCGAAACGATCGCCGAGCCTGTGATTGGTCTCACCGATGTACAGGAGTTGACACCTGGAACAGCGGATCCAGTAGATGAGGTTGGAGGAAATGCAAGTGATCCTCTGCCTCACCTGGAAAGACCGACGGGGTTCTTGGATGGAGTCGAGGGGGAGGTAAAAGGATAGGTGTTGCATCTCCTGCATTTGCAGGGGAAAGTACCTGGGGAGGGGGTGGTTTGGGTGGGAAGGAACGAGTTGACCAGGGAACGGTCTCTGCGGAAAGCAGAAAGGGTTGGAGAGGACAAGGGGTACTCTGTCCTTGTTACGAATGGGGGAGGGGGAGCAAGAGCGGAGCTGCGGGGTATCGAGGAGACCCTAGTGAGAGCCTCATCTATAATGGAAGAGGGAAACCCCCGTTTCCTAAAGAATGAGGACATCTCCGATGACCTGGTATGCGTTGTATACAGCATATAATCCTCCAACATTTTCGCCACCGCCAACGGAATAATCTATATGGACTTTATCAAGCCCTTTGACTTGTAGGTTAGAGCGTATGAAATACAAAGTGAAGTAGCCATTCAGTTTCAAAAGTGGCTTGTAGGAAGGTAATTATGGAGGGTTTTTTTTCTGATTGGAGGCCTGTGATCAGTAGAGTGCTGCGGAGATTGCTGCTGGCTCCACTGTTTATGTACATAATGATTTAGATGCCAATGTCGTTAACATTGTACATACATTTGCAAATAACACCAACTGGCAGTATAGTGAGCAGTAAGGAAGGATTTTTCTAAGTTTATGACAAGATCTGGATCAGTTGGGAAGCGGCCCATGGAATGGTAAATAGGATGTAATGCTGACATGTGTGAGATGTTACACTTTGATGTGCCAAACTAGGATAGGATTTGCCAAGTGGATGGCAGAACAATGGAGTATGTGGCAAAATGGAGATATCTAGGTGTACAGGTGTATGGTTCCCTTTCCTTTATTGTGACAGAGCATTTTATTAACATCTGAGATTTCTAACATCTGATTCCAACCTTGTATATGCCTCTCCAGACAGTGTATGCTATTGCTCCATTCACTTGTAAAATGTCTTACTATCCTTAAATCAAAGTTTGATCAGTGTAAATAATATCACTACCTTCACTGCCGCAAGTGAGATACCAGTTTCTGATTTTATCCTAGTATGCTTTACCCTATTCACTTTAAAATGGAATAAACTGGGAGTCGGCAACCTACGGCCCACGGGCCGGATCCGGCCCATAACCCGAAATCATCCAGCCCGCAGGTGGTTATTTTTCAATTGGTTTTTGAGACCTGTGAATTGCAGCGGGGCTCACAGATGACCTGGGCGCTACAGCCAGTCCCGGGACACAGAGGCTACCTAGGAATTACAGCCAGTCCCGGGGCTCGAAGGCAACCTGGGAACTGCAGCCAGTCCTGGGGCTCGCAGACAACCTGGGCGCTACAGCCAATCCCAGGACACGCAGGCGACCTGGGAACTGTAGCAGGTCCCGGGGCTCGCAGGCGACCTGGGAACTGCAGCTAATCCCGGGGATGCTAGGGATCTGGGAACTGCAGAAAACTAATTGAAAAACACGTCAGCTAAATGGCACATGATGACATGAAATAAAGTGTCAGAGACAAGCTATGATAATGTTAGATTTAATTATGTGCAAGCCTTTTTCAATGTTTTAAAGTATTGTGTGCTTTTTCTATTCTAGGAAAAGACAAAAAGCAGGTCTTCTACCAAGTCTGGAAGATCTCCTATTTTATACAATTGCTGAAGGACAGGAGAGAATTCCAATTCATAAGTTCATAACTGTAAGTTTTGCTGTATGATTGGCTAAACATTATGTCAGTCAGCCTCTTTACCATGACACTAATCATGAATGTAGAATGCTAACCTTTAATACGCTTACAAGTATTTATTTTTTAACCAATCAGAACATTCGGGTTAATCTCTCTCGCAAGACATTGCAAGTGTATGGGTAGAGGAGACTTAACGGTAAAGGATTAGACTTGCTAAATGGTTGTTTGCTGCTGTTTAATTGTTTTAATAAATATTTCAATTTAGTTTTATTTGGTTGAACTGTTCTTTCTCCATCAGTGAACCCAATCCTGCTTGTATCATTATATTTGCATGCAATTTTGGTATCACATTATCGGCGAGTAGACACATTTTATTTTTACAGAAGCATTTGAAAGGCAGTCTGACACCCTCCATCCTCAGTCTTTGCCTAACTTGGCAGCCACTGAAGATTAACTCTTGGGTTTCTTATTATGTTTTATTATTATTAATGTTTTGTGTTTTCTGAGTCATTTGTAACTGTCACTGTATGTCATGTTGTTACACGACTTGGGCGGAGCACCAAGGCAAATTCCTTGTATGTGAATACTTGGCCAATAAACTTACTTACCTGGATATTGAGATATCTACCGATGCTCCAGATCAGAAGAATTGTTTGCCTTTCTGTTACGACTCCCGAAGGCAGGTACCTCAGAGTCGCGTAAACATAATCAAAAAACAGGTTCAAGTTTAAGAAAATAGTGTTTAATTTAGTTAAAAGAAGACAAAAACCCGAACCTGATTTAAACAACAGTCAGGGGCAAGAATTGACTAACAAATAAATATAACAGTGCTCCAGCCAGCCTCGCAATGGACTGTCGAACTAGAGTCTCCAATCCTGCCTAAATAGAGATAACCCTGCAACAAAACACACGAAAACCCTCGGGTCAGCCCTTATCCGTCCCAATACAACATTAAATGACAACTATAGGTAACACTACACAAAGTTCTATGCCATGCGGCCAGGCCTCCTGCAGCTCAGACCGGCAGCCTGTTCACTTGTCAGGGATCGGCGAAGAAGAGAGAGAATTCTGGGATCTCCTGCTATTTAAGCTTCCGATGCGTCACCGGTCACCTGACGCAGCTTGGCCAATCGGGTCCAGGAGCTCTTAACCCCTTGATTCCTGACTCCCAGTCACGGGGCCTGCACTCAGGAGAGAAACAGAAAAGGTAAGTACACAGCATTCACCAAGGGGGGGGGGGGGGGGGGGTGCCTAATACCAAACACCCCCACCCAAAGATACTGAATGAGCTTCGGAAGAAACTATTCAGTGCTAAAACACTACTGGCGCGACAAGGCGTCAGCCAAGATATTATCCTTGCCCCTTATGTGCCTGAACTCCAGGTTGTATTCTTGCATCTGCCAACTCCAGCTCATTAAACGCCTTCTTATTCTTCATGTTCTGCAAAAAAACCAAAGGGTTATGATCCGTGAATACGATGACAGGGACATTCGAGGATCCCACATAAACCTCGAAATGACTCTGAGACATTAACACAGCAAGGGTTTCTTGCTCAATGGTGGAGTACCACCTCTGATGGGGATTAAACTTCTTAGAGAAGTACGAAACTGGATGCTCCACCCCATCTGAATCATCCTGTATAAGAACCCCACCAACCCAACGATCACTAGCATCCACTGCCAGTTTAAATGGACGCTCAAAATCAGGTGCCGCAAGCACAGGTGCACGCACCAGAAGACCTTTAGTATGATCAATGGCTTGTTGACACTCAGCGGACCACACAAAAGCTACCTTCGGACTCAGCAAATCGGTCAAAGGAGCAGCCACTGCAGAGAAGTTTGGACAGAACCCCCTATAGTACCCAACCATAGCCAGATACCTAAGGAGTTCAGTCCTAGATGTTGGAACAGGAAATGCGACAATATGTCCCACCTTGTCCTCGAGAGCGCGAACCTGACCCCGGCCCACCATCTTACTCAGATACGTCACCGTGGCCTGGCCAAACTCACACTTCCCCAGATTGATCGTTAGGCTTGCCTCTGCTAGACGACAAAATACCTCCTTCAGATGACCGATGTGTTCGATCCAAGACCTGGAGCACACAACTAAATCATCAAGGTATGCTTCACAGAAGGACAAAGCAGACAATACCATGTTCACTAACCATTGGAAGGTTGCCGGCGCATTGCGCATCCCAAATGCCATTACCGTGTACTGAAGAAAGTTATCAGGCGTAACGAACGCTGAGATCTCCCTCGTCCGCCTAGTCAAAGGAACTTGCCAATACCCTTTTAGCAAGTCCAACTTAGACACAAAAGATGCACTTCTCACATGATCCACACAATCCTCCATCCGTGGAAGAGGATAGCAATCCGGCTTAGTTACAGCATTCACCTTCCGAAAGTCCGTGCAAAACCTGTCCTCCCCATTAGCCTTCGTAGTCAGTAGACACGGAGAACTCCACGGACTACAACTAGGTTCAGCAATTGCATGCTGCTGCATATAGTCAACCTGACCTCTTAGGCGATGACGCTTGTCAGGATTGACCCGATACAGATGCTGTTTAATTGGTGCAGCACCGGCCACGTCAATGTCATGCTGCAGCACAGATGTCTGAGAAGGCACGTCCGAGAACATTGACCCATTTGACCCCACCAAAGCAAGCAGATCATCCCGTGGACTTCCAGACAAATGAGACAACCGCAAGGTAAGCGACTCCAAAGCTTCAGAGTTGCACAGCTTTCCCTGCGTCACTGCCACAGACAACCGTGCCTCACCCACATCACCACCCATGTCAGGGGCAGCACTTCGTAAGCCAAAACTGGCTTAGATAAAACCGAAGGACACAGCTCCTCCCCATCAACCCGTACATGCTCCTGCTCATGGTACTGCTTCACCATGTTGACATGACAGAGCTGAGTCTTACGCCTCCGATCAGGGGTACCAATAACGTAATCCCTTGCACCAACCTTCTTAACCACCTGATAGGGACCACTATACCAAGCCTGCAGACTGGAACCAGGAATAGGCAACAACACCAGGACCTTGTCACCTGGAGAAAAAATCCTACTTGAAGCATTCCTGTTGAACCAGCCCTTCATCCTAGACTGAGCAGTAGCAAGATTACCCATTGCCAGTTCACATGCCCTCCGCAGTCTAGACCTAAGAGTACAGACGTGGTCTAAAATACTACATTTTGAATTCTCCTTCAGGACCCTCAACAGACTACGAACAGTATGCGCGAACACCAGGTCAGCAGGACTGAACCCTAAAGACTCCTGCACGACCTCATGCACCGCAAACATAACTAGATGAACCCCCTCATCCCAGTCTTTTTCATACTCCAGGCAGTAAGTCCTCAACATAGATTCCAAAGTCTGGTGAAAGCGCTCGAGAGCTCCCTGGCTCTCAGGATGATGCGCACTGGAGTGACAATGCTCAATGTCCAACAACTTCATTACCTGACCAAAAACCTTTCACATGAAGTTGGAACCTTGGTCCCTCTGCACAACCTTGGGCAAACCGAACAACGAAAAAAACTTAGTGAGAGACTTCACAATGGCAGGGGCAGTAATGTTACGCAAAGGGACCACCTCCGGAAAGCGGGTAGATGCACACATAATTGTCTATAAAAACTTGTTGCCCACCCTTGTCCGAGGTAGAGGACCCACACAGTGAACTAGAATCCGTTCAAATGGCTCCCCGACCACAGGGATTGGATATAAAGGTGCAGGAACAATTGATTGGTTCGGCTTTCCTGCTACCTGGCAAATGTGACAACACCTACAGTGCTGCTTCACGTCCTTTTTCAACCCTGGCCAAAAAAATTTCCGTAAGATACGGTCATACGTCTTATTGACCTCCAAATGTCCACCCAGAGGTCCATCAAACTGAGTATCTCGTCTCTATACCGACGAGGTATCACAATCTGATCAACCACGCTCCAATCATCATGCCCTGACATATCCCAGGGAGACCACTTTCGCATCAGTAAGGAATTCCTCAGAAAATACCCCTTTGCTGTGGAATCCATATCCCCCTCGGGTACCGCGCAGTGGAACAGATCCGATAAATCTGGATCACTCTTTTGCTCCTCAACCAGCCGGTCACGTGATAGTGACACCGGCACATTTTCAGACAAGACCCCATCTTGAGATGTAGAAACACCCTTCACAACACGGGATCCATCATCTTGATCCCCCAAAATGCTCTCACTCAGGTCCACTACATCTTCAAACTTTGCCTGGCTCTTAGCCATAGCCCTCGTGACAGCACAAGCTGTGAAGACCGTCGGATGCTGCATAGCCAATCTATCAGGACTCTGCACCACCGGAACAGCCGTCACCTCAGGAGTAATGAAAACTCTACCTCCTGCCAAGTCATTCCCCAAAATCACAGAAACTCCCGCAACGGGAAAACATGGCCGTAACCCAACAATTACCCGGCCTGAAACCAACTCGGACTCGAGACTCACGGTATGCAAAGGCACTACCATGTCCTCCAACCCGAATCCTACCACGGACACTGGACCCAACCGATGACTCCCCAGAAAACGGCAGTACACTATCCAATATAAAGGACTGAGTAGCACCAGTATCACGCAAGATGGATACTGGAACTCTATCACCCTCATCCTCTAGAGAAACAAAACCTTTCCCGATGAACGCAGAATAATTACTACACTCATCAGACGCAGGCATCCCAGGAACCACAGGTGCTTTTTGTATACCAACCAAAACCACAGGCTTTGCATTTTTCTTGTGCAGGGCGGGACACGACTTTAAGATGTGTCCGCTCCCTTTACAATAGTAGCATACAGAACCTTCCTTAGTCCTGAGATCTCCGTCAACCTTCTCAGCTCGGACCTCCCCTGTATCACTGTGCTGACACTTGCAGGCACAGAAACAGCTTTGACACTGCCACCGGCGACACCACCACGATTAACCGGCCGCGCACCAAAACTATAGGATTGCCCAACAAACTCAGTTTTATGAGTCAATACATACTCATCTGCTAACACCGCGGCCTTAGACACCTCCGTCACCTTCTGCTCATTAAGGTAAGTAGCAACCCTCTCAGGGAGACAGTTCTTAAAGTCTTCCATACTCATTAAGGCCCGCAGCAGCTTAAAATCCTTCACTCCTTGAGAAGCGCACCACCTGTCAAAAAGTGCCACCTTCTCCCAAGCGAACTCCACATAAGTCTGACTATCAAACTTCCTAAAGTGCCGGAACTTCTGCCGGTACGCCTCTGGAACTAATTCATTAGCCCTTAATACCATAGACTTCACACACTCGTAGTCCCGACTGTTGTCAAGAGATAAAGACGAGTACACCTCCCGTGCTTTACCCACAAGGACACATTGCAAGAGCAAGGACCACATGTCCCTAGGCCACTTCAAGGACGAAGCCACCCGTTCAAACACTGCGAAATACTTGTCCACATCCTTCTCATTAAACGGGGGAACCAGGCGGATGTTCTTGCTCATATCAAACTCCCTTTCCCTAGAAGAAAATCGGGAGGCATCCAATTCCTTCTCATGCAGCTCAAGGCATTTCATTTCAAGCATGAGCTCTTTCTCTCTTAAGGCTAACTCCTTCAATCGAATGAGGTCCCCCATTTCCTGACCAGGCAGTGTAGAAGCTAGAGGACTGTCTGCCTCAGCAGGCTATACCTCACTCCTCTTCAACGCAGACCATAACACCGACTTTATAGCCTCTTTCTTCGAATGCTTATCAATGGGCACCTTATTGCTCTCTGCCAGCACTAACAACTGCTCCTTCGTACATTTGTCGAACAACTCCCGACTAGGAGCCTCGATAAAGTCCTCCACTTTAAACTCCATATCAAATGTCAGGATCAAACCACCAGCCAAACCCTGGGCACAAATGTTACCACAAACGGAAGAGAAAAAAAATCCCCTCATAACACAGACTTCCCCAGTCAACAGAAGCCTACCAAAAAAAACCCAAAACTGTCTAGGGTCCTCAAAGGTTAGGACGAGCCCCCATTTTGTTATGACTCCCGAAGGGAGGTACCTCGGAGTCGTGTGACATAATTAAAAACCAGGTTCAAGTTTAAGAAAATAGTCTTTAATTTAGTTAAAAGAAGACAAAAACCCGAACCTGATTTAAACAACACAGTCAGGGACAAGAATCGACTAAGAAATAAATATAACAGTGCTCCAGCCAGCCTCGCAATGGACCGTCGAACTGGAGTCTCTAATCCTGCCTAAATAGAGATAACCCTGCAACAAAATACACGAAAACCTTCAGGTCAGCCCTTATTCGTCCCAATACAACATTAAATGACAACTGTAGGTAACAATACACAAAGTTCTATGCCATGCGGCCAGGCCTCCTGCAGCTCAGACCGGCAGCCTGTTCACTTGTGTACGTAGCATTCACCGGGGGGGGGGGGGGGGGAAGCGCCTATCACTTTCCAAAATCAGTACAACTAGCATAGGTGTATAAGGAGTATCATAGGCTGAGAACCCATACTTGTGGGACACCTGTCCTTGCTGATCGTGGTCTGACAGTGATGGTACAATGTACTACTTTATTATATGACAACAAGGTTTAACATTAAATAGAAGCCTAAAACTGCTGAAGGATATCAGACAACATTTGTGGAGGAAAATTAACAATTAACATTTTGGATTGAGACCCTTCATCTGGATCTCTTCAGCTGAATTTTCCACCAGTTTTTTTTTTGTTCTAGAGCCCATCTGTACTCTCATATCTCCATTGAGTATTCCCTTATTCCGTTTCATACTATTGTATTTTGGGTTGATGAGGGCCAGAGTGGATGAGAAAAAATAAAGTGATTTGAGAAGGTTATCTCAAGTTGGTTGTGAAAACATTGGAGAATGTTGGTGAGCAAATTCTTGTGGTGAATGATGGTCTGAACGCTAGACACTTGTAAACGAACTGACAGATGTTCTCTAGTTAGTCGTTATTGTTCCGCATGCTATCCAGTCAAATCATAATATACATTAGTACAGTAGATCCTCCGCAGGAACAACGGTCAGTCGTCATGTTCTGGTGCCGCTTCCAAGTCTCTGAAATAATTATAGTATCAAGCCTGTGTGAGGTATTATAGTCCTGGCCATGTCTGCATATGGATTGGGATGGGAATTGCAAGGACGAGATAATTAGAATGTTGTAAACTCTGAGCAAGCAATGATGAATTAAGATGGAAGGTAAGAAATTCCTTAATGCAGAAGAAGAAAAGCAGTAATGCTATCTTAGTGATTTTGTTGTGACACTCGGATAGGTATTGTAGACAAAGACTACAAATAAATTTGAGAAATGGAAGATATTCAAAAATGGAGATTGTGCTGGTGAAATGGGTAGAGAAAGTAGCGAAGTAGCAGGATGATTTGTGCTGTCATTTGGTTATAGTGCATATTGATGAAATAGCAGCTAGGTGGGGATGTTTTTGTCAAGTGCAGGACAATCCACAATAAACTAAATAAAGAGCAGGACCTTGGTGAAAATTTCATAAATATTCTGGAAGGAAATGTGGGGGGAGCTGATTATTGGTGACCATTGGGGAAAATCCAAAGGGGCATTGCTAGGAGGGAAGGGAATATCAAGAATAGGTGTCAGTGATGTGTGATTATCAACCGGGAAATACAACTAGGAATAAATTGTTCGGAATAAATAACATCAAAAGCAAGAGTGTAACTACTGATCTACAGCTGACACTTCTTGCAACTTCTGCATCAGGTCAATTTTCTTTTTCCCTTTGCTCTGGATTTCATTTTTACACTGATTTCTGAGAAAGGTGCTGTTGTGGCAAAATAGAAATGGTGTGCTGCAAATCTACAAGCCCCCAGAAATGCATATTGGGTAGAGAATGTAGAATTTCCCATCAGTCTCTACACATGTTTAAACGTTTGAAGTGTACAGACAAAAATTGCGTGCATTTTGTGCAAAATAAAGTGATGGAGGAAGGCAGGTCCCGGGTGACTTCTGTGAAGGAAATGGACTGACAATTTTCACAGATGGGACCATTCTTCAGACTGATATTTATTTTTGGTAAAACCCGAACGAATACTAGGTGGTGATGATTCTTTTCTCCTTGCAGGTCCTAAAATCAACAGGATTGCGTACATCTGATCCTCGACTGAAGGAGTGTATGGATATGCTCAGAACAAATGTGCAAGCAGCTTCTGACGGGGTTCTGCTTGACAAAGAACTCTTTAAAAAGTAAAGTATTTGTTGAACCCACACTTCCCTAATGTTTAGAGCCTATCTATCAGTGCTTTATTTTTCCGTTTTTCTTGAATGCTATGCAGGTTGGGCAGCTGTTTGGGGTGTTGAGAGAAAAGTATAACAATTACTTTTAATGGTGTTAGTTGAACGGCACAAGGATGTTTGAGGAAAAGTATTATCAAAGACAGTATTGAAAATGGAAAAAAAACTGCAGTTACTAGAAATCTTAAATCTGAGGAAGGGTCCCAACCCAAAAAGTCATCTGTCTCTTCCCTCCACAGATAATGCCTGACTTGCCAGGGTCCACCAACACTTTGCATTTGTTGAAGATTCCAGCATCTGCAGTTTCCTGTCCCCATAAAATAGGTTTTTGCTGTTTTGATTTAAATCATTTTTTTGGTTTTGATTTAAATTAATTCAGAGCTGCTCCTCTGTCAAATTGTAGTGCAAACTTGTGTCGATGGATTATTCTAGTCCTCTGTTAACCATAATTTAACTTAATTTAGTTCAAGATGTTGGCGCTCAAGATATGGAACTTCAGGTTGAGATGTTCTAAACCCTTTTTTCAACCAGATCTGGATTTGAATGGAACTTTCATCCAAAGTAGAATATTGCAGATACTGGAAATTTGCAATAAAAGCAGAACATGTTGGAACTGTTCTGCAGCCACTGACCTAAAATGTCTCAGTATCTCTCTCCATAGCGCTGCAAGATCAATGATATTTTCTATTATTATTTTGTATTAAACCTGTACATAATTGATAGTGTAAGAAGTTGCTTAATTTCAATAGCATTTTACAACGTTCCTTTTTCATTTTCAGATGTGTTGGAAGCAATATTGTGCTGCTCACTCAAGCTTTCAGGAGGAAGTTCGTCATTCCAGATTTTGATATATTTTCTTCCCATATTGATGGTCTTCATGAGATTGCCAAAAAAATGACAGGAGGAAAGGTATATCTTAATTTTTAATAAACTGAATTATATTAAACTGCTGATAGTAATTTTAAACTTTTGATATCTGTATGATTTAATGGCACATAATAAATTATTTAATCTTCTAGCTTGTGTTTGGGTGGCTAGTTAAATAATGCTATATTTCTGCACAGTATAATTAATGTCTTTGAAATAAAATATTGAAACTGAACACGGTGAATGAAAGAAATGCAAGCAATACTGGTGTGCTATTTTGTATGTTCAAAACTATTTTTCTCCTCCGAAAGGTTGCTGATTATATTCCACAGCTGGCTAAGTTTAGCCCAGATTTGTGGGGTGTGTCCCTGTGCACAGTGGATGGGCAAAGGTAAGAAACACCAAATTATTTTTTTAAACTTCATTTTGGTTTGGGGAAATGCATGCCTTACATGTACCAAATTTGCAATCTTAATTTATTACATTTCAAATGAAATGCAACAGATATAAAATATATTTATTGCTTAAAAAACAACTAAATTTTTGTTTTGTCATGTATTTTTTAATTGAAAATTTGCTGTTGTCCCCATATGCAATTAACTGATTCAAAGTTTTCCATAATCTTTTTGGCTCGGTTATTATAAAAATTAACGCGTTTATCATTGAGAATATAGGATCTAGGCCGAGTTTTGCTCATTTGTATCTCATCGCCATTTAACTATTTTAGGTTCTCTGCAAGTAAGTTATGAAAACCATTTCAATATAATTAGATCATGCTTGATCTTCTACATCTGTGGAAAACCACCCTCGTGTCAACAATGTTCTTGTTGATCCCAATATTATTGTGGTATGCTCCCTCTAAGTACTCCAGATTTATCCTAATCAAAGTTCTATGCATCTGTAGCATGGCTTCTATTTATTCCAGCCCCTTGAGATGAAGGTGGATATTATTTTCAATTATTTATTGTGCCATTTCTGTAAATGGACCCCTAAAATCTTTGTCCTTTACAATTCCTAGCTACTGATTCTTGGATCCAGAAATGAATGATTTCCATTTGACATTGAACACCACTTAACATTTATTTTTGTGCTTTTACTCATTGATGTCCCTTTGTAACTTTTCATTTCTGTCTGCATTGGTTATTGTGCCACCTAACCTGGTGTCACCAAATTTGAGGTATTCTTAGTCATTTAAAACTAAAATAAAGTGTAGGTTCAATGCCTTGGGTATGACACATCAATAGGTTGCCTTGGGTTCTGTTCATTTTGGCAGTGGTTTCTTCTTTGGAATTCTGAGTAATATATTTTTGAACTTTTGGAATCACATACTGTATATGTTGACATTCTTATTAACCATATTATATGATGTCTCAAGCACTCAACATGATTTGATAAAACTAGACCTATTTTATGATCAGCACCTTAGATCAACTCGTCATTCATTCTAATAGTTTGCTTGAACTTTTTGCCATAGTTAAATGTTAGACCAATAAAACTATGATTTAATTCAACACTTTTTATTACGGGGCAACATTTCAATTTTTATACAGTACCTTTAATGCACTGATGTAGAAGTCATGTCATTTTAGAGACTTGACCCAAGCCTAGTTAGTTTTCCTCGTTATTCTACATTAAATCAAGCAAATTTCTCCTTGATTTTTAGTTTTGGTAATTTAAACATTAACAACCTTTTTAAAAACTGAACGGCAACTTGCTGAATAATTGTTATTTAGTCATTGTTCGTAGGCATTCTCTTCCAGAATAATTGCATACATTTACTTCACTCAAATATTTAGATGGCTACCAAAGATGAAAAGTAGTCAAATATCTGATACCGCACTGATTCTGAGGGTATTTGTAAATATATCTTGTGCTTGAAAGTACTAAGTAGCATTTTGTCATTAATAATCTTCAGTAAGTGTTCCTTTTGTGCCTTATATTTGGACTGCCACTTTTAATCATCCCTCTGTCCAGATGCATTTAAATTATGAGGGCTCAAATGAGCCCTCGACTCTTTTGTGGTGATTACTTTGTGCCTTTCCTTGGGACCAACCTGGAAAGTTATCACCTTGTTTTATGGTCAGGAACTATCACTGCACTTTATTTATGGCCATTTAATTCATCCTTCAACTCTTCTTTCTGCCCCTTTCCCTCCTGTGTACCAAGAATGAACTGTCTGTCTGAAAGTGGACTGGCAACTTGTACATTTTACCCCATGTATTTGCTGTCACTTTACTTCCAATGTGACTTGTTCTGTTTCAGTATATTTCAATTAATATTATAATAAGGCTGAGTATAGGGAAAGCAGAGTTGAGATACTATAACAGTCCCTTGCCCTTTCTTCCTCTCATCCCTACTTGTGAGCAAACATGAGATCGTGGAGTGGAATGTTTTAGTATCAAATGTTTTTAAGTTAATTATGGCCTACTGATGAGTCAAAATCCTTGCACTCTGCCTCAACAATATGCTCAACTTCCTGGCATTGGGATATGTGCTAGCAGCCATCCTAGTCACCTGGGATGTGGTATGAGATTGCTGTTTGCTCTCAAACTAGGGTCAGTTTTATATTTTAGACCCTTGCTTGCCAGGAGGCGGATTGAGACTGTCCAAACTCTCTTCACATACACCCTTACAGACAGAAAAGAGGAAGAAACTTCTTGAAACAGATTTTCTTTATGTGGTAGGTAAAGTGAAATTGTTTGAAATACTTAATGAATGTATTTACATTTAGCACCTTAAATCTTTACTCCAAAAACTTAAAATTGTAAGCAATTATTTCAAGTATGGCGAGGTTTAGTTTTTACAGTCAATAAAATTAAATTCCTATCTTGCGTGTGTAAATTTGGGAGAATAAAGTAATTTTTTTTTTTTAAACCTGTTTCTTCTGGATTAATTCTGTTTCTCATACAATTGAAATTCAAAAGAATTCATATTTGCCATTGTTTCTCCACTTCTTTCTCATTGCTTCATTATTGCCAATACAAAAAGAATAATTTTCTTTTCCCAGAAGGCATATATGTCATTGCATTAAACCGCTCAGTTATTCCCACTTTCCAGTTTTATTACTGGCCAATTAAATTATGACTATCCCCTAGGGCCTTGATCTAACACAAAATTTGGAACATGAAATGTTGTTCCTAGTTTAAGTTTATATTTGCATTTAGTTTCATAAGCTTGTCTGTCATTGAACTGAAGGTCCTTTCATGAAACAGTCCAAATTTTCATTATTGATCCACTTGGCACAGCAATGTGTTATTAAATGTTTCCTATTAGAATCAATTGATTTTTTTGTTCTGTTTCAACTATTGGTGTAGTCAAATGGGTACACTTTGGGAACTGCTTGGGTGAATAATTTGATCCTATATTTAACAATTGCTATAAACATGAACAGCTTCACATAATTGTAGTTTAGGTACATCTGAAGTTGCAAGAGTGCCAGTTGATCCTTTGAATTTGTGACGGCTCTGCAATTCCAATAGTTTACCTTTCTATGATTTTTTTTCCTTCTTTTTCTTAAACACAAGAATAAGCAATTTGCCACTGAAACAAATATAATCATCGCACGCAAGTCCCGAACTTTCAACTCCATCAGGAGCACTAAATTTTGCTATGGAACAAATATCAAGATACACATTGTTTGCTCAATCGCAAGGCACGTGTGTTCAAGTCTCCAGGCCGCTACTTCCCGTTTTGGTTTCGCATTGAGTTAAAGGATAGAAAATCTTTATAAAAAATGCTACACAGCGAATCCCATTCAGTTATTGTGTGTCGTGCTGGTTGAAAAAGAGGTATCCAGCCTAATCCACCTTGAGCACTTCACAAGTTATAGGAGTGGAATCAGGCCATTCGGCCCATCAACTCTACTATGCCATTCAATCGTCAATCACTTGGTTTATGGTTCTGCAGGTCAATAGTCTTAACGTACACATCCAAGTTTTTTTAAAGTATGGTAATGGTTTTGACCTTTACCCTGGTTTTAGAGGTACAACACTCCCTATTCCTACCCCTTTACTCTTACCATTTACTTTAAATCTATGCCCCATTTTCCTTCTGCTAAAGAAATTAGGTTTTCCCTATTTATGGTATTTCATCTCTTGTGATAATCTAATCTCAATTAAGTCTCTCCTCAGCCTATTCTTAGAAAGGAAACATCCCAGACATCCAATTTTTGTTTGAATTTTGTTTTCATAATGTTCTGATCTTAGCAACATCTCTTCTCCGTTATTGTACTCTCTCATCTATTTTCCCTGAAATATGGTGGCCTGTGGTGTTCCAAAGTCAACTGGTTGTCTCACTAATGTGTACAATTCTAGCAGCATCATCCAGCCCTTGTGTTCCATGCCTAGGCTGATTAAAGGAAAGTGTCACATTTGCCTGTTAACAATCCTATCATCCTGTGTTGTAATGGTAGAATTTCTAGTGGCATGCACTTTACTCCTGTCCTCCTAAACACCCCACAGTCTTCCAATTATATATTCCCTTTGCACCTGTCTACGGCATTATCTTGTACTTTTCTTGATTAACTTTATTTTATTTTTATGACAAACTGATGTCATCATCCATATCTTGCTGCACCATTAAAGCACTAAACATTTGTGGGATGGCTGATGAGGTTTGTGTTACATATAATTTTTCGATTATCCAGTTACCTCGACATAAACTGATGTCAATGGAAAGCAAAACAACTTGCTGATGCTGGAATGCAAACTAAATAAACTTCTGCACTGATGTCGATGTTCAAGGAGCATCTATGAAAAGAACAATGTTATTCTCAAAATTCTGTGAACATTTTCTGCAAATTGACTAATGATAACTACTGCAAATATGTGACAAGCACTGAAAGTAGACTTCTAAAGTAATTTGTTTTGTTTGGTGTATTTTGGACCTCTGCTGCTAGAAATACAGCTAATAAACAGGAATGGATTAAAAGTAATGGCTACTGTACATCCAAACTTCCCGAATTACATTCAGGTAGTTGGCGAGTTTGGGAAGGTGCTTGGTTGCAAAGGCAAGGAATACACTGGTCCAGATTCCCCAGGCAATTTATTGTAGAACCTCAGATATTTTCTTTCCCTGCAAGGAAGCTCAGAACTTCCATGAATGAGTGTGCAAAACAGGAAAGACTAAAATTCCAGAGTGTTCTTATTAGCGCTGTTGTAATGTGGTCATTTTGTTTTACCCTGCAAGAAACCTAGTGGCGATGTGCCTATATCCTATACGTTTCCGGAAGCTTTATTGGGAATTCTGCTTGTTCGATTTATACCAAGTTTGTTGCAGGAATAATTCTAATAAGAAAATGTAGTTTACATTTTAAACTTTTTGGTGTTTCTAAATATTTACATTTAAATGTTGATGGTGTGAGTAACACATTTTTCCTATCTGAATGTTAGATATATTATTTTTAGTTTTAATTGCAGGTTAAATATCGCCTATAATTTTGGCTATCAGATTGCTGTTTGGGTAGGTTTTGAATCTATGTCATGTATCATAACCACCAGCTGCTTTCAGGCCATGATGAAACAAGTTTCATTTTTTAAAAAAAGATCAGCCCCAGGCAGGCAAGGGCCCAAATCTAAATGAGCAGAAAGTGAGTATCTAGCTGTGCCAGAAATTCTGGATCATCATATTTTTTACAATTATTCGTGCCCACTTGAAAATAAATTGAAAGTGAAAGTTTTTTTTTCTTTCTCAGAAATGCTCGGGGGATTTTGATCATGATTCATTTTGAGATATTCGGGTGTGACTTCTAATATATTATAGTGATCCATTACTTTTCTATTAATGATTGCCTAAAGCCTGTTAGCTGTCAGCTGTTGAAAACAGAGCTCTGAAACTAAAAATCAATGACTGTAACATGGATGGACATCTAAGTAACATTGGAGAGACCCTAGGTAGACCCTTCTGTACTCAATGTCTCAACCAAGAATCCAAAATGCCTTCCAGTAATCATTGTTATTTTTTCAGTCAGCTCCTGGGCCCAACATTTGAGTTGTCATTGTAATGTATTTGTAAGAAAGAGTGAGCCGAGATATTGGATCAATTTGCATCTATTTTTGTGTATAATGCCCAATTTAAAGAAACAGTTGTGCTGATTTTCAATCATTTGTACCTGTTTCCAAAAGAGCTTGGCCCACTGGGAAATTTGATCGGATGATCTACATTTGCGGGGAATTATTTGTGGTAAATCATGCAGTTGCTATAACATCTGCATTGACTGATATTTGGGATGCCGGGAGATTGGAATTTGGCACAGTAACATAGGGAGAAGGTATGGGGTTGCAAAGTATCCTAACAATTTTTGTTTTTAATATATTTATCAGTTTTATAGTAGTCCTCCCAACTGGATGTTCAAGCAAAATTCAGCATTCTTTCAGCAGACTGAAAACGTGAAATTCAATTTCTGGGCGGTACCTTGAATGGCAGGCACTTAATAGGTTTTATTCTGATCAGTGTGACTTCCAAGATCCTCTCAGTTATCCTCCCATACCCTAAAGATGTACAGGTTACAAGTTATTTGGAAGTTGTAATTGTCACTAAAGCATAAGTGAGTGATGCTTATGCATCAGGTATTGAGAAAGTGGGAAGAATTAAAAATTGGGATCAATATCAGATTAATACAAATGGTTGGCGGTTAGCACGGACACAGTGGGCTGAAGGGCCAGTTTCCTTACTGTCTGCCTCTCCTAATAGAACTTGAACTTGGCTGATGTCTCCGACTACCAGCATTTCAAAGCAAGCGTGTTTTAAATCAGAAATATTTCAGTCACAGAAGTTATGGGAAAAATCATTTGCATTAGTAATTTTTGAAGAAGCCAATCTTTCCATTGCGTTTAAATATATTTTCTGCTCAAATCCTATAATGTTAATTATTTACTCTGAAGTGAAGCAAAGCATTTATTAAATGTAATGTTTCTTTAATCTCTATTAATGAAATTGACACAATCTTTAGAACAATTTTGGGGAAATAGTTACATGTGGAGAAAAATATGATCTTTACACTTCTATTTCAATTTTGAACATTCTGAATAAAATTGAGCAGCTTGAGTATTCCCTAAATGCACATGGACTGAGTTCCTCACATTTAAAACCAATATCAACTTTACTTTAGTTTTCATGGGTATTTTGTTTTTAATTCATTGTCAAAATTTGATTTTTGTTTGTTGATGGTCTAACATCAAGAAAACATGTCAAACATTGCTCCATGATAAGAAAAAAGTGTGATTTCCCAAAAGAGGATGCCACTAAAATGAAAAATTGTTCAATTGTGTTTTATATCTTTTAATACTTAATTAAATGTTTTTCAATTTAAAACAAAATGTTGATTTCTGCATTTGACTTCGAATTCTGTTGTAGCGTCAAAGCATGCAAACTGTCTAGATTACACATACCCCAGAATGTATTGAATAATGAACACCAAAACTTATTTCCAGCTATACTGTGATGGAGAGTGAGGCCATATTTCATTTAGCTGGAAAAAAATGTCAGCAATTTAAAAAAAAAAAAATGTATTTCTATTTATAGCTTTCATTGGAATTAAATGCTTTTTCCCCTTCAAAGTAGATAATTTTAAAATGCCAGTTGTGAATTATTGTTGCAAGGTTTTATTTAAACAAATCTATGAACTCATGGCTACATTTCATTAACTTAGCTTAATTGATATGATAGCCTGAATTTTCTCTAGGATTGGTTACTAAGCAGCAAGTAGTTAGCTGTACCATACGATAGACAAGTTGCTTTAACTAATGGTTGAGAATTTACTTGGCAAATGGCTGAATTGTATGAATTGGAAGATTCCATGTTCAATTTATGATTTGCAATGACTTGTAAAGTATGGCAAAGGACAGTGAAGGTACTTCATTGTTCAATTGTTAGAAAAATCAGAATTGGTGTTTCTGCTTTTGGTTAATGTTATGCATATGTGCGAAGACCTCATCAACATTATCTGCCTCGTCTGTAATCTTAGAGTACTTTGCCTGCCTTGTTAAGTTCTGCATATTGTCTATTCGGTAAAGTACCGGAGGGTAACTTTTGCCTGTGGACTTGTGCTCCAAGAAATCTTTTGGAAGCAATCGTGGGAAAACTGGTGAGAGGAACAAATTATTTTTACACTTTGAGACTTCTACCTTGTACCTGTTTTTAAGTCGTCTTTATTTTTTATAGTCTTTCACCTCGGTGGAAATGAACTTCAGCCAGGAGAGCAAGTGGGAGCTGCATACTCTTTCACAACTTCAGTGTGCCAGTCTTCTGTAAATGGCCATAAAGGAGGTGTGTGTATACACAGACCAATTCCCAGTGTTTGCTTTCTTTCCTTCATGGGATTTCCGAGCAGAAACCACCTGAGAACTGACACAGCTCATCTGGCATGGCATTAAAGAGTTAACAATGCACAATCAGTAGCTGAAAAGTTGCTGGTCTGTAGCAATCCATTGGTCTGTCAATAAGGATTTGAAGCTTGCTTCATATGTGCACACTGGTGTGTTTTGATTTTTTTTAAAGAAACCATGTGCATAACTGATACCTGCATTTGAGTTCAATGCAGTATGAGCTGTTTAAATATGTCCTGTTTTGCCAGAACTGATCTGGGATTTTCCTGATTTTACTCGTGTATGGCTGAATTCCACTCATTGTTCATCTCCACTTTCACTCTCTACTACTCTAATCGCATTACAAAACTTCAGTTAGTGTGATGCTATCGTTTGTATTCCTGTGACGCTAGTCATGGGTCATTGATGATCTTTCTTCAGGTTGCGTTTTTGGCATTACTTAGTCAACTGGTAAAGGCTACCTGGCACCACAGATGTTCTGCTTTGGTCACAGCACAATTATTCTGTGAGTTCTTCATTGACTAGAAATGTCATCAGGCATTTGAGACTGATGCATGTACACTGCATGTATGAATATATATACATGCAGAGTTATGCTTTCCCCAAACCCGACGCAAATGGAGCTTTTGGCTCACCTTGCAATCAAATGCACCTTTCGCTGCATAAACTGGTGCTGTGTACTAGAACCCTGATGCGTTGTAACTGTTGGAATGTAAAATTTCCATTGTCGGAAAATAATTGCTAGCCTTTTTAACTGATTTGAGTAATATGCAATAACTTACTACTGTAGAGGTACAGCATAATTTGCTACTACCAGCAGGATCTGGTGAACTTTCATTTTGCTTTCATATTTTGACCCTTTGGAAAAGCAATTATGATAAAGCTTTACAATGCAATCTGCTACAAACAAGATTAATTTGGTTTGTGCAGAATCTTTTATGATGTCCAATGTACATTTAAAATTATAAACTCTGAGTCGTAATATTTAAGAGCACTATAAAGGTACAATTTCTTAAATTGGGATTTTAAAAGAAAATGTGATTGGTATTTTAAAAGAAAATGTAATTGGGACGGAGGAACATGCAGAGCGAGTGTAATATACTTGTCCATTTTAAATTAATAGGCTACAAATTGAATAGTCTTTGCTCAGAAAAGTTATGTACATCATAGCACAAACTAATTAAACTTTTTAGTATTTAAGTTTCTGGATCTTTTATGCAACTTAAACACAACTCGTATTGCGTACTGACAGATTAACATGTTTATAGAGATATCAGAACATTAAAAAAGGCTGATATGCTTCCATAAAACTGACAAATCATTACAGTGTTCAGACATTATTCATATAAATGGACAGAAGCAGGACAATACAACTGAATTTGTATAATAATAAACAGGGCATATACAGTACATCGGGCTGTTATGAGATACAGGCATGGGGCAAACACTTGAGCGATGTTAAAATCTCACTAAAGGAGTAGTCTGACATAATACATTTTTCTGATGTGTAAAATGTCCAAATGTTTCAGTACTGATAACTTTTGATTGCTGACATATTGTTTGTATTGCAGGAATCCATGATAAATATTAGCTTGAGTGTATACCTTCAGTACAAAATGGCATTCTAAGGCCTGTGTATGTACGTCAATTGCTTTTAAGCATGTACATTTAATATGCAAGATTGTCTTTGCCACATTGCTGGGCAAAGCATTCCCTTAACTGACCCATAGAAGTGGCGTTTGGGCTACTCAATTGACTGTTTCCTAATGGCAGAATTCAAATAGAGATAAATTCACCTGTTAAAGTTCATTGTTCTTTTTTTAATGTTGGATTAAATTTGATCAAATTTTAATATTTCAGACTTTTCCAAAAAAACTCACTTTGAATTTAAAATGTAATTTTGTCCAAACAGTTTCAAAAGATGGCCAAGAGGTTCTGGGAAAATAGAGTAACTCAGTGGGACAGGCAGCATCTCTGGAGAGAAGGAATGGGTGACGTTTTGGGTCGAGACCCTTCTTGAACTATTGCAGGAGAGAGATGGCAATATAAAATAATCTAAATTTGGGAAATGGTGGATGATCATTGCCATCGATAGTGTCACTTAAGCAAACAGCTCATTTTGATCTGAAAGATTCCTGCAGTGTAAAGAGAAAGGATTGGTTGTGGAATAGCAAAATTATATTGAAATACTGGAAAGTTGAAAAGGAATAAACATGTAGATATTGGAGGGTGGGGTGGAATTGAGTGATAATTACAAAATGCCTGCATGACTGGAAATTGCTGGATAAGTCAAGCTGAGGGAACGACAAAGATATGGGGTAAAGATTGGCAGGAATCAATGGGTGTGCCACGATGCTGACAAGATGATATTGGAGTGTTTTTGAACTGTGGAGGTAATGTAGGAAACCAGTGATGCAATGCTTGGCTTAGGCCAGTTAGGTTTTTAGCAGGAGGAATATTTGATAAAATGACCCGAGTTTTACTGCAGTTGAGTTGGAAATGTGACCCAATTATGATGTAATGTTGACGGGCAAACAGATGATAGAGGCATTAATTAGATTGAACATGTAATGAACTCTCAACTTTATTGCATTGAACAACAATATTAAATGTAAATTAAGGTAATTTAACATTAATTATTTCTGCTACTATTTTAGCATGAGCTGTTGCTAACACATTGTAGATGGAAAATTGGTCTGGAATATAGTTAATTCTATATGTAGCTAATGTTAAATATTCATATTTTGGTAATTAGAAATGTATCATGGTAATTTTTGTACTCCTGTTTTGTGGAATTGAGTTGTTTTTAATTACCTAACATTTTCTTACTCTAGGCATTCGGTTGGAGATACCAAAGTTCCCTTTTGCCTTCAATCCTGTGTGAAACCATTGAAATATGCAGTTTCTGTCCATGATCTTGGGACTGAGCATGTTCACAAATATGTTGGCAAAGAACCCAGTGGATTACGTTTCAACAAACTCTTCCTGAATGAAGAAGGTAGAATTTGTATTTTAAATGTTCAGCTATTTTTAAAGACATTTTATTTGTTTTGTTTTTTAATTAGTGCTAGATGGCGAGATTTGTATCCTATAATTGATTAACTTTGGCTCAGCTGTATTAATTAAACAGTAGACATTTTATTTTTTCATATTTTCATTTTCTTAAATTGCAAATCTGTATGTTTCTAAATTTTGAGTTAGTAGTTTATGTCATTGACTGCCTTACTGCCTTGAGCAATTTAAAATAAACACCCCTTGAGTATTAATATGCAATGTCTTATGTAAGCTTTATAAAGCTGACTAACAAGGGATTTCTCAGAAAATTTAACCAGTCTTCCTGTGACACTACTATATCTCATTCAAAATTAGAAACAGCCATGTTTTTTTTTGTTGAAACAGCACAACTTTCTTGTTCTCATTCATTCTGTTATTTCACTCCTTAAACAACTGGGGTAATTTATAGAGGGTAATTAACCCCAAAACACGCAATTCTTTGAGATGTGGGGGGATATTGGAGCACCTGGAGGAAATGCAGCCATGGATAATGTTCAAACTCCACACAAATAGCACCCAAGGTCTCTGGCAACGTGATGCAGCGGCTCTACCGCTCTGCCACTGTGCCGCCCTTTAACAAAAACTGAGATGTGTAATAATTTTTGCAGAGAGTGGTGAACCTATGGAGTTCTCTGCCCCAGGTGACTGTGGATGCTGCATAATTTGGAGTAATTGAAAGAGGAAGCATGTACTTTTAAAAGATGAAATAAATTGGCAAGATGGCGAGATTTGTATCCTATAATTTAACAGCTAACTAAAATGAACTCTGGTTATTATTGGACATGATAAATCAGTGAAATTATGACTGGTTTGACAATTATGATTGGTTTGAAAGCCATTAAGCATTAATTAATGAAAATAGTTGGTGGAAGTAACTGTATTTGGGGAATTGGAGTTGAGTAGCTGTGTGGAGACTGTGAAATCGTATTCTGCCTTCCCTTGCATTTCCACGGATGCATCGTCTCTATTAGCCTTCCCTTTGTTTCCTATTCTATTGTTGCGAAGTAACTGTTGACGCCTAGGCTACATCTGCAGTGGTCTGTAGTTTGTCTTTGTGACAGTTTTTTTTGTTTCAGATAAACCCCACAATCCTATGGTTAATGCTGGGGCTATTGTGGTAACTTCCCTTATTAAGGTAAGCAGTTCATACCTTCATTCTTTGTGGCTGATCTGTTAGATTTTATACATTTGAGTTCTTATCAGTGAATTTTGTATACTTGTTCAGGGAAATAATTCTTCAGCCAGAGAAGTGACAATAACTATTTATAATAGTATTCAGCCATCTGGGAATATGCAGTGCAAAAATCAGCGCTAGTGGAACTCAACGAGTCATGCACAATCTGTGGAGAGAAATGGACAGGCGATATTTTAGGTTAGGAATTTTCATCACATTAATGGAGTAGAGGCCAGAGGGCTATTAGGGATGGGGCAAAGTCAGCAAGTTCTGGGGGGATACAGGTGAGGAGGGGTAAATAGCATATGGGTAGTGATAATACCAAAAGCGAGGTGAAATGTAGGTTAGGATGCCTAGTATGAAAGGAAGAGGAGTTTAATATAAAGCCAGAGGGAGAGATATGTGTGGAAGGGGAAAGAGTGGAGATAAATAAGAAATGTAGGACTGAGTGGGAGAAAGGGGGAAGGAACTGGGTGATGGGAGGAATGAGAGAAAGGTGTGCATACCAGGGTGAGGGAGGGGAGGATGTATCTCCTTGTAATCGGTGAATTAATTGTTCCTGCAGCTGGGTTGTAGGCAACCCAAATGGAATATGTGGTACTGTTCTTCCAGTTCGTGTTAGCTTCACTCTGGCAACTGTGGACATCGAGAACACAAAGATTGGTATGTGAAGTGCAGTTAAAATGACAAGCATTGGGCGATCCAGCAGGCCATGGTGGACGGAGTGCAAGTGCTCAGCAAAACATTTGCCTGGTCTATGCTTGACTTGCTGATGTGGAGGAGGTTCACAGATGCATCATCAGGTGCATTGAATGCAATAGTCCTCTGCAGCAAGACAACATATAGAGTAGGCAACCATTTTGCTGAATATGTGCTCTGGCCAACAAGGCCTGCTGGAGCTCGTGGCTGCTAGCCATTTCAACTCTTGTAATTCTCTTTCCTCGGCCACCACTGCTAGAGAGAAGCCTAGCAAACTGGAAGAAGAGCAGCTCATATTACACGAAGGTAGGCTCCAACCCAACCCACATGAACATTGAATTATCCAATTTCAAGTAGACCTTCCCCAAACCACCCACCCTGCTAATCTCCCCCTTCTCCCATGCACATAAATTTCGCCCATCACCTTGTTCATTTCCCCCCCTCCTTCCGCTTATCTCCCATGTCTCCCTACTTCAGGTGCTTCTTTTCCTTTTATCACCATATCTCTCATTCCTGCTATACATTGCAATCCTCCTCTTCCTTACTTGCTTGACACCCTCTTGTCCATTTCATATCTAGCCTTACTATCTCCACCCATCTGCCAATCATCCCTCCTCACTTGTATTCACCAATTACTTGCCAGTATTTGCCCGACCCTGACTTCTCTCCTGTTTTTCTTCAGTCTGAAAAAAGGTCCAAACCCCAAACATTGCCTATTTCCCTCCATAAATGCAGCCTGCCCCACTGAGTTCCTCCAGCACTTTATTTTTTGCTCAAAATTCCAACATCTACAATCTCGTGTCTCCATTTGGAATATGCTGTGATCTTTATCCTAACCGCAATCATGTCTTTTTATTGAATTGCTACTTGCAAAACTTGTTCCTTCTCTCCCTGAGACAAGCCACTTTTTAATTCACCATAACAGGTTTTATTTTTACTAATTTACAAGTTTTAATGGAGGTTTAAAGAATGTTTTAAAAATCCAAGTAGAAAGTATCTCTTAGAATGTCGCTAATCTACTTGAAAGGAATCGTGAAAGGCACGATTAGTGTCTCTGATAACATTCCTCCATCTTTCCACGACTCCCTCCCCACTGCTTTAAAATGCAGGCAATAATTTTAGATTCACTGTGGTGTGTATTAATGCAGACAAAAATTCAAGGTTCATTCTGCAATAAATTGAGGTTTTTAGGGAGCCAATGCATGAGATTTAGGAAACCTCTGCACATGGCAAGGGAATGTATACCACTTTAGAAATTCTGCCAGCTGAAAATGTGTGGTGCATAATTTACGAAAGGACAGAATTGGGTAGTGTATTGGTCAGAGGGAGATCTATTTTTCAGTTGATTTAAAATTTAAAATAAAAAAAAAATCTTTAAAGCAGTTCTTTAGTTTTGGTTAATTATACATTTTGTAATTTTAGCCTGGTTAGGTATTCATTGGAATAGAGAAGTCTGTTTGACCTCTTACATTTGTTCTGCTAACCTATTAAAATGCGTGTTTTGTCTTCTCTGCAAATTAGTGTTGTTGCAAACTACATTTCATGTGGGATAAAATCAAGCTAAATTAGAACTTTTGGTCGGATTTCTGTGAAGATTCAATTTAGGATAATTTAAAAGAAGAATAGCTCATTTGGTGACCTAATATTAAATAACAATGCTTTATTGCTAAATATAAAATTAATGCAAGTTCTGAAGTAAAATCACTTTACCTGTAGATTTTATCACGAGTCTATACAATAGATTTTAATGTTTTATGCTAAGCACAAACACAGTAAATCAATTCATTTAACTGTTACATTCCACTAACTTTATAAATTTATTGAAAGATAGTTACTGTGTATTTTTGTTATTCTATCTCTGATAAAACCATTTTCCTTCCACAGCATGGACTCGGCAATGCTGAAAAATTTGATTATGTGAGTATTTTGCCCACTTTAATTTGTGCAAAAAGATTACCATGGCCATACATTAAATTTATAGCAATAATTTCTAAAATAGGATGCTTTTAAACATTGATGTTTTTTCCCACAGGTTACCCAATTCTTGAATCAAATGGCTGGAAATGAATATGTTGGCTTTAATAATGCAACGTAAGTGCATTATGTCTTGTCTTTTTAAGTCTCCCTGTCTACCCACTAAATGTGAGAATACAGCGCCCTCCATAATGTTTGGGACAAAGACCCATCATTTATTTATTTGCTGCTGTACTCTACAATTTGAGATTTGTAATAGAAAAAATCACATGTGGTTAAAGTGCACATTGTCAGATTTTAATAAAGACCATTTTTATACATTTTGATTTCACCATGTAGAAATTACAGCTGTGTTTATACGTAGACCCGCCATTTCAGGGCACCATAATGTTTGGGACACATGGCTTTACAGGTGTTTGGAATTGCTCAGGTGTGTTTAAATGCATCCGTAATACAGGTATAAGACAGCTCTCAGGACCTAGTCTTTCCTCCAGTCTTTCCATCACCTTTTATTGCTGTTTATCAACATGAGGACCAAACTTGTGCCAATGAAAGTCAAATAAGTCATTGTGAGTCTGAGAAACGAGAATAAAACCATTAGGGGCATCAGCCAAACCTTAGGCTTACCAAAAAAACAGAGGCTACACTACAAGATGCAAACCACTGGTTAGCTGCAAAAATATGATGGCCAGATTAGTTTACCAAGAAGTACTTAACAGAGCAACCACAGTTCTGGAAAAATATCTTGTGGACAGATGAGACAAAGATTAACTTATATCAGAGTGATGGCACGAGCAAAGTATGGAGGAGAAAAGGAACTGCCCAAGATCCAAAGCATCCCACCTCATCTGTGAAACATGGTGGTGGGGGTGTTATGGCCTGGTCATGTATGGCTGCTGAAGGTACTTGCTTACGTACGTTCATTGGTGATGCAACTTGCGGTGTATGTAATAGAAATGGTATTACCTGCCTCCAAGTTAAAGGGGGAGGAGTGCGGTGTATATAATAGAAATGGTGTTACCTGCCTCCAAGTTAAAGGGGAAGGAGTGTTAGGTATGTGATAATTAGCATATGTAATTAGTGTCTTGTGATGTCTTGTGCAAGTACGCATGTGCACAGGGAGACTCAAGGTGGCGTCCTGGAATAAAGTAGCTTGTTAGATTACTCCCATGTCCAAGCCTTATTGAAGTCTGTTCCAAGCATCCAAATACACAACACAACTGCTGATGGTAGTAGCATTATGAATTCTGAAGCATTACCAGAGAAGACACCCAACAACTGGGATGTCCTTGATTCGCAACTTCAAAAGCAGTCATTGCATGCAAAGGATATGCAACAAAATACTAAACGTGACTACTTTCATTTACATGACATTGCTGTGTCCCAGACATTATGGTGCCCTGAAATGGGGGGGGGGGGGGATGTATAAACATTGCTGTAATCTCTACATGTTGAAACCAAAATGTATTAAACTGGCCTTTATTAAAATCTGACAAAGTGCACTTTAACCACATGTGATTTTTTTCTGTTACAAATCTCAAATTGTGGAGTACAGATGCAAATAAATAAATGGTGGGTCTTTGTCCCAAACATTACGGAGTGCACTGTGGTTGTCTTTCCTCAGTAATGGACATTAATTTAAAAACACTTACATTTGTATTCTTGAAAGAGAAATATTGGCTGCAGATATTTTATTTTCAAATCATTAATTAGATACAGTCTTTGAGCCGGCTGAGAAAATAGAAACATAGAAACATAGAAATTAGGTGCAGGAGTAGGCCATTCGGCCCTTCGAGCCTGCACCGCCATTCAATATGATCATGGCTGATCATCCAACTCAGTATCCCGTACCTGCCTTCTCTCCATACCCTCTGATCCCCTTAGCCACAAGAGCCACATCTAACTCCCTCTTAAATATAGCCAATGAACTGTCCTCAACTACCCTCTGTGGCAGAGAGTTCCAGAGACCCACCACTCTCTGTGTGAAAAAATTCCTTCTCATCTCGGTCCTAAAGGATTTCCCCCTTATCCTTAAGCTGTGACCCCTTGTCCTGGACCTCCCCAACATCGGGAACAAACGGGTCAAAATGGATCAAATTTGTATTGTACTGAACTATCCCAAAAAACATTGATTCCAGCACTGTTTGTGCAGCCGCTCCTCACTGAAGACTTTCCTTTTGTGGTTGATATCTGAAGTACTTTGCTTTAAATAATTATTCTCGGAGAATGAGATTGCATGGAATGTGTATGGGGATGGATTTTAACCTAGATAGTACCATTTTAAGAAACAATACTTCAGTAAGCAAGACCTTTAGATCAGCTCTGATTCGGTATCCACCAGGAAATGATAATTACATGATGTTTAGATTTAAAGCTGCTACACAAAAAAAACTCAAATTGCATTACACTTGTATCCCACAAGTGTTACTCAGAATGCAGATTTCCCTTGGCACCTTTTTTGTAATCCTCCATGTTAAACATTTCCAGAGCTATGGAGGCACTATTGGACAAAAGATCTGCCTTCTACATGGCCAGGTGATTCGGTGTGGCCTCAGGTATTGAGATAGATGTACAGTTTATGGCTGCACTTGGCAGAAGTGTTGGCCATTGTTGCAGATAAACAGCACTTGGTCCATGACAAACGGTTCTGATCCTATGCAGTGTCTTATCTCACTTTGAAAAAGGTGAAAACTGCTAGGCTTCAAGCTCTTCCTAGCCCAGAGAATTGTTTCTGGTAGCAACTGCAACGGTTGTTGCTGCCTTTGAGAGGGAAGAACTGCCTGTCCAACAAGACTAACCCCAAGACAGCAACTCTATACTGATTGCGGGATGATTCATTACTGTATTCATATCAGGTATCTAACGTAGAAGGATGTAGCATCCGGGAGGACAGGACATCGCACAAAGTTACCAGCACGGCAGAGAGTCGGAAATGTATCACTTAACATATACTACTCAAATGACCCTTTTTAGCACACATTCCATTTAGTTTAGATACATGTGGAAATGGGTCCTTTGGCCCATCAAGTCCGCACCAACCAGAGATCCCTGCACATTAACACTGCCCTACACACACTAGGAACAATTTACACTTATACCAAGCCAACTTACCTACAAACCTGGACGTCTTTGGAGTGTGGGAGGAAACCGAAGATCTCAGAGAGAACCCAACCGGTCAATGGGAGAACGTACAAACTCCATACGGACAGCACCAAGATTGAATCCGGGTCTTTGCCGCTGTAAGGCAACGACTCTACTGCTGAACCACCATGCTGCCCCTTTGTGCGCTTGCAGGTGGGAATACATTCTGCGTACCAAGTGAGATACCAGTTTATTTTGTTTCACCCTGAAAACAAAGACCAATATCTTTAAATGCCTTGCCTCCTTATGAGATGGTGTGTCGCACAATAGTTTCTGGAGCAACCATATCATCTTGAACTTTTCGTCTTAATTTTACTTTTTAGGTTTCAGTCTGAAAGAGAAACGGGAGACAGAAATTTTGCTATAGGATACTACCTAAAGGAAAAGAAGGTATGTTGATTTAATTTGAACACTTTTCTTAATTGATACATGCAAATAAATATTTATTATTGAACGTTGTCATGTTCACTTTTCAACTGTTGGGTGCATTTTTGTTCAATTATTTTTAAGTTTGCATTATTGTCTCGTAGAGAAGGCTGTTGGTTTAGGATATAGCCCACAGTCAAAATAAACCAATTTTGGCATAACATTTCCTTGGGGGATTAATAGAGCCAGGATTTTGCCATAAATGCCATGTGCCTTTTCATGCCTTTTTTATGATGATTTCACCAGGATAATGCCTTTTTCACATGCCTGTCTTTTTTTTGCCGTTTTGCTAAAAGGGCATGCTATTTTCTCTAGTTGTACCGTGATTACAATGTCGTTTTCTATGTTAACACGTTAATATTAATGTTATTATTAACGTGTTAACATGGTATAACTTACATGACAATTTCCACTACCGGGGCGAAACCGGGGGCGCCGCCATCGTTCATTAGTTCGTGCCACCGCCCGCTGCTTCAGTCTTCTCAAAGATCTCTTTAAGAACGAACTGCAGATACTGGAAAAATCGAAGTTAAACAAAACATGCTGGAGAAACTCAGCGGGTGAGGCAACATCTATGGAGAGAAGCAACAGTCGACGTTTTGGGTCGAGACTCTTCTTCAGACTGATGTGGATGGGGTGCGGGGAAAAAAGAAAGGAAGAGGCGGAGACAGTAGGACTAGAAGGAGAGCTGGGAAGGGGATGGGGAGGAGGGAGAAGACAAGAGCTATCTAAAATTAGACAAGTCATTGTTGATACCGCTGGGGTGTAAACTATAAAAAAAGAAATACCCAAGCTTGTCTCCTTACTAAATTTACTACTGGCTCCAGTTGCAAATCTGAGTTTTCGAATGATCTGTGCAAGGCATTTATTGATGTTGAAATTCCACTGTGGAAATAGGAAAACATATCTCTGATAGGTTTTTTAGGCAAATACACAGAGGAACATATACCAAGCAAGTCATCATTACGGAAAAATTATGTTGACAGCAACTTCAACATTGTTGTGCAGAAAATTAGAGATGAAGTTGCATGCAACAAAATATGGATCTCAATAGACAAGACAACCGATGCTGTGGGGAGATATGTTGCCAATGTGGTCATCGGTACACTGAAGGCAGGTCAACCATCAAAGGAGTATTTGTTGACATCGGAATTTTTGGAGAAGTCAAGCAGCTCAACTATTGCTCAGTTGTTTACATCTTCACTTCTTGTACTTTGACCAGAAGGTATAAAACACAAGAATGTTCTTCTGTTTGTGACTTAAAGTTTTATTCCCCAAAATGTTGCATTTGACATGCTTAGCTCAAGGACTTCATAGAATTGCCAAGCACATACGTAGATTGTTCCCAAATGTCAATTGCCTAGTTTCCAATGTCAAGAAAATCTTCCTCAAAGCACCGTCACATGTGCAGTTGTTCAAGAAAATGGCACCCGAGATTCCGCTACCTCCTCTCAGCATGTTTTGACTAGGTGGGGTACATGGCTCTCTGCTGTACTCTGCTGCAAATTTTGAAAAGATAAAATAAATCGTCAACTGTTTTGAAGAAGAAGAATCTGCTGCAGTCAGGATTGTCGGTGAAATCATGCAGGAATCGTGCATCGTCCCTCTATCGCGATCTTGTGTCTATTGCTTCCAATTTTGCAAACTTCCCACAAGCTATCACTTCCCTTGAGAAACGTGGCGAAACATTAGTGAATAACTAGACGATATTCGTAAAATTCCTGGCGATGTAGGTAAAGACATACAAGGAAATGTGAGAGTGATTTTGGCTAACAAAGATCTTGAAGAAATACAAAACATAGCTATAGTTCTCAAAGGTAGTTGTAATGCACAAGATATCGACATGAATATAGAGTCTGAATATAGAGTTGTTTTGGTTATGCACCAGTGACCTCAGCTGAGGTAGAAAGAAGTTTTTCACAACTGAAGCATATTTCTGTCTGACGGACCGCATAGTTTAACACCAGATAATTTGAAAAAAATTCTAGTAATTATGTGCAACCAGGCAACTTTGGTCATTTAATGTAGTATACCTTTATATTATCATTTTTAACCATATTTTGGTGGTGGAAATACATGCCTCTTTTGTGAATAAATGCCTTTTTCATGCCTTTTTTGTAATTTTATTTTGCCTTTTTGCCTGCGTATTTCAGAGGGTTTTTTTTAGTGCCTAAACATCCTGGCTCTAGGGATTCATGTTCCAATCTTTGAAGATCCAAATGACAAATTTTTGTATAATGTTTAGTGTTTTCCAGAAGGCAGTGATATGACTGGTGTACTGGATTTCTATTTTCAGGTGAGTAGTTTTACTAACAACAAACTATAAAAACATATCTGACAACATCCAGATCAATGATGTTTATTCTTTCTGTTTTATACTTGAATTGGTGTGTGGTGCTAATCTATTATGTTGTAAAACATTTAATTTCTTGTTTTGCATCCGGCATTTAAATTCAGTGAATCCTAGATTAGCTACAATGTGACTGGATTTGTTGAACTAAGCCAATATGTAAAACTGTAGGTCAAGATCCCTGATCTGGGGACACAAGAAACTGCAGAAGCTGGAAACTTCACCTCCCTTCCCCACCCTAACACCAGTTCACACATTTCTCCTACCACCCGTCACCTTGCTACTTTCCCCTGCTCTCTGCTCATCATCCATTACCGCATCTCATATTTCACTTTTATCTCTGTGCCTTCATCCGTATCCCTCCTCCAGCTTTACATTTTCACTCTTCTTATTACCTTATCTGACACCTTTTGTCTCCTTTTCATCCCCTAGCCTTTGTTACTTACTCCACCCATCTGCGAATCATTCTTCCCTAACAGTATCCACATATCACTTGCAAAGCCATGACCCACCCCAATCTATTTTTCCCTTCCTGCTCCACTCAGTCTGAAGAAGCATCTTCATGACGCAAAATGTCATCTGTCCATTCCCTCCACAGATGACCCACTCATTACCTTCAGCGCTTGTTTATTGCTCAAGATCCCTGATCTGCCTGACACCACTGGAAAATACAAATTTACCTATAGCTTGAGGGTAGGATTAGTCTTGGTTATGATTCTTAACTTTACTGTTACATGTTAATTGGTAGAATAATGCAATAACAACTTACCAGTACAATCTTTGAAGGGAATGGGGTTATGAACGTTCGTGAAGCCAAGGGGAATTTGAATATTTTGGGTCAAAGAACTGGGAAAATAGTTACAAGCGGTAGTTTTAACGTACACTGAAAGTGACCGGAGGTATGAATAGAACAAAAGGAATATCTTGACAATATGTGATCAGGATTGCCATGGGGAAAAAAAATCACTTGATATCATGGTTTAATGTGTGCAATTGGACAGTGCTTTGCATGTGTTATGAGTCGTCAAAAGAATGGTGTGGGACTTGTCAGGCTTTATTAAAGGAGAAAAGTTAAGCCAATATTTTTTATGGATCGCCCGTCGTTCTCAAACCAGCAGAAAAGTCAAGTTAACTGAAGTTAGAAAGTTCTGTGTAGAGTCTGGAAGGGCTGCAACATGTTCAGGGCTTTGTACGTTTAAAATCCGTACAAATAGAGTAATTGCATTACTAGGACACCTGTGTCCAGTCTGCAGGGTAAATCCTCAGCTTGTTGCCTCATGTTTATGGTGACCACCTGCACTGTTACGGCGAAGCCCAATGCAGGCTTGAGGAGCGACATTTTATCTTCCACCTGGGCACAATATTGAAGCTGTTTTGTATCTGAACAGGCTATTTCTCTGCAAGTTGTCTATCTGTGATTATTGGCTCAATTTTTCTCCAGTGCTATGTGTCCTGCTGGCCATGTTCCACAACACTGCGATGCAACTCGTAACACAAAGAAACATAATATCCCTTATTGCCTAGGACTTGATGATTCATGCCCATTGCAAACCTGATATCACCGGATCACCGATGTTCCCTTTGTATATCCATCCCTTTCACCAGCTACTCTGCAACTTAAAACTGCTTTTGCTCTTTCCTTATTTTGACTGTCTCTTTGATATAAAACATTAGCTGCTTCTCTATCCACCAATGTTGGCACACCTGAGTGCTTCCAGCAATGTTTTATTTCACATTTACAGCATCCAATTCAAAAAAAATATTTATTAGACTTGGTGGTGCTGTTTTTATTTCATTAGATCAAGTGGCCACTTTCGGTATTATAAATTTCTATGATTTGGACTCTGAAACAAGCTGGAAGTCTAAAATAAAAATCTAACAGTTTAATATTCTTTATTGAAGATTAGTACTAATGAATGGTCTTTATTAACTTGGGGCAAACAGCTCTTAGAGCTCCAGTTAGTAGGTGGGCTTAGAGCAATAGAGCCTTTCGCCCTGGGAGACAGTAAAATGTAAATACCTTTGTGTGTTAAAGTTAACTTTGAACGTTAAAATTAGGCACCATATTTTGTCCAAGAAGTGTTTTATCCCCATGATTGTCATCTGTCTGTCCACAAGTACACATTTGGTCTGAAGATGTATTTAAAAATGGGGAAACTAACTACTATTTATTCTGTATAGCTGTGTTCCATTGAAGTAACCTGTGAATCAGCCAGTGTAATGGCAGCAACTCTGGCCAATGGTGGCATCTGTCCAATCACAGGAGAGAGAGTTCTGAGTCCAGAGGCTGTTAGGAATACATTGAGTCTGATGCATTCATGTGGCATGTATGACTTCTCAGGGCAGTTTGCCTTTCATGTAAGTATACATTTAATTTTCACTAGAATTAGCAAAGCATTCAATTTAGAGCATCTTTCTTGTATATTTTAATATGGATAGTCTTGTTGACCATTGTAAATAAGCAATTTACAAACTCTAAGAGTGTTCAACACATTTTAATGATAGGAATAAATTGGGATGTTTGAGGCATGCGATGACATTTTGTTAGGCTGATTCTGAACATTCTGTACAACTTTTTTTTAAAGGCACTTTTACAAAAATCACCAGCCATTTTGCAATAGTTCTGACCAGGGGTATTTATGAATTTTGAAACTGCTGTTTTGTTTTATTGAGAAGCATTCAAAAATGTAATTTGATTCATTAATTGTGTAGCTGCTCCAGACTCCGAACACCAAATAGACCTGATGACTATTTCAAGCATTTCCTTGTTGAAGTCTAATCTACTTGAATGATTCATGGTGGGGAAAGAAGCTAGTTGGTTCAAATCTGCACTGGCTTCATGTTGACGAATTTTGTGAGCCGCTTTGTCCTCTTTCCACATAAAATTATCCCATCTTAAAGGACAATTGAATGATTCTGTTTCTGGCACTATAGGCAGTTGGCTCTAGATCGATATTACTTAGTGTCTGTATTAAAAAAAATCCTTCTCTATTAATTATTTTGTACTCTTTCTTCCACCCACCCCACAAACCAAAGGGTTGTGAGGTCATAGTGTCATACAGTGTGGAAACAGGCCCATCGGCCCAACGTTCTATCTACACTAGTCTCACCTGCCTGCGTTTGGCCCATTTCTCTCTAAAGCTAACCCATTTTTGTACCTGTCTAAATGTTTCTTAAACGTTGCAAGAGCACCCGCCTCAAATACCTCTGACGGTATGTTCCATACACGCACCACCTTTATAAATTTATTTTTACTTTTATGTTACCTCTTAGGTTGCTGTTAAATATTCCCCCCCCCCCCCCCCCCCCCCCCCAACCTTAAAACCATGTCCTCTGATTCTCTATTTCCCCTACTCTGGGCAAGAGACTGTGCATTTACCTGATCTATTCCTCTCACGATTTTGTACACTTCTACAGGGGCAGATCTACTATGAAACTAATGAAGCTTAAGCTTCAGGACCCCGAATCCCGGAGGGGCCCCAGAACTGATTTTAGTACAGATATATTCTTCCAATTTAAATAGGAATTCTGATTTAAATCTAAAAATTCCAATGTTTTTTTTTATCCTAGAAATGAATCTGATTTTGCATCTCGACTAAACCCCTCGCCGCGACTAAACTTCACAATACACTTAAACATCAACTCGCTAAACCTCGCCTCGACTAATCAACGCCTCTCTTCCGCTCCTGTGGAGAGGGGCTGCGGTCACAGCTGCGGGGGGGGCGCGGGGCTTGGGCGCGAGATCCCCCCCCCCCCCCTCCCCCTCACCGGCTCTCTCGGGCACTCGACCCCGCCCCCCTGGTTGGAGCCATTCCGCCCACATGAGGCGCTGCATGGGGGGGGGAGGGGGCTATAACTAGCGGGAGAGAGGCGGCGATTAGTCGAGGAACGGATTAGGTGTGAGGTGGGAGGTTTAGTTGTGAAGTTTATTTGTGAGGTGAGAGGTTTAGTTAAGTTGAGGTGGGACGATGTGAGGTGAGGTTTATTAGAGGGGCGAGGGTTAGTGAGGTACGGTTTAGTCGAGGCGAGGTATAGGTGTGAGAAGTTTGGTAGTGAGGTATCGTCAAGGCGAGGGGATTAGTCGAGTTGTGTAGGTGAGGGGAAGTGAGTGTAGGTGAGGATAAGTGGATGTCTGTGCTCATGAAGGGAGACCGAGGTGCTGCTGAAAGAGACTAGACCACTGCCTTCTGTGGCAGAGAATTCCACAAATTCACAACTCTGGGTGAAAAAGTTTTTTTTCATCTCAGTGCTAGGCAAAGAGATATTGCAGGTAACATTTTTGTAAAGATTTTTTTAGCTGTATGAGACCATTTATTGAAACATGTAAGATTATAAAGGGTTTGGCCACGCTAGAGGCAGGAAACATGTTTCCAATGCTGGGAGAGTCCAGAACTAGGAGCCACAGTTTAAGAATATGGGGTAGGCCATTTAGAACGGAGATGAGGAAATATTTTTTCACACAGAGTTGTGAATCTGTGGAATTCTCTGCCTCGGAAGGCAGTGGAGGCCAATTCTATGGAGGCTTTCAAGTGAGAGATAGGTAGAGCTATTAAAGATAGCAGAGTCAATGGATATGGGGAGAAGGCAGGAATGGGGTACTGATTGTGGATGATCAGCCATGATCACAATGAATGCGGTGCTGGCTCGTAGGGCCGAATGGCCTACTCCTGCACCTATTGTCTATTTGTCTATTTCATTAAATATATCTTTTGGGGGTTATTTTACTGCTTATGTGTTGGAAAAATTCTAAGTTTCTGTTAGTAAACTACCAGCAGGGAGCTTGAGAATCACTTTCAATTTATTGAAAATGCAGGAGCTTCAGGGCGCTGCCCCTGGACCTCGCCGGGGGCCTAGCCAGCCTCCTGGACCCCCGGCCAATACTTCCTACTTTTTTTCTGGAGGTGAATATCATGCTTAGTCCACATTGCTTTTTCTAAAATTAATAATAATAATATAGTGCAATTCAATACAAAATAATAGTTAAAATAAAAATTAAAAGGTTATTAAAGTATCATGTGGGCTAGCTGTAAATGAAAAAAACTTTCAAATTAAGGATGTTTCATTCTAAATATTTAATATAAAATAATTATAAATAATTTAAAACTATTGACATTTATGACAGAAATTAAAATTTGTGGTGATCTGTCGGGGAACAATCCCATTGAAGAAGATAACAGTGGTTACCCAGACCTCGTTGCTGGTTGCGAAGGGGCCCCCATAACAGTTCAAGCTTCAGGGCCCCAAAAATGTAGGTCTCCCACTGCACTTCTATAAGATCCACCCCTTATTCTCCTGCTCTCCAACTAATAGAGTCCTAGCCTGCTTCATTACTCCCTTCAGCTCGGGGCCCTTGAGTCCTGGCAACATCCTCGTAAATCTTCTCTGCACCTTTTTCCAACTTAACATCTTGCCTATAACATGGTGCCCAAAACTGAACACAATACTCTTAAATGTGGCCCCACCAACATCTTATATAAATTATATAATGTCAAAAGACAGAGTCTTTTCTGCCTTCCTGCCTTCTCCCCATATTCCTTAACTATGCTATATATTATACAATGTCACACCATCTAAACTAGCTAGCACTGGCTTGGAGCGACCTGTTACTTTCCACTTTCAAATCTGCTCTCAATCTTTGCTGTAAAGGGGTTGCCCAGGTTTTCCATTTTAACCCTGAAATCCTTCATTCCTGTGGACATTTGACTAAATTACTTCTGCTCTGTATATGATGTTTGCATACTTTCTAAAGTGTGCTGACCAGAAATGGGCACAATAAACTACCGACTGGAATCCTTGTTTTTGGATGCGCTATTCAGTATTGTTCATTACTGATTCATTACTGGTATGCATTACTAAATACTTTGAAAATTCCATTCCATTAAAAAATCTTTGCACATGGACCCCCGCAAGTGTATTTGTTTCTGCAGAGCTTCTGGAAATGCGCGATGTAGTTTATGTAGTGTCAACTTATTCTTTATCAATTCACACGTTTCAACATTAAACATTTATTTTTCAATTTCGGCCATTCAATATAAGTGGAGATTCAATACCCTAATGCTCACCACGCTTCTGAACTTTCTCATCCACAAACTTTGAGTTTTAATCTTGCCCGCAAAGCTTAAGATTGGATACTGATGAATTTTGATGAAGTCAATTAACATTGCAGTGGCCTTTGCAAAACATTTGAAGTTGGGTTTGTGTTGTGGTAGTACGGATATTTCCTTCAACAATCATGCTATGAAGTATTTAAAAAAATGTTTTTTGGTTTTAACAGGTGGGTCTTCCAGCAAAATCTGGAGTTTCAGGAGGTATTTTGCTGGTGGTGCCAAATGTGATGGGCATTATGTGTTGGTCTCCACCTTTAGACAAACTTGGCAACAGTGTGAGGGGTATTCAGTTTTGTCAGGTAAGTGAACCTACGCTGCACTCAATAGCAATAATGTCCTTCCTCAAAAAAATTAGGAGACCAAAACTGCACACAATACTCCAGATACGGTCTCACCAGGACCCTGTGCAACTGCAGTAGGACCTCCTTGCTCCTAAACTTAAATCCTCTCACAATGAAGGCCAACATGCCATTATCTTTCTTCACTGCATGCTTATTTTCAGTGACTGATGTGCAAGGACACATGGGTCTCCCCTTTTCCTAATCTGACACCATTCAGAAAATCTGCCTTCCTGTTCTTGCCTCCAAAGTAGGTAATATCACATTTATCCACATTATACTGCATCTGCCCACTCACCCAATCTATTCAAGTCACCCTGCAGGCTCAAGCATCCTCTTCGCAGCTCACACTGCCACCCAGCTTTGTGTCATCCGCAAACTTGGAGATGTTACATTTAATTCCCTCGTCTAAATCGTTAATATATATTGTAAATTCAAAATTCAAAATTTTGTTGGTAGTAATATAACATGAGTTAACCTTCTGGCCCCTAGTGTTCAGTAAAATCTGGACTCATTTTTTTTACATTGTTTACTTGTACTGACCTTTTTTTTCTCCCGTCCAAAAATCTATATGATTCTATAGTCCTTGTGGGGAGAGAGCTCCAAAGCTTGCTCGCTTGCAGTGAAAGGTCTTTTCCTCAATCCCGATGGCCCAATCGTTGTTCAGAGATTTTGACTCCAGCCAATCCCTGTAAGAATTGGTCCTGTTAGATTGCCTCTGAATACAGTGAGACCAGGCCCAACATATTATAGACAATAGGTGCAGGAGTAGGCCATTCGGCCCTTCGAGCCAGCACCGCCATTCAATGTGATCATGGCAGATCATCCCCAATCAGTACCCCGTTCCTGCCTTCTCCCCATATCCCCTGACTCCGCTATCTTTAAGACTTATCTAGCTCTCTCTTGAAAGTATCAAGAGAACCGGCCTTCACTGCCCTCCGAGGCAGAGAATTCCACAGGCTCACAACTCTCCATGAGAAAAAGTTCCTCGCTCCATTGTAAATGGCTTACCCTAGGTTAGTGTGTGTCTGGTGAAATAATGATGACATTATACTTATGTCATAAGTGATCTAAGAGATCTGGGAGTATACACATTTTTGCAAGCAGGCATAAGCAAACAATACAATTAATTGCATCGAGATACTATTTATGGGATATTCACTAAAAAAGGTTCCAGCTCAGCACTCAGCTCTCCATTTTTTTTGCATTAGCTGAACCTTAATTGGTTTAGTTCTTTCTGTTAAGTGAAAATTGCTAATTCTCTGGGGGGGTGGAGAAGATCCTTAAATCCCCAGATGATTTTTGGTGCTCTATCTGAAATGCAGATCAACCTTTTCTCCTGCTCTCTGCTTAGCTGCAGAGCATTCTGAGTGAATTGTTTCTGTCTTTTCATGCTTCAGATGCTCTTGACCCTGATGGGGATGTGCTGAGAGGATATTGATATAACCAGTGTGTGAAAGGAGGGCAATGATTGCAGTGCTAAAGGCTTTTAAAGTGTACTGTTTTGCATTTCCGGTGTATGTCCTTAACTACCAAACTAAAAAAAAGAAGTTATGGTTTCTGCACCAGAATATGTTTATCATGCATTTATAGCTTTAAATCATTCTTCAATGTAAGCAGTTTGTGAATTTATAATGTAGTTAATTTTAAATATATTTGGGATAGTCAATTAAATCCAGATTTTCTCAATTTTTAGGATCTTGTCTCCTTATTTAACTTCCATAATTATGACAATTTGCGGCACTTTTCAAAGAAACATGATCCACGGAGGGAAGGTGGTGAAGTACGGGTAAGTTTAACCTTTGTTCTAAAAGATGAAACTTAAACATTGTTATAAAAATTACCATTGGCATCCACCAATCATCTGCACTTTGCTCGGGATGGGTCACTCTGTATATAGTATCCAAAAAGTGTCCGTTCTATCGAAATTTCACTTTAAAATGGGGTGGTACGATGGCGCAGCAGTAGAGTTACTACATTGCAGTGCGAGAGACGCGGGTTCGATCCCAACTACGGATGCTGTCTGTACGGAGTTTGTATGTTCTTCCTGTGACCACGTGGGTTTTCTCCGAGATCTTCGGATTTCTCCCACACTCCAAAGAAGCACAGGTTTGTAGGTTAATTGGCTTGGGTTTGTATACTCGATATTAGTGTAAATTGTCCCTGGTGTTAGGATAGTGTTAATGTGCAGGGATCGTAGGTCGGTGCGGGCTCGGTGGGCCGAAGATTCTGTTTCTGTGCTGTGTCTCTAAACTAAACAAACTAGTAATTGCAATGGGTGTTTATTTATAACAGCAGAACTGAATTTAACCAACGTCTTACAATTGGCAAGTTTCACATGGTATTGAAGTATCTGAGTCTGCTTTTGTTTTTGACTCTTCAGTTACGATAGTTTGCTTGAGATCATTAATAACATACTATTGTACAAGTATAATGTCCTGGAAAGAAACAGTTCAGAAATTATAAATATTATTAGTTCATCCAGAAATTCTGCTAAGATGTATTCCTTTTCCTTCCAGCAATTGGTTCTACCTAATTCCAATGTATTCCAAATTAGTCACCTTGTAGTTTCTAGTTGCCTTTCTTAAAAAAAAAATACTTGTATCTGTAAATTAAGTTGCAGAGCAGGGGTATATGAATTGATTTTTTTAAATGGGAGGGCAAGTCGATGAAACAGTTTATAAAGCACATGTGCGTGGTACAAAAATAGACAATTACATCCAGGTTTATGGAATAAAAACAAGTCTAAATTGGAAATTTTATTTTGGTTTCTTGGGCACTAGTTTAATAAGGATATTTTGGAGAGATGACTTGTCTTTCTCAGGAAGTAAAGACATTGGCGTGCTTTCTTGTCTATAGCATCAATGTGGTTGGTGGACCAGGACTAACTGGTTAAATTTGCACAGGAGCTTGAAGCTCTTGACCATCTCCACTTCAGCACTATTGATAGAAACTGGGATGTGTACTCATCCCCTTCCTGAAGTCGATCAGCTCCTTTGTTTTGCTGACATTGAGGGAAAGGTTGCCTTGACACCATGTTAGTAAGCGCTCATATCTCTTTTCTGTACTTCATCTTATTGTTGTCGGAGATCCGGCCCATAATGTTGTTATCTTCGAACATGTGATGGAGTTAGAGCAGCTTATTGACCATACAGTCAAGTGTATAGGGGGAATATAAGTTTTGTTGAAAATTATCAGTGTCCAAATGTACAGTTTATATTGACACAGTTTGTTGGTGACACAGATGTGAAAAAGCGCTACCTTGTTTATTTTCTGATTCAATAATCTGCATCCATTAGGCTTGTATACACAGCTGTTTTTTTCCATTTTTGTCATTGTATCAATATGAAAAGATGCATCCAGTGGTTGGAGGTAAAAAGCATGGAAAATTAACTTTTGTTCTGAATTGAGTAGTTTCTAGTCAGTAAAAGTAATGAAAATTTGTTTCATACCTAGGAGTGAAATATTTAACTGTAGAATGGTCTATACTTCTGGTATTCAAACTTGTGCAGTTTTCATTTAAATGTTTTTAAGAGGATTTTCTGTCAGTTTTGCCCAGCTGCATCTCATTGCTGTTATTCCATCTGACTGGAAAGACTGAAATATGAATATGTATTATATCGTGTGAGATTCCAAACGCATTCACTAATCATTAACATTCCGCTATGCATCATTGGTGCAGAAAGGGTGGTAGGTGTATGGAACAAGCTGCCAGAGGAGGTAGTTGAGGCTGGGCATATCCCATTGTTTAATAAACAGTTAGACAGGTACATGGATAAGACAGGTTTGGAGGGATATGCACCAAACACAGGCAAGTGGGACTAGTGTAGCTGGGACATTGTTGGCCGGTGTGGGCAAGTTGGGCCGAAGGGCCTGTTTCAACACTGTATGATTCTAACCCGATTATACAGTTCGTAATGTTTGGGACAAAGACCCATCATTTATTTATTTGCCTCTGTACTCCACAATTTGAGATTTGTAATAAAATAATCACGTGTGGTTATAGTGCACATTGGCAGATTTTAATAAAGGCCATTTTTATACATTTTGGTTTCACCATGTAGAAATTACAAACATTATGGTGCCCCATTTCTGGGAACCATAATGTTTGGGACACAGCAATGTCATGTAAGTGAAAGTAGTCATGTTTAATTTTTTTTGCATATCCTTTGCATGCAATGACTGTTTGAAGTCTGCGATTCATGGATATCACCAGTTGCTGGGTGTCTTCCCTGGTGTTGCTCTGCCAGGCCTGTATTGCAGCCATCTCTAGCTTATGCTTATTTTGGGGGCTAGTCCCCTTCAGTTTTCTCTTCAGCATATAAAAGGCATGCTCAAGTCGGGTGATTGACTTGGCCACTCAAGAATTTACCATGTTTTAGCTGTGAAAAACTCCTTTGTTGCTTTAGCAGTATGTTTGGGATCATTGTCTTGCATTGTCAGTGAACTGCCGGCCAATGAGTTTTGAGGCATTTGTTTGAACTTGAGCAGATAGGATGTGTCTTTGCACTTCAGAATTAATTATGCTACTACCATTAGCAGTTGTATCATCAATGAAGATAAGTGAGCCAGTACCTTCAGCAGCCATACATGCCCAGGCTATAACACCCCCACCACCATGTTTCACAGATGAGGTGGTATGCTTTGGATCTTGGACAGTTCCTTCTCTCCTCCATACTTTGCTCTTGCCATCACTCTGACATAAGTTAATCATCTCATCTGTCCACAAGACCTTTTTCTAGAACTGTGGTTGCTCTTTTAAGTACCTCTTGGCAAACTGTAACCTGGTCATTTTATTTTTGTGGCTAACCAATAGTTTGCATCTTGTAGCCTCTGTATTTCTGTTCATGAAGTCTTCTGCGGACAGTGGTCATTGACAAATCAACACCTGAAGAGTGTTTTTGATCTGTCGGACAGGTGTTTGGGGATTTTTCTTTATTATAAAGAGAATTCTTCTGTCATCAGCTGTGGAAGTCTTCCTTGGCTTGCAGGTCCCTTTGCCATTAGTAGGCTCACCAGCGCTCTCTTTCTTCTTAATGATGTTCCAAATAGTTGAGTTTGGTAAGCCGAAGGTTTGGCTGATGTCCCTAACAGTTTTATTATCGTTTCTCAGTCATATAATGGATTCTTAGACTTTCATTGGCACAACTTTGGTCCTCATGCTGAGAAACAGCACTAAAAGTTTCCAAAGGTGATGGATGACTGGAGGAAAGACTAGGTGCTGAGAGCTCTCTAAAACCTGCATTAAGGAGGCATTTAAACACCTGAGCAATTACAAACACCTGTGACGCCATGTGTTCCAAACATTATGGTGCCCTTAAGTGGGGGGGACTATGTATAAACACAGCTGTGTTTTCTACATGGTGAAACCAAAATGTATAAAAATGGCCTTTATTAAAATCTTACAATGTGCACTTTAACTACGTGATTTTTTTCGATTACAAATCTCAAATTGTGGAGTACAGAGGCAAATAAATTTAAAAAATAGGTCTTTGTTCCAAACATTGTGGACGGCACTGAAACGAAAATCTGGTAACATTTTCACATGGCAGAGGGATATCAGGAAAAGAAGACATGATTTGTTGATTTATGCATCTTTAATGTCTGTTTGATGCTTTCTACTGAGAATATTTTGCAGTCTGTAGCTTTCACCCTGTTAGAAATAGTTATTTTGTGTCTTGGTATCTCTTTTGGTTGCTTACATATGGATTCTTACATTTCCTCTAACCTGCTAACCTCCATCTGTACTTTGGTTTATTTCCAAATTGTAAAGGGCCCGTCCCACTGTACAAGGTAATTCAAGAGTTCTCCCGAGTTTTCCCCTGATTCGAACTCGGAGAATGTCCGTAGTGGGTCCGTAGGAGTTTGTGGGTGTCCCGTAGCGGCTCGTAATGCTAACGGTAGGTACTCGGGAAATCCGGTAAACTCGTGACGTTTTTTCAACACTGAAAAATGTCCACGAGTAGAAAAATACTTGTGATGAAAAATATTGTTCTTTTTTTACTCGTACGAGCCGCTACGAGGCATCCACAAACTCCTACAGACCCGTTACGGATATTCTCCTAGTTCGAATCGGGAAAACTCGGGAGAACTCTTGAATTACCTCGTACAGTGGGACAGGCCCTTTATTTGCTAGGTTGAAAAGGAGATCCATTTTTCTAGCAAGGGGGCTTCCTAAATGAGTTAAGATAACTTTATTAAATCAAACTTCCATGTGGTCTTGCATACAATAAACTAAGAAAACAAAAGGTTGGACAGCATTATACAGTTGGTACCTGAAGGAAATCTACAAGTAATTCAGATTATCTTTGAAAGAAGCTCCTTTTTAAAGGACAAATGGAAAAGTGAGGGGAGATAAAATGGGTAGCAGTTTGGAGTGTTCACAGGTACCTTTGTGCCTTTCTGAACATGGTGCTGAACAATAGGAATGGAAGACATTGGGACAGATGGTGTCAGTCACTAGGCAGCAGTTTCGTGGCGAACCATCAAGTTAACATGATCTCATGAAAGGAAAATTGTGTTTGACAAATTTCTTAATCTTTTTGAGAACACAACAAGCAGAGTAGATGGACAAGGTCAAATATGTGGTGTATTTGGACATCCAAAAGGCATTCGACATAGTGCCACATAAGAGGCTGGTGCACGTTAAAAGCTTAATATTGGAGGAAGTGTGTTATCATGGATTAAAATCTGGTTATTACACTAAAGTGTTGGAATAAATGGGTCTTTTTTGGGGAAAGATGTCATGAATAGAATACCCAAAGCAATAGTTATTGTCCCTGAAATGTGTAAATGTATTATGTCATGGACATGGCAGACCAATTGAATAACTACTTTGGTTCTGTCTTCACTAAAAAAGCCAAATAATCTGCCAGAAATAGCAGGGGACCGGGGGTCAAATAAGATGGAGGAATTTAGTGAAATCCAGGTTAGCTGGGAAGTGGTGTTGGGTAAATTGAACGGATTAAAGGCCGATAAATCCCCAGGGCCAGATAGTCTGCATCCCAGAGTACTCAAGGATGTAGCCACAGAAATAGTGGATGCATTCATGATAATTTTTCAAAACTCATTAGATTCTGGAGTAGTTCCTGAGGATTGGAGGGTAGCTAATGTAACCCCACTTTTAAAATAAAAAGAGGGAGAGAGAAAACGGGGATTACAGACCAGTTTATCTAACATCGGTAGTGGGGAAACTGTTAGAGTCAGTTATTAAAGATGGGATAGCAGCACATTTGGGAAGTGGTGAAATCATTGGACAAAGTCAGCATTGATTTACGAAAGGCAAATCATGTCTGACGAATCTCATTGAATTTTTCAAGGATGTAACTAGTGGATAAGGGAGAACCGGTGGATGTGTTATATCTAGACTTTCAGAAGGCTTTCGACAAGGTCCCACATAAGAGATTAGTATACAAACTTAAAGCACACGGTATTGGGGGTTCAGTATTGATGTGGATAGAGAACTGGCTGGCAGACAGGAAGCAAAGGGTAGGAGTAAACGGGTCCTTTTCAGAATGGCAGGCAGTGACTAGTGGGGTACCGCAAGGCTCGGTGCTGGGACCTCAGCTATTTACAATATATATTAATGATTTGGCCAAGGGAATTGAATGCAACATCTCCAAGTTTGCGGGTGACACTAAGCTGTGGGGTAGTGTTAGGTGTGAGGAGCATGCTAGGAGGCTGCAAGATGACTTGGATAGGCTGGGTGAGTGGGCAAATGCATGGCAAATGCAGTACAACGTGGATAAATGTGAGGTTATTCAATTTGGTGGCAAAAACAGGAGGGTAGACTATTTGAATGGTGGCAGATTAGGAAAAGGGGAGATGCAACGAGACCTGGGTGTCATGGTACACCAGTCATTGAAGTAGGCATGCAGGTGCAGCAGGCAGTGAAGAAAGCAAATGGTATGTTAGCATTCATAGCGAAAGGATTTGAGTATAGGAGCAGGGAGGATCTACTGCAGTTGTACAGGGTTTTGGTGATACCACACCTGAAGTATTGCGTACAGTTTTGGTCTCCAAATCTGAGGAAAGATATTCTTGCCATAGAGGGGGTACAGAGAAGGTTCACCAGACTGATTCCTGGGATGTCAGGACTTTCATATGAGGAAAGACTGGATAGACTCGGCTTGTACTCGCTAGAATTTAGAAGATTGAGGGAGATCTTATAGAAACGTACAAAATTCTTAAGGGGTTGGACAGGCTAGATGCAGGAAGATTGTTCCCGATGTTGGGGAGGTCCAGAACAAGGGGTCACAGTTTAAGGATAAGGGGGAGTTCCTTTAGGACCGAGATGAGGAAAACATTTTTCACACAGAGTGGCGAGTCTCTGGAACAGAAGGTAGTTGAGGCCAGTTCATTGGCTATATTTAAGAGGGAGTTAGATGTGACCCTTGTGGCTAAAGGGATCAGGGGATGGAGAGAAGGCAGGTATAGGATACCGAGTTGGATGATCAGCCATGATCATATTGAATGGTGGTGCAGGCTCGAAGGGCCGAATGGCCTACTCCTGCACCTATTTTCTATGTTTCTATGTACTGGAGCAAAGGGCAGATTGTAAGGCAGTAAATTTGCTGTTGGCACAAAAAATAATGGTGTGGAATATTGCAAAGAGGCTGGTGATTCTGCAACTGAATACAGATTGTGTGAAAATAATGCATGCTTTCATTGCATATTTTAGAAATGTAGAAGTTTTCTTACAATTACATGGGGCGCTGATGAGACCAGGAGTACTACACAAAGTCTTGGTCTCTTTACCTAAGAATAGATAGTGACATTGGAGGAGGTCCAAAGGAGATTGCTCGAACTAATCCCTGGATTGAGGGTTATCTTGTTACGAGCGGATAAATAGGTTATGTCTGTTTTTGGAGAGTGGAATACTGAGGAACGATCTTATTGAAATGTAAGATCCTAACGGGAATGTCAGGATGTCGAGATGTTTTCAGTTGTGGAAGAGTCTCTAGCAAGGGGGCATATCTCAGGGCCGGCGGAGCGTTTTTGAAATTTGGGGGGGGTGGGGGCTGAGCGATCACTGGCCTTGGGGGTACCCGGTGTGGGAGGGGGGGCACCCGCTCCTCCCATGGTTGGGACTTTTTGAAATTTTATGTATTAAAATCATGTTTAAGTGTATTGTAGAAGCGTGATTTCAATGTTTTTGTTTGAAATATTTTTAAGGTAATGTAGGGCCTACATGAGAAATAGGAGCAGGTGATTATTATTTTGTAATTGTTCGACCACCAAAAACTGGGGAATAATAATATAGGCCATCCCCCACCTCACAAAGTGCAGGGGATATATAAGTGCAGGGGGGGGGGGGGAAGCATAGAAACATAGAAAATAGGTGCAGGAATAGGCCATTCGGCCCTTCGAGCCTGCACTGCCATGCAATATGATCATGGCTGTTCATCATACCCCTTTCCCTTTCAGTACCCCCTTCCTGTTTTTTCCCCATGTCCCTTGATTTTGCTAGCTCCAAGACTAAATGTAACTCTCTCTTGAAACATTCCAGTGAATTGGCCTCCACTGCTTTCTGTGGTAGAGAACTCCACAGATTCACAACTCTCTGGGTGAAGAAAGTTTGTCCTCATCTCAGTCCTAAATGGCTTACCCCTTATTCTTAAACTGTGACCCCTGGTTCTGGACTTCCCTAACATCGGGAACAATTTTCCTGCAGTTACAGTAAGTGAAAATCTAGCAGGCAAGCAGGCTGCTTTCTCCTACCACCCCCATTTGAAGGCCACTATCTTCCACCGCTTCTACCCAGTGCTTGGTACCTACTTCCAGCAGCCACTGGTTGTCCTCCAGGATGCACCGAGCCGCAGCCTAGTCCATGCCGGTCACCAGGGCGAATCACGGCAGCAGAGCAACGCTTCCGATGCCTCCGACGGCCCGGGACTCTTGCACTGAGGCTGCTCCATGGCCAGAGCTGCAGCGAGCGACTCGCCAGTCGTCAAACACTCGCCAGCCCCGGCTCCCCGTCCTCATCTGCCCCTGCCGCTGCTTCTGCTTCCATCCCTCCCTCCACCCCGGCTCTCCAACACCCACGACCAGGTTGCTCAGAGCACAGCAGCGCCTCGTCCAAAGCCGGAGACATTGAAACGTGTTTAGCCAAAAAATTGGGGGAGGCTGTAGCCCCCTTGGTTCCGCGGCCCATGTATCTTCAAGAAAAGAGGCTGGCTACTTAAAACGGTAGTTTTATATACCTAAGTACCTAGACTTTTTTTTTGTGCTGAGGGTAAGGAATCTCTCATCCTGAACCTCAGTCGCTTGCAGAGACAAGATCACTAGAAATATTTAAAGTGGAAACGGGTACATTTTTCAAAAAATGGGATCTGAAATCTATGGAGATCTGACCAAGGAAGAACTCAGGCCTGAGGTAGATCAGCCATTATCAAAATGAATGGTAGGGCAGGCTTGAGGGATTGGATGGCTGACTCGTCTTCATTCTTGTGTCGTTGTAAAGTTGGTCAGCACGATCATTTAATTGCTTACACATTGCAATACACCAGGCAGTAACAAGTTGGAGGCTGACACTCCTAACTTCCATTGCTGCCAGTGGACTTGGCACCAAGTTCAGTGCATGCATGTCCTGTGTCAAGTTGCGAGGTAGACTTTGCATCCAACCCTTTGGCTTTACACCTGCATTATTTAGCACTACATCATTTGTTTGAAAAGGTAAGTAGAGGTATGTTATTTATTCTCCTTAAAACTTATGGCTTTAATTCCTGTAGTTTAAAGTTGTTAGTATGCAAATCAATTAATATTTAAATTGTGTAAATCCTTTCAAACGATTTTTAAATAATACCAATCAGAACGTTAAGACCGGTGATCGTTAAACTCATAAAGGGCAGTTACCTCAAGATTTGCCTGAGGCAGATACATTATGCATTATGCATGATCACCACAGCAGTGAAGTCAGGAGCTTGAGTGAGTTTGCAGGGCAGCAGCCGGGGAACTGTGCAGCTGATGGGTGGGATATGGACGTTATGGGGGGCATTATGATTTAAGCAAAGCAAAGCCAATAGCAATTTATAGTTTAAATTTAGTAATACATATTAACTATGATGCAGCATGTTTTGTTGATATATATTTCAGTATTTTTAAAAGCATAAGGTATTGGCATAAAATTCTTTTTCAAAGAACAATAAACAAAATTCATTTTCAAAGAATATTTTCTTGTATGTTATGTAGACTGCATCAAATAAACTAGTACCCAAATTATCCTTTAAGATAGGTCATTTTGTAAGAAGTGAACAAAATTGATTGGAAATTATTTCACCAATCTATATACTCTTGACTTTCTACAAATATAACCTTACTTTGTGATTTGAGCATATCGAACAATTACGGGAACAATCTTTGACACTGAGGGAGTTACTGTATGGATGCATACTCTGGCAGGTTACTAGATTATTTAATGAAAATTTTGATTTTAAGAAACGCTATATAATTTTCATTTTATTTGGATTTTAACACTGTTGGTAGTTTACATGGTTGAGGAGATTCATCAAACTTTAGTGGGTAAATGTTTGACAGTCATACAGGATATAATATATAAATATTTAATTCATGTTGCTTAAAATACCAGCATTCCTTCGGATCAATGGATTATGAAAGTCTCCAGAAAGAGCTTGCACTTAATGGGATTCTATGGAGAAAAGTATCAACTGAACCAAATGAGGAGGACTCTTCCACTACCGTTGTATATAGAATGCAAGGTCCTGCTGTAAGAAACTAAAACAGTCGGACTCGATTCATGTGTTTGCTGCTCTTGAAAACGTCTGATTCTGATGCAATTATTTGTATGCACAAAAGTATCATATAATAACTTTGAGTAAGCTCATTTATATTTTGCTTCTATTCTATTGTTTCCTGCACACAGTAAATAATGTAGTTTGCTGTTGTGCTGTGAGCTTTGAAAGCATCACTCCCAAACATTTTTTTTGCATGTAGGTCTGTTAGCCAATGCTACAAATGCGACTATCTCTTTGCTCCTGCTCAATGTCCAGCTTGGGACTGCCCTGGCAAATAATTAACCCTTGATAATTAATTGCGATCAGAAGCTCAGAGTTGGTCCCTTTAGCTGATTTGTGTTTGTGCTGGCCGTCAAGTGCCTGTCTATGCTAATCCTCTTCTGGCACTTGCCCACATTCTTCAGTGGTATGCTCTCAAGTAGTTATCTAATATTTAAATGATCTTTATCGACCATCCCTTTATGGTGTCCTTTGCATCCCAATATAGTTGCCCTGAATTTCTCTTGGTATTTGGTATGGTTCATTTCTGATTTCTCCTTTACTATCCTGTGGCCAAATCATCCAAATATATAATGTTGGTTTGCAAAGGTTTTTGAAACCTTGTTCTATCACATCACCACTGCGTTTTAATTTATTTGCCAGAATTTAATGGGCACAGTTATTACTGTCCACCTATAAAATTTGTTCTTGACCACAAATTCCATCCTCCCCTCTGGTTATGTTGAGCCGAAACAGATGACCCATATCTTGCTGCATAATTTTATCTCTGCAATCTTACAATTGATATCCACCACTTTCACGTCATGTTCGTATATCAGCCTTTGCTGCCTCACCCTTGGCTTTGCTGTTGAAAACCTTGATCTTAAATTTTAGGCTCGACAATTCAATGAGATCTGAGCTGGTATCCTAACTGCAATCCACTATACGTGACCTCATTAGAATTTTACTGCCAAATTGTAGTAGTACTAAAGGTTGCTTGCCCATCACCCCATTCTGTGTAACTATGTTGGTTCTGAGTTCATCATTATGCAATCATGCCCTTGCCCCGATACCTCTAACTACTACTCCCAATCCAGAATTTGGATGAAAGTATTTCCCACTCCCTGTGATACGTTATTTGCAATTTTTTGGGATGTTGAGGTCACATTCTTTTCCCTAACCTTCTGCCGTTCCATTCCTAACTTTTCAGATCCTCAATTTCTGTTCCTGAACTAACTGCTCTGGTCATCCATCCAAATTCCATTCCTATGCTTTGTTCTTGTCTGGTTCTACTGTTGTAATGTGCCTTGGGATATTTCCCCATGTTAAGTATTAATAAATACATGATGCTTGTCTCTTTATGTTGAAACATACCTACAAAAGTGTATTAGGTATGGGGAAATGCAAAAATTTAAAGGATGCATTCACAATTTATCTTTGCTTGTTGAAAAGTCCCTATTTTTCATTTCATGATTGAGCAAATAAGGCTTTCGGCAGTGGTGGTGGTTGGCATTGTTGAATTTGCATTTTGTGCACACCCTAGTATGTATGAATTACTGGATTGGGGTAGGTTACAGAGAAAGTGCTGATATTGTTCTATCTAGTCTTTGCAGGCTGGATATTTTTTATGGAGATGTGTTGGGCAGGAGGCTATGGACATAATATTGAAAATGGGCGTAGCTGCATATTTAATGCTAGAGTTTAATATAAAGTTTAATCAACAAATGGCACATTGCGGGCTAAAATTAAGATTAATCTGAACAGTGAATAGTGTTACATGCAGTCAAGCTGCAATATTGAAACTGCCAGTAAATATTTATTACAAAAATATTTGATTTTAATCCTAGTGAGGCTGTCATCACTGCATCTTCTGGGTTTTTATTTCTGGCTGGCAGATACTATAAATGTATTATGCTATGAATATTGTCTATACTTGTCATATTATTAGGTGTGTGTGTGGCTGTGCATGAACAAAAAATAAGGACAGCGGCAAAGAACTGTTCATAACCAGAATTTCTCAGGACTGTAACATTATAGTGAAGTATTTGCAAATCAGAATTAAATATCTGATTAGTCCAGACAGGTAAAATAATCTGGATTTTAGAACTGACCGAACTAGTATATCGTAGAATTTTTAGAGCGGCACTTTAATAGGAATATTTGTATGGAGGACGTGTGTTGGCAGTTAACGTAGATCATTTGCCTTTGGAGGTTTGGGATTGAATTAAATGCATTTGACTTTCAGAGTAGCCATGATGTAATAAATTGTGGGATAGGTTTATGAGACTGGATAGCACATCCGGATCTGTAGATTCTGTTAGCTGTTGCTACTGAAAGGTTAATTTGCAGTTTCATCAATTAGTGCGTTTGCAATTTTGACACTTTACAGTATACCAAACAGTTTCCTCTTGATCTTTCAAATTGAAAGATGTATACTTTCCAAGTTTTTATTATTAAGAGCATGATATAAATGAGTGTAATCAAAGGATTGCTCTATGGTTAGGATATAAAATCAATATTAATGCTCATAAATTTGCTTGCTGATTTGCTATGTTGCTAAACATTAGTACGCTATTTCTACAGTTGAAGTTGAGAAAAAAAATGTATAAAGCAACACTTTTATTTGCGTTGTAACCTATTGACCAAAGACTGACTTCCACATAGATTTTGAGCATAGATAATTAAAAATTAAGATCACCACACATTATATGTATCTCTGCAAAGTTTCTGGCTTTTGGGCTCGTGGTCTAGGAAATTAGCATGTTGATTCATTCATTCATTCAAAGCAAGAAATTGGAATACTAATAGCACATTAATTGCTTGCCATTTATTATTGCAAAGAAATAATTTGTGTTTTAAGGTGTTGAATTGAACCTTGCTTGACTTAAGTAGGCAATACTTTTTTTGCAAAAGGAAATGTGTGTAATTGATTTCATTCCATACATATATTCCAGAAACTGTATGCAGCTAAAGCCACGACTGCAATGTAATTGATTGCACTTTTTTTTGTCTCAATTTAAACCATGTTGCTTCTAACTTTGATTTTGTTATCTTTTTCTATCCACATTGTATGTGGAAACTGTATATTGATCCTTCAGTTTTTCATGTTAACTGTGTATTTGAAATTCCAGCATAAGTACATTCTAATATTCATATATTTGTAATATCAATGCGCTGCTACTATTATGCTACAGAACGGGTGGTTGAGTGGCAGCTGCTAAGATCTTGATAGTCAATTGAAATGGTAGCTTAAAGACTTGGATGATCTGAAAGTATTCTGTTAAGATGCAAGTAAAGAAGTATTCTATTACAGAAAGTGTTAAGTAAAGATCATAGAGCCTTTGGTGTTAAGTGTTAAATAAGATGTACAATTTTAAAATGGTATTAATTTTGTATCACTGGGCTTTCAATGTTTTATATTTGTTGCATTTCTAGTACAATTTTTTTGTTTTGTTATTTACTTTGCAACAGTAACCAACATTTATTTTAAATTTGCGTAATATACTTTGCACTTATTTTGTATTTAATAAAACAGCTTTATCACACATTTGTTGCTGTGTATATATTTGCTAACAATATGATTGAAATTGTAGGCTGAATTTAAGCAGTTTGCATTTAAATTTTTAATATAGCTAAACATTTGGTCACATCAATCAGAGATGCAAATTCCCTTGTGCATTCGTAGAGTCACGAGAATGACTATCCTTGTAGTAAATGAAATTGTTTTGGAAACTTTGGGAAAAATATTGGAAGTCAGGGTTTCTGAGTGAAATTGTATGCTGCTCTGATTGTTAAAGGCTTTGCCATAAACATTAAATTCTGTGAAGGCGGCATTGAGATGAAACTGAAAAAACGAGACTCCCACTAAGCATTTTATTTTAAATTGAATTAGTGCAATACTGCTAACTTATTCAACGTAGAACTGGCACTAACAGTGTTTTAAAATACATATTGCAACTGCTTGTGATATTAAAACTGATGAGAGGATTAAACTCCAAAGAAAAATCTAATTTGCAAAATGAATTGCACGTTGCCATGTGTTAAATTTCATTTCTAGTGCTGTCCTCATTTTTGAGATTTTCATTGTCATTACTACTTTTCTTGGGTCTAACTTGCCTAATGAGTATGTTCGAGCACAACACAAATCCATTAATGTTTTCTAGTTGTCTTAAGAAACTATAGTCACAGCACATTCCAAAAAAACAGGTTTGACTAATGTTTAAGATAAAATATCTGAAAGGGCCATTTACACTAAACCTGCATTCAAAGTTGAGTTGCTGCATTCCACTTTACTTGCTTGCAACAGTGTACAGTGAATAAAGACTTGACCCTTCTTTGCAATTTCAAACTGCAACCAAAACCGATTTATATTACCTATTGTGTAGACCTGACACTTATTTTCATAAATGGCATGGATGTGCAAAAGATGTTTCCTCAGTCTCCCACAGAGATCATATACAAGGTCTCATCATCCAATACCTTGCCATCCAAGCTTCGTAAGGAGCCATGCTATTTTGCTATACTTTGAGGAGCAGTGCCTTCATAGCTGTTATTTCTAGAAATGTGAGACATCCCATGCTCCAATCCTTGCATGTATGCACTGCTCTCGGCCATAATTGCACTTAACCTCTCATCATTGCAACACATGGCTGCTGTTAAATTCCACATATCACTGTTTGCTGCACAATGTGTTAAAAAAGTCATTGAATGCTCTCCTCCACTAATCCAGACTTCCCCAACTTTATTAGTGTGCAAGAGCAAGAGGGCTAATCAAATGAATTTGCTGTCATTGTTTTTTTCCAAATGCAAAGCTTAGATCCTGCATCTGTGTCTCACTCCCATTCTCAAGAAGAATGTTCCTTAATAGCAAGGGAGAGTATTCTTTCAAAGTGCGCTTAACATGGTTGACTAACTTAGGACCTGACAACCAATTCCAGGTATACCAGTGGCTTGCTTTATTTTTTAGCCAGTCTAAACTGAACATTTGGAAGTCACACTGGCTGATGGATTTTGTTTTGGTGGATATCCAAGATATACTGCTCAGACTAATCATTCACAGCTGTAAACCCAGCAGATGGGTAATGCCTACTTCCAGAATTTAAAAAAATAATAATTGCTTGAGAATCTTGATAGGTCAGGTGACATTTGTGAAAGGAAATGGGCAGGAGTTTACCAGGAGCTTGATGGATCCATGGTAAGAGTACTCAACATGATTTTTGTGTCTGCAACTCTTGGGTGCTCTAGATTTCTAAGCAGCCTGGTGGCTCTGTGCCTTCTACTGATCTGCTGTGCAATGCATAACTTGGTCATTAGTTACTGCTACGTTAAGGAGAGGGAGCTTTGGGGAAAGTTTCAACAACATCGCTAAGTAGGGTAGATGTGAGAAATTGATCTAGAGTTCTGCCAATACATCTGAGAAGCATGAGAGCCCATTAATTGCTCGTTTTTAAACTGCACTTTGCAATGTCCGAAGTTTTCTAGAACCACATGAGGTGAAGTTTCAGGTTGGGACCCTTCTTCAGATGTTCTGAAAAAGTGTCCGGACCTGAAACGTCACCAATTCATCTATTTTTTCCAGTTGTCTGACCTGCTGAGTTACTCCAGCATTTTGTGTCTATACTTGATTCTTTATCTGTTTTTTTTCATTATTTTGCTTATTCAGCAACCAAAGTTTAAATGATTGGTATAAATTGTTAATTTTTCAAATTGATTGCAAGTACATATTCTGCACTCTTGTAGGTTCTCATCTTAATATTCATTAGCCAGTTTTGCACTGTGGCTGGTGTTGGTCTTTACAGCCAAATAAATCAAAGTGCAAAATGTTAGTTGTCGAGACCTGTGGATAATTATGACTGCTACGTCAAATGAGACTGTCCAAGCTTAAAAAAAGCTGCCTCAGCGATTGCAGTCTATTGATGTAGTAAAATTCAGATGTGGACTTGTGACCTTGATTCTCTCTATGCAGGAGATTAAGGAAGGGATAACAGTCCAGGAAGAATGGAGTGAATTGTCATGCTCCGCTTGACATTGAATGGGTATCTCATGAATAGTTTTGACAGAAGCTTAGGGGGAAGTCTTTGCCCGATTTCAGAAGTACAGTGAGGTTTATATAAATGTAAGCAAGTGAATCGTATTTAGTTCACTTGTGACTTATTATTAATTTGGCTGCATATGCAAAAGGAAAAAATAAATGACATAATTAAAACGCAATCCATTTAACATCAAGAGTGTGATGAAATATGATAGTAATGTGTAACCTCTACAAAGTACACTACTTGGACAACAGCACTTCAAACATGTGAGGGCAGTGGATCAAGGATCATCACCTATTGAATTTCCTCAGATAAGGACATTCTCACTTGGGCTGGGGTTGATATTGCTGCAACTTCATGGTCGCTGGGGTTTAAATCCTGGAATTTATCCTCCAGCTCCACAGGAATGCTTCCATTAGAAGATTGCAGCAATTCAAGATGGCTTTGCATTCTCAAGGACATTGGAGGATGGGCAATACAAACAAGTCTTATTAACGATTCTATTATCCTGCAAATTGACACAATCTATATTGTACGATCTTTGTAGCCAATATGTTGAATGAATCTTGATCTTTAGAAATAAAGCATTGCTTTTTGAAAAATAACTTCTAAAAATGCATTCTATTTATTGGTGAGTATATATATTGGTAAAGAATGGGAATATTTCTGCTACCGCTTTATCTCATTGGTGTTTACATAGAAACATAGAAATTAGGTGCAGGAGTAGGCCATTCAATATGATCATGGCTGATCATCCAACTCAGTTTCCCGTACCTGCCTTCTCTCCATACCCTCTGATCCCCTAGTTTAAGGACTAACGGTGTTACATGTATTGCATTAGAGCAGTTTAGTAAATCTAACTTGCTAGGCCCATTTCAGAGGGCAGTTAAGCATCAATTGGTCCAGAAATGCATGGAGCGCTAACCAAGTAAGTCCTCCAATAAATGGATACTAGGAAACCAGATTGTTTCAAAAAGCTACCTCCTAATTTCATGGATAAAATATTGCAATGTGGGATTTGATGACATGTTCAAGTCTTTATTCTAGGTTTCTAGATTACTGATCGAGTGTAGGACCTGGGAGACGGAAGATGCTACACTCATCACTGACAAGCTAAAGTTTCAGGACCATCTGAATATTAAGGACACCTACGTCAGACTCCTAGTTAATGACTATAGTTCAACCTCAACACCATAACACCAGATTCAGAAACTGCTTTTTCCCCTCCTGTTATGAAGCTACTGAATGGACCTCTTGCAAACTATGGGTGTGGTTCCAATCTCCCAACCTACCTCTTTGTGGCCTTTGCACTTTTTTATTGGCACTTTCACTGCAGCTATAATGCTGTATGTAGTACTATATTTTGAACTCTTTCCCTTTGTACTTGCCACCTGTTCTGCTGTGTATGGCTTGATTATGCAAGTGTACGGCATGATTTGACTGGCTAGCATGCAAAGCTTTCGCTATTTCAGCTCACGTGACAATAATATACCAAAATCAATAGCATTTTAATCTCTTATGTTGGGGTTAGTACTGCCTTCACAAACGACTGTTGAGGATGGCCAATAAATATTCCCTGCAAAGTACACATTCTATTGGAGAATAAAGTTATAGTGGCATTGCAGTTGATATTTAAAAGGTTGATATTTTTTTTAAATTAGTGATTTAAAAAAAAAAAAAGAGAATATTGAAATAAAGGACACAAATAATTCAGCTATTTGATAGGTTGGAGTTCCTTTCCCTTAAGTTGTATAGGAAATGGGGGAATATGTACAGTAACGTAGGAAATGAATACCATTATAATCCAGGAAAAACATAAATCATTTCCAATTAGTAAGGGAAACCAAAAGAATTGGAGTTTTGTGTGCAGATGCCTTTTTATGTGATGGCCCAATATGCAAGAATTCACACTGAGGGATTACCTACCATTATCAGAGGGTAGTGATTGAGATTAATACTACAAAATATTCAAAGTAAAATATTTTGTTAGGGTGGTAGGTGGTAAGAAATGGAGCTATGGAAAGTAAACAAGAAAAAAAAATCCAGTTATTTACAATCACGAAGGCAGAATGCTAAGTAAAGATATTTTAGTTTAAAATGAAAGTTGAGTAAAATTTCTTCTATGTAAGCAAGATTGTACTGAATTTTGTGGAGATAAGGATGAAGCAGAATCTATAGAACCACGGTTATGAAAAATATTTAGAGACAAACTTGGAAATGTTATTTAAACAATAAAAATCTTTTTAAAATCATTAAATATTCTAAGGCCCACAATATTAACCCAATGAAACCTATAGATATGCATCAGTTTTGTGCTATAATTCCAACAAAAGGTCATACTAAACTCTGCTACAGATTTAGTTCAATGATACCTCTGTCAATTTAGTGTTTGCACAAATTTGGATTTCTCTGGACTTTCCCATGGATTTGCCGTAGTTTTCGAAAACTGACGTGCGAGGGACCATTTTTGTGCTGTATGAATCTTGCATCTTTCCAGAAGCTCAGGAAAACATAAGGATTTGCAGTGTTAAAATATAGAAAATGAGATTGGAATATATTCAAAAAGAAATGTCAAACTAGAATATCTGAAAAGGAAATTGGGAGACGTGAATAGACTAAATACTATAAACTTTAGTTATCGACAGCTGAGTAAATGTATTTAATGCCAGGGTTTGTTTTTTTGGTACGATGCAACAAAAGTTTGAATGATGCCTCAGATCCATTCAGAACTGCATGGTTAGACATAAGAATGAGGAAAATAGGACTGGGTTTCCTGGCACGAATGAAGGATGGCGATTTTGTCTTGAGGTGCAGAAGGTGAGCAGTTTGTAAGGAAGGAGAGAGAAAACAAATTGTGGCCAGAGCTCTGCTCTTGTAGCGCTTGCGTGAGAGCCTGGAATGAAGGCGAGAAGCCAGGCAAATTCTGTCAAGGCTTTAATGAGCACAGCACGCCACTCTCTGCTTCAGTGAGACTGAAGACTGGTCTCGCGCCAAAAATCTCTGCTCTTATCTTCGTAGCTGGAAGCCGACCCTGGACCTGTCCATCAAGTGCAGAGGGGGATAAACCAGGGAGTGACCTACTCCCCAGGAACCACCACACTCTGATATTTACTTTCATGGATTCACTGAATTTACCTTCCATTGGCTCCATCCACACCATGCTGCCTTGGCAAGGCCACCAACATAATCAAGGATAGTCTCACCCCAATCACTTATTCTTTCCTTTCCCATCAAGGAAGAGGTACAGAAGTATGAAAACTTATACCTCCAAATTCAGAGACAATTTCTTCTCGGGCAACTGATCAGTCATCTCATCAGTTAGAGTGTTGGTCTGACCTCCCATCTACCTCAGTGGAGATCTTTGAACTTTCTTTAATCAGACTTTATCTTGCACTAAATGCTGTATACTTTATTTGTGTACAGGTTGATTGGAATCATATATAGTCTTGAACTAGATAGCACAGAAACAAAAGCTTTTAGGGTTAACTGTACCTCAGTGCACGTGACAATATTAAACAAAGTGGAATGTATTACTTTGCAATTTTGCATAAATAGGCTGCACAATTTTTATCATGCTTATTAAAAATGTCTATCATTAAATTGGATTCAGTTTTGTCTGTCTGCCTCTAGCAAATCATTTCATGGACATTGATCGTATGCATTTACACTCCACATAAATGACCTTGTCAGCTTCCTTTGACATTCCTGGTATCATGGGCTGATGCATCAGTGAAAATGCTTAGTAAAGGAAAACAAAACCTTTTTTTATCTGCTGATACTTATTGAATGGTTTGTTTTCACCCCTGGTTTATCACACTTGACATAATGTGCCGGTGAAACAGATGGCTGAAGAACATTTGTAGCACTTAAGCGGTAAAAACACTGAAAGTTTATCACTTCTAAACATTCATGAGTGATGAATTTGAATTGTTATTGTTAAAATGTAGCTTTAACACTTTTCTGCATGGAATTTGTAATGAATAGATATTTAACCAAATGTAGACATCTTTCGTTTTAAAATTCCATCTGTTTTGCAGGTCTTGGAAATTAATTTTAGACTTTTTAGAAATTATAAAAAGATATGCCAGTGATTGCCACATCTAAGACAAAATCGCACTACTATTCACACAAATTTAGTTTTAAAGTACAAATTTTATTATCTAAGATGTCACAAAGTGCATTCACAGTCTCCTAGAATATCATCTCTCAGAAGTTTGGATGTGTTATTGTAAATAATGAGATTTAGACAAAACTGGTTGAGCACTGATTATTTTAATCATTGATAAACATGATTTAATTAAGATTTTTTGATGCAGAATAAAGTCTCTAGTTTCTTGTGCTTAAATCCTAACCCATAGCAAATCCACTGGGTAAAATGTAATGCCATTAGGTCCACAAAACTGACCATATTAAAAAAACAACTGATTTTAAAGCAGTACTCCTGCAGCATGTGTGTGTTATGTGGATTTCTGTGCTGCTGCAAGTGATGCTTTTAGAAATCGGCTAAAATTACCATCTCTTGTTTGATAGGCCACCCCATCACTCATTCCTCCAGATCCACGTGTAGGAAGGAACTGCAGATGCTGGTTTAAACCAAAGATAGATACAAAATGCTGGATTAACTCAGCGGGACAGGCAGCATCTCTGGAGGGAAAGAATGGGTGATGTTTCGTGTCTGAAGAAGGGTCTTGACCCGAAACATTATCCATTCCTTCTCTCCAGAGATGCTGCCTGTCCCGGTGTTAACTGGAGCTGGACACAAAATACTCCAGCATTTTGTGTCTACCTCCAGATCCATTCTCTGTTTAACTCAAAGGACAAACAAGGGCAGAAAGCTAAAGAATCAGACTAATCAACAGCAGGGAAAGACATCTAGTTAAGGTGGAGGTGTTGGCCATAGCACCATTATGGTGCCCAGAAAGATGATACATTATTATAATCGAGCCGTCCACAGTGTACAGATATAGATAGCTGATAAAGGGAATAACGTTTAATGAAAGGTAGAATCTGATTAAAGATAACCCAAAGGTGCTCCAATGAGCTAGATAGTTGCTCAAAACCACTCTAGTTGTTAGTAGGATGGTTCAATTGCCTGATAACACTGGGGAAGAAACAGAATCTGAATTTAAAGCACCTGATTGGCGTTTGTAGGGATAAAATGTTAACTGATATTTTTTGTGGTTAACCATTTTAATGTGCATTAATCCATGTTAATACTTCTAAAATATTATGGAACATATATTTATTCGGCGGTGACAGAGTACAGAGCAAAGGAATTTAGCAGTTGCTTTGTAATCCGTGGGAAGTTTGTGCTCTGATCACTCTCAGGCATAAAGGACTTTGATCCCCTCATGGCAGTTCACACTGTTAAGCTCAATGAAAATACATGTTGATCTTCTTGCAACATTTAATACTCTTGAGCATGGCATATCTTCCTTAACCATGTTCTGGTAACATCAGTTGTGCTAGGTGCACCACCTCGAACCTGAGGCGACAATTGAGATGTGTACGAAGGAACTTCAGATGCTGGTTTAAACCGAAGATAGACACAAAAAGCTGGAGTAACTCAGCAGGCCAGGCAGCATCTCTGGGGAGAAGGAACGGGTGACGTTTGGGTCAAGACCCTTCAGACTGGTCTGATGTAGGGTCTCGAACCAAAATGTCACCCGTTTTCTCCTCTCCACAGATGCTGCCTGTCCCGTTGAGTTACTCCAGCTTGTTATGTCTATCTTCTGCAACAATTGAGATCACAGGAGTGAGCTAATGGGAAGTTTGCACCAATGAAGATCATCGAGAAAGTAATGTATTTTGTTTTTTTGCTTTACAAAAAAATCTTTCCTATCATTTATTTGATGTTTTATTAACATGTTTATCACGCTTCAATTTATTACACTGTACATTCATTCCTAAAATTAATCCTGCAAATAAGAGGAAATGTGTTATTTCTATCATTTCATTATTGATCCCTTTTATTCTACTGTTTTTAAAACTGACCGGATGGATCAGATATTCTGTTACTGAGGAGTTTATTTGGAATTGTTCACAGATTGGATTGTTGCAACTACAAGTGACCCCTGCTTGATAGGGGTGGGCTGGAGAGGGAGGGGGTTTCCTTCCGAGAAGGGACAAGAGGGTGCTGGATATATGGAACAGGGTGCTAGAGGTCGTGGTAGAGGCAATTGCATTATATAAAAGACATTTGGACATATGGCTTAGAAACATTTAGAGGCATATGGCCAAATGCAGGCAAATGGAACTGGGTCAGGTGGGCACCTAGGTCGCGATGGTAACATTGGACCGAAGGGCCTATTGCCGTGGTGTATGCTTCTACAACTCAAAACTGGTCTGTTGCAATGATCAAGAAATCAGTTGATTTTTTTAAATTCCTTTTTCCACAGAAATTCCATAAGAGTGAATTTTACTCTAATCTTTAATGTCTCTATGGGTGAATTGTCATAACCCGAACGGCTGTAATGTAGAGTTCACCTCCATATGAATTTGTTTCATAAGTGCTTCATGTCATCACAGGTGTATAGATCACAAACCAATTTCCAGCGTTGGTTGGGGTTATGCCTCAAAGTTGTAGCTGTTGCATTCGGAATATCTGCAACTATCACTAATGTGCAGGCTTTTCAGATTTTTTTTTGTGTAAGTTTACTTTTGTGTCATCGTAGCAAATGATATGTTAGCATTCATAGTGAAAGGATTTGAGTATAGGAGCAGGGAGGTTCTACTTCAGTTGTACAGGGTTTTGGTGAGGCCATACCTGGAGTATTGCGTACAGTTCTGGTCTCCAAATCTGAGGAAAGACATCCTTGCCATAGAGGGGGTACAGAGAAGATTCACCAGACTGATTCCTGGGATATCAGGACTTTCATATGAGGAAAGATTGGATAGACTCGGCTTGTACTCGCTGGAATTTAGAAGATTGAGGGGGGATCTTATAGAAACTTACAAAATTCTTAAGGGGTTGGACAAGCTAGATGCTGGAAGATTGTTCCCGATGTTGGGGGAGTCCAGAACAAGGGGTCACAGTCTAAGGATAAGGGGGAATTCCTTTAGGACCGAGATGAGGAAAACATTCTTTACACAGAGAGTGGTGGGTCTCTGGAATTCTCTGCCACAGAAGGTAGTTGAGGCCAGTTCATTGGCTATATTTAAGAGGGCGTTAGATGTGGTACTTGTGGCTAAAGGGATCAGGGGGTATGGAGAGAAGGCAGGTACGGGATACTGAGTTGGATGATCAGCCATGATCACATTGAATGGCGGTGCAGGCTCGAAGGGCCGAATGGCCTACTCCTGCACGTATTTTTCTATGTTTCTGTTTCTAAATCGAGCTTCAAAGTGCAATCCTGGGGATCTGGATTGGCTGAACTCTATTTCTGTTGTGTCAAACCTGTCTATTTCTGCTTCATGTGGATTAGTTTTATTTTGTTAAACATCTTGTACCCAATATGACCAATAAGTCCACAACATACTGGTGAATAACAAACTAGTATCACAAAAGTGCAAGCTGGGATATATGGGAGCTTTGTACGTGAAGCCACGAAGCGTAAGAAAAACAAATTACAAGCCTGCATTCAAGTTTGATCTAGCTGACATCGCAGAAATACTGCTACAGCTTGGGCACTGGGAAAGTAGAGTTGCAATACTGAAAATAAGGGACTTCAATAAGAATAAATGACCATATAAATAGTCAGGAACAAATGTTAATGCATTCAGAATAGTTGTCTACACTTTGTGCAATAGAGGTGATATAATTGTGGAAAGAGCTAGGGATTTCCTAAATATCAATATCAGGGAAAGATGGAAAATACAGAGGGGGGGGGGGGGGGGGGGTTCTGCAAAATTTAAATTGTTCCAGCCAAAAGCATAAAATCTCAACTAATAGAGCCAAGTCTTGGGGTCTACAGAGGAGTGTGTCACTTCGTATTCGTGAAAAGTAACAAACCAAAGTTAATTATAAATCTGGCACTTGATCTGTTAGTGGCGTTCCAATAATAGCCAGAACACGAGTGAGTTTGATACAGGATTTGAGAGGGTGAAGAGGGAGTTACAAACCAAGGTTTTAATCTTCAAGGCACATGTGGAAGGGATGGGTGAAGAATTTAGAGCAATAAATGACATTGTACTCGGATGATATTGCAGTTCCTTATGTTTCTAGATCCCCAAGATTACTGCATGGAAGAAACTGGGATTTTTAATTACTTTATAGTGTCCTTAATTATTTCATATTTGTGGAAGCAACTATAAATCCAACATTTTTAAAGATGCATGTTTTTAAGTGAATTCAAAATGCTCTTTTGTTTTCCTATCCCCTTTTAGGTGAAGTCTGTAATCAACCTTCTCTTTGCTGCATATACTGGAGATGTGTCTGCACTCAGAAGGTAAGATTTTTCACAATTAGGTTTATGTGTTTCACCAATTTAATGTGGCATGTTGACTTGCATTTGCAAAGATCTTTATTTAGTAATCTAGGTTGTGGTATGTAAGATATAGACAAAATTGCCAGATGCTTTCATTTACAACAATGGCTATGGGTTGGGAATTGACATTGAGAATTGTTATTATCGCTCCTTCCAGATTAAGGATTAGGCTATTAAAAAGCATATTTTCGTATCTTTGTGCAACAAAATGATTTTGGAACTGCATTAAGTACTTTGGTTGACTAAGTGTAAGGGATTTCATTGGAATTAAAACCGGCAGTAAGGATGCAATTTGCCAATTCAATAAATGCAAGTTTTAAGTAACTACAAAGTTGTGGCATTAATACAAACATAGAACACAGAAAAGTGCAACACAGGAACAGGCCCTCTGGCCCCCGCACATCTCCTTTACGCTTTGCGCCTCTCACCTTAAAGCTATGGCCTCTAGTCTTTGACACGTCCATCGGGGGCAAAATGGTTCTGACTAGCTACCCTATCTATGCCTTTCATCATTTTATATACTTCTCTCAGGTCTCACCTCAACCTCCAATATTCAGAGACAACAAACCAAAATTTGTCCAATTTGTAGACAACATTCTGGTGAACCTTTTCTAAAGCATCACATCTTTCCTGTAATGCATGCAATATTCCAAATTCAAACTAACTAAAGTCTTGTGGAGCTGCATCATGTTTTCCTGCACTCTATTATACCCAATGCTGTGACCAATGAGGGTATGCTTCTTTTCCACTATCTGCTCGTGTTGCCACTTCCAGGGAGCTATGAACCTGGATCTCAAGCTCCCTCTGCACATCCTTTGTTATCAACTGTATACCTTCCCCTTGCATTCGATCAGCAATGAATAACCTAAGCCACTGTAAACTTTGCCAGTCGCAATGTTTTTTTTTCCCCCAAAGTATGTTACTTGTCAGACGTGATTAATTAGTGTATCCAGTTTACATAAAAAGTCAGAAATGAAAATGCTTATGCAGCTGCATTTAATAGTTCCAGCAAATAATTTTCTGTGCCCATTTATCATGTTGGAATATCTGCTGTATTTGCAAAAGGTGCTGATGCTGACAACAGTAGGATGACAGAGTCCCTCTCTGAGATTTTGTGTATATGATGTAAATACATTTTTTTGGAGACTACTTCGGATTCCTTTTAAATTTATTTGACAAATGGGAAAATTTTGAGTGAAGGATCAGCCTCTAAGGATATGAATTGCAGGAATTCACATGGAGAAATATAATCCGAATTGTCACCGCATTAATTTTTACTTGAAGGAACTCACTCGTCCTCTATGAATCTAATTTTATTATGAGAGGCTTAGCTATATCCTTTGCCATTCAGATTACTATTAATAAGACTGAAAATACTCAGCAGATTAGGCCGCATTTGTGGGAAGAGGAACAATGCTACTCTTTTAGGTTGAACTCCCTTCATCCAAACTGGGAATGAGACAAGAGAATCTTGATAAACTGCTGGGAGGGTGGAGGAGAGGGAATGTCTGTGATAGGGTAAAACCAAGGTGTCAATGGAAATAAAATGTAAACAAGGTTATCTGATGAGTGAGTGAGTGGGGAGCAGTTAGTGCATGAGAACATAGACAAAATAATCTTGTAGTTGGGAAATGCAGAGCAGAAAGACAAGCTTGGCAGATCAAGCTGGATGTGCCCTCCACAGCCAAAGGAGAGGTTAAAAAAAACAGGCTGAGCTAATGTCACGGAATGGATAACTGATATAGACTGCCTATTCAAGCTTCTTGAAGCAGTACAGTTCAGAGACTGACATCGAGTGCTGCTGGAGGGTCATCAACTAGGTGAAAGACGCGCTCAGGTCTGCCCGAGCGTTGTTCACCACCCAGCAGAGTGAGATGTCCGTTGAGGAATGTTGCTGACTGGCCCACTGCAGACTGCAGGAGTACGTACTGAGGGACGCACTGAAGCTCGGTGCAGCCAACGCCAAGGCTCGGTGGGGGAGGTCCACAGTCTAAGGTCCTTCCGCTGCTGGACATGGGGGGGCACGGTATGGTGGAGACGCCCCTCAAAATAAGGGAAGGTATCCCACGCCAGGGGGGCCACATGAGTGGCACGGGTGGGGGATTGATTCGCGAAATTTGAGAAATGTATATAGACCGTATGAAACAATTTGTATAGCCTCCGAAAATGTCGGATGGATTTTTCGCACGGTTGATGTATTGTATATATTTATTACTTGAATAAAGTCTGTTTTGAAATATTTTTTAAAAAGTACAGTTCAATGTTTGTCCAGAAGGCTGCAGTGTTGTCTGATGCAGATGAGGTGTTGTTCATTGAGTTTGTTGGACTGCATCCCAACAAAAACCTTCTGAGTGTTTCCTAACTAGAAGCCTTGGTTGAACCATGAGATCTGCATTCTTCTGAAGGCCAGATCCCAGGCATTCAGGTCTGGCGATGCAGATGTCTATAAGAAGTCCAGATATGACCTTGGTAAGGCCATCAAAAAGGCCAAAAGGGACTTCTGCTCCAAGCTGGAGGATGAGACAGATGTTCGGCAACTGTGGCGGGACTTGAAGGCAATCACCTCCTTATTTATGTGTATATATATGGTCTATGGTATACAGACACATTGATCTGTTCTGTATTTATGTCTACAATATTCTGTTGTGCTGCAGCAAGCAAGAATGTCATTGTCCTATCTGGGACACATGACAATAAACTCTCTTGACTTGACTTGTACTTGCCATTACAGTGCACAAGGCCATAGACCGATGGCTCAGAGTGGGAATGGGTTGGGGAGATAGCGTTAGGCAACAGCAGGGTTACCCCCTTCAGATTGGTACCCCTAAAGGTGTTTGGCAAAGCGGTTACCCAATCTGCAGATACTGGTTTACAAATACAGACAGAAAGTGCTGGAGTAACTCAGAAGGTCAGGCAGCATCTTTGGAGTACATGGATGGATGATGTTTCAGGTTGGATCAAGAGCCTTCTTCCTACTAATTGGGGTTGGGGAGGGGAGAAGAAAGCTGGAAGAGAGGAGAGGGCAGGACAAAGTCTGGTGTGTCATAGGTGGATACAGGTTATCAGCAGATAGTTGGACAAAGGCCAGTGATGAAAGGCCACAAAATGAGAGGTAATTAGGCACAAGACAGAGAGGGGGGAGCGGAAAGGAAAGGGGGGGGGGGGGGGGGGGGTTGTTAGTTGGTTAGATACCTAAAATTGGAGAATTCAACATTCATACCTTTTGACTGTAAGCTACCCGAGTGGAATATAAGGTGCTGTTCCTCTGGTTTCCATGTGGCGGCACTCTGGCAATGAAGGAAGCCCAGGACAGAAAGGTCAGTACAGGAATGGGAAGGGGAGTTAAAATCATTAAAAACTGGGAGATCCAGCAGGCCTTTGTGGTCCGAGCACAAGTGTTCAGCAAAATGGTCACCCAGTCCACATTTGGTTTCTTCAGTGTAGAATACACCACATAGTGAACACGAATGCAGTACATTAGACTGGAAGAAGTAACTATTTCAACGGGAAAGACTGCCTGGATCCCTGACTGGTGGGGTGGGAAGGGGTGACAGGGCAAGTGTTTCATCGGCTGTGGTTGCAAAGGAAAGAAAGTGCCATGAGACAGAGGATTGGTGGTGGGAGGGGACCACGGAGTCATAAAGGGAAGAGTCTTTGTGAAATGCTGAGAGGGGAGGAGAAAGGAAAGTGTCCATGGATGGAATGTCTTTGAAGGTGGCAGAAATTGTGGAGAATGATCCGTTGATGTTGGTGGGGTGGACTAGGATAACTCTGTACTTGGTGTTTCCGAGAGGAATGGGAGTGAGAGAAGAGATAAAGGAAATGGATGAAATGTGGTTGAGGCCTTTGTTTTCCAATGATAAAGGGGAAGGCACAGTTCAGAAAGACCAGGTTGGGTTTAACGCAGTAGAGCGATTGTATCAGATGGTGGTAGATCCTTCTCTGGAACCAGCATGCAAAGAATCATCACGCTCCAGCGCCATCTTGAGATCAGATGGGGACGATGTAAGATTTTTCAACACAGGCACTCTGGAGTTTTATTCAGCAATATTCCTAAAAATGCTTAAATAATCTACCATACATGAGCAACTTGAACTCTTCTTGTCATTAATTTGATGGAAATGTTAAGACACAATTTGATGCGGTCAACACAGAATGCATTGTTGTAAACGATGGGAATTAAAGTGCAGGCAGAGGACCGGTGACGCAACCACGCTCTTTGTCTTGCATATTTTGGCCATGATTTTAGAGATACAGCGTGGAAATGGGTCCATCGGCCTGTTACAGTCCTTTATAGTCCATGCCGACTAGCGATTACCCCACACACTAGCACTGTACTGCACACTAAGGACAATTTACAGAAGCCAATTGACCAACTGTACAAACCCATACGTCTTTGGAGTGTGGGAGGAAACTAGTACCCGGCAGAAACGCATGTGGTCACAAGGAGAGCGTATAAACTCCTACAAACAGCACCTGAGCCAGGGTCTATGGCGCAGAAAGGCAACAACTCTACTGCGGCGCCACTGTGCCACCCCTTATATATTTATGCATCTACATATTTCTTAAAGGGTCTTAATTAATGGTTAGTTCATGGTATTGGTCCAGATTAGGTTGTTGGAGTGCAGTCAACAAAAATAAATGAGTGAATGTCTGTCTCGCATGACTAACATTAATTCAGCATTATTAACTATTTCATACCCAAAAATGTAATTGTACAGTTGCAAGTCTGTAGTCTGAAGAGATCAGACCTGGAAATTAAATTTGCATCTTATTTATTTTAATGTTTGTATATTTTTACACATTTCTTTAGAAGTATTAAATTTTATATTTTATCTGCATGTAATGGAATAAAAAAACTGAAATGTTTAGCTACCTTGAGACTTTATAAATTGTGGAAAATGGTTACCTTTCTCTTGCTCTCTTTGCAGGTTTGCTTTATCTGCTATGGATATGGAGCAGAGGGACTATGACTCACGAACAGCATTGCATGTAGCAGCTGCTGAAGGTATGATTTGTTTTCTAGAAATAGTGTAGCGCGTATTCCACGGTAAGGAAACCAACTAATAATTCAGAATATCACAGATTTACTTTCATTTATAGGTCATGTGGAGGTGGTTCGCTTTTTGTTAGAAGCTTGCAAAGTAAATCCATTCCCTAAAGACAGGTAAGTTGGTAGTTATTTAACTTCATATATCCATGTAGTTTTCAGCACTGCGATTAACAGAAATGATTCAAAAATTGCCCTGTGGATTCTATCTTGTTTACTTATTAATAATTGGGTTACCTGCGGCAATGTCTTGATTAATTCTGAAGTTCTCTCTCATAAATACAATATTAATTCTAAGCAGTCACCTGTTTCGATAGATTTCCTTTAAAGAAAACTATTTTCTAAATGTATATAAAACTTCTGAACGGAAATTTTTGAGGGAGCAATCTGAGTGATTTTTACATAGAAACATAGAAACAGGAGGAGGCCATTCGGCCCTTCGAGCCAGTACCGCCATTCATTGCGATCATGGCTGATCATCCTCAATCAATAACCCGTGCCTGCCTTCTCCCCATATCCCTTGATTCCACCAGCCCCAAGAGCTCTATCTAACTCTCTCTTAAATCCATCCAGTGATTTGGCCTCCACTGCCCTCTGTGGCAGGGAATTCCACAAATTCACAACTCTCTAGGTGAAAATGTTTTTTTCTCACCTCAGTCTTAAACATCCTCCCCTTTATTCTAAGACTGTGGCCCCTGGTGCTGGACTCGCCCAACATTGGGAACATTTTTCCTACATCTAGCTTTTCCAGTCCTTTTATAATTTTATATGTTTCTATAAGAAATCCCCCCATCCTTCTAAACTCCAGTGGATACAAGCCTAGTCTTTTATTTTAGAAATATCTTTGACTCAATACTAAACCTTAAATATGATAGAGGAAAAATATCTTTTCACTTTCAAAAGTTGATTTTTAATGTGGTTTAATTACTTTGAATGTAAATCCTGCTGAAAATTTATGGTAATGATTATAATGCCATTTGCAATTTCTTTCAGGCTGTTCAACTGGAATATACTATTTAATTTTGCTTTATCATTATTAAAACTTTAGGTGGGGCAACACACCAGTGGATGAGGCGATTCACTTTGGCCACCATGATATTGTAACAATCCTTCAAGATTATCAAAATCAGTATATACCTTCGGAAGACTCAAACAATGGAAAAGAAAAGCACTCCAAGGAGAACATAGACAGCATGGTATAGTTCTCCAATGTCCAACAGTAATTCTGCCCTGAATTACCAAAACCAAACTGATGTTTGAGTGATGTTTGTAAAACAGTGTTGTATTTTTTTGGCTCTGGTGTTTTAGATGAGAATTTTTTGATGTAGTGCAGAGAAACTGTAGGCCCGGGTAAAATTAAGAGAAAAAGCCAGTGCTCAGTTTGAACAATCACTCTGGGACTTGAAATAATGCACTAAGCTCTTCATGTGTTTTTAAAAAAAGAGCAGGATAATCTCAGCACAATTTAAGATTTTTAGAAAACTATTGGCGTGCGTTCGATATGAAATTGCCATGGTGTTCGAAATGATGTGAATAGTAGAAAGTATCCACTCGCATCTCCTGGCCTAGAAACATGGGAAAATATCTAGTTTTAGAAAAAATGTCGTCAAAAATTGTTATTGTTGTGGATCATATTAACTTGTGGGTAAACTCCTGTAAAATGTGAATGAATATTATCATGTCTACCAGAATCTGTCAGTGTTTTACCAGTAGAGGCTATTTTACCTGCACAAAACTTTGAACAACCAGCTGTTTCAAATGTGTAAAGGCAGAGCAATGAACTGACAGTAAGGCTTGAAATTTGTTTAAGGGCTGGCTATGAAAAGATCAGACTCAAGATGTAGGTTATGTAAACAATATTCAGTGTTGCTTGAGATTTGTTGCTTGACATCATCCCTTTTTATTTAACTTACTGTTTCATTCAGTCCTGACTTATGTTTTTTTTCCCTCATTTTTAAGGGCCACTAAGCAGAAGAGACTTCATGTTTGATTACTGTAAATGTTGTAAGTAAATGCCTCCAAGGAATGCAAATGATTTAGTGACAACGATATTGTATCTTTTTATCAAGTTCCCACATTTATTTTTCAAAAAAGAACCCTTTCAATGTTTTGTAGACAAAAATGCTGGAGAAACTCAGTGGGTGAGGCAGCATCTATGGAGTGAAGGAAACAAAAATGCTGGAGAAACTCAGCAGATGAGGCAGAGGAAACTCGCTCCATAGATGCTGCCTCACCCGCTGAGTTCCTCCAGCATTTTTGTCTACCTTCGGTTTTCCAGCATCTGCAGTTCCTTCTTAAACCTTCCAACGTTTTTCCTAAATTACTGATGTTTTGAGTAAATATTATTCGGAAATTCAAATTCTTTGGATACCTAACTATAATTAGGATTTAATTAGAATGGTATTCACTTTTCATTGACATTTTGGTTGTAGACAATTTCAGGGATATTTTGAATGATTAAACAAATAAGATATACAATTTTTTGTGTTGGAATTGGTCTGATAATTTATTGAAAGTAGCCTGAAGACTGGTATTATACTTCAGAATTGAAACCAGCTTAAAATGTACAAAACAGTCCTGAAGTATTGCTGCCACAGGCTGCTATTTGTAAGTATTATATGAAGCTTGCCTCTGATGTTCATTGTTCTCTACAATTTGTAAGCATGATACAATACTGCATAGTGTATGCCTTTGTTAAGTATGTAACTTCTTTGTCAGTTATTTTGATTGTAAATTTTGTGTTCTGCAAAGGTCTGCATTATTTAGTGCTTTAAATGTTACGAGCAGAGTGGGTGAAACACTTTCAGTCCATTATACCCACTACTTGTGGTCACATGTAGCCTATCTGTTTTTAAAAATTTGAACCAAATTAACTTAAACACCATTCTAATGCCCAAATATCTTTGAGCTATACCAGAATGTTTTTCATCCTTATTTTTATGAGAGAACATGGCTTGTTTCTGTTTTTTCTTTGTTGATGAACTTTGATGAAGTGTACATTTTCAAGATAAAGTGCTCAAAGGAGTGCATCCGAAGTATGTCTGATTTAATGTCTGTTTGCATTAACATGTTTAAGAAAGCTTTCTGCTGCTGCATTTTGCATGAATCATTTGCATTCCTTTAGGATACTAATAACTGCATTTGATGCATATTTTGTGTGCTGGAGGGTTAGCTGCTAAAGTTTGCTTGATGCACTTTTTTTCTTGGGATTTTAGAAAGATTCCAGCACAGTTTTATCCTTTGAATTTGTTTTAAAACATATTTCTCTCCAATGCTCCAATTTCAGTGTAGGACATGCTGCTCTGTGCTGTTAAATCATCAATAATTGTATGTATCAAGACAACACACTCGGTTTAGTTTTGCTCAGTGTGTGGTAGCATTGGCCTCTGCTTGTACGTAAACCAAGATACAGTTTGTGGCTGTGATTGTTTTTCAATATTGTAACAAGTATGTGTTTCTTGGTACTTTGTTGAATGTAAATGCTGACAGCGATCTATCTGTTTTTCAATGTTGCGCCATATTTTCAATCTGTAATGTTTAATTTTGAAGTGTTGCTGGCAATGCAATATATTTATCAAAAAACATATAGGCAAATCAGAATGTATTAAATGCAGAATAAATAAGATGCAGAACGTCTCAGAATCATCATTTTGCATGTAAACTATGGTGCCAATTTAATGATAGATAAGGAAAAAAAATCTAAAATGGCTACTTTATTTTTCATAATCATTTGTTTGCCAGTTGCTGTTGGTCTTCTTTCTCCATAGTCTTGATGATTATAAATGTTTTAAAGGGGATATGACTCATATCCTCCGTTTCTTCTTGGGCAGTGAGAAGATGACTAAACTATCTTGCATAAGTATTCCGTTTTTTTAAGAAGGTGAACAAACACAGTGAGTTTCCACTTCCCTCTTTCCCAAAATGAAATTAAGTTATGTATTTTAATTATGTCTAACTTGCATCTAATTCTTTGGGTCAGAGGTAAACTTAGATTAGGCATGTCGCGTTTGTTTAAAGAAAGGGCACATTTAATCACCAAGCTAATGAGCCTTTTGATCTTCTCATTTCCGCTGTATCACTCCTGTAATGCTGGCGCATTTTAACTGGAACATTTTAGTTGTAGATTATGAGACATGGGGAAATCATTTGGAGAGTTTGAGAAAATTTATTTGCAGAGTTCATGAAACAAAAGTAACTTCTCCCATTGAACACAAGGTAATATCTCCGGAACAAGGCCACGACTGGAGGATAATTGTGTACAAATTATCACCATAATTTCAGTCATGTCTTGTGGCACAATGGACACCATGTTTATCGACAAATAAATTACTCAGTCATTTGCAATTTGCCTGAAAGAAAATACAACATCGTTGTAGGGTTTGGCCATTTGGTCCTTCGAAACTCCTTAAGAGGCTAGCGTTAATCTTGCCTGCATTCTCCACTAGTTCTCCACAATACAATAACGTTGCATCAAGAAAGACTTCTTTTGAAATCAATGTTGACTACTCGCATTTAGTTGAACTTCTACCTCAGTGCCTTTTCCCAGTACTATCCTCAAGCCCCTTGATTCCTTTAATATCCAGAAATTTAATCTCTCTATATTAAATGAATTTAATGATATCCCTGAGGGAGAATTCCAAAGATTCACCATCCTCCGAATGAAGACATTTCTTTGCACCTTAGTCCAAGATTGAACTACCCCTTGGATAGAAGCTGTGTGAATAGTAAAGCCAGAGCAATATGGATGGAAGGAGAGGGGGCGAGGGATGAAATGGGTGTGAGCCCAGGTGGTGCGGGGGAGGTGGGAGTGAAATTCTATCCCCTTCCCAAAACCTCAGCCCTGCACTGCCTGCTTGTGTCTCCTTCCCTAATCCAACCTTATAGTTCCCCCGCCCTCCATAGCTTGCTTTTATCTCATCCTTAAATCCACAAAAAGGACTGCCCTAGCAGATACATTGATTCTTCCTGCTCCTGCGCCACACAACTCATCGCCAAATCCCTTGAACCATCCGGTGGCGCCCGTAATGGCCGCCTCGCCAGCAGTCTGTCGTGTCCCTTCTGTTTTTATTATTTTAAGTATGTCTTGAATGTTTGTTTTAATGTCTCTTGGTATGTTTTATGTGAGGGGGAAGGGGGGGGAGATCGGGGGAAAATTTTTCCAGTCACTTATCTTGACGGAGATGTGATTTTTCTCCGTGATGCATCTCTGCCCCCCCCCCCCCCCCCCCCCCCCCCGCGGCCTACAACATGGAGTGGTGCGGTCTTTCCTCCTTTCCTTCAAGCTGCGGGCATGGCACGGACTTACCATTGCAGAGCCTGGGATCTTTTGCCGAGGATCACCAGTGTCGGAGTTCCGACCGTGAGGCCTGTGGTTTTTAACACCGTGAACCCACGGTTTCCGGTAAGAAGTGGCCGACTCGGGAGCTCCATGCTCCAGAGAGTGTTCCGATCCGTCCCTACGCCAGAGTTTTGATAACCCCGACGAGAGTGCTTGGACAGCGGATCGCCGGCAACAGCCCCGTTCAAAGGCCCCGACCACGGGTGAACAAAGGAGGAAGATGACTGTACTTTATTTTATTGCCTTCCATCAGTGAGGAATGTTAATTCCACTGTGGTGGATGTTTATGTTAAACTTTATTTTAAGTGCTGTGTGTATTTTTGCTTTTTCATTTAGTATGTCTGAATAGTAACTCAAATTTCACTGTACCTTAATTGGTACATGTGACAATTAAATTGAATCTTGATTCCATATTCTCTTGTCGAGTCCCCTCTGACCTACACCCGAGACATCTTGCACTCTCTTCATATCTTCAATAACCGTTAATTTCTAGTACCCCGTTGCCCCTCCTTTACCATGAACACCCCTTTAAACCTCCCACTGAAAGCCCTCAGATTCTTCCTTGAACAGAGACCTAATCATTTCCCACTGCAAACACTCTCCTCCACCTAGCGGAACTTGCCCTCTCCCTCAGCAACTTTTCTTTTTACCCCTTTCACTGTCTTAAAATTAAAGCTAGAGCCATGGGCACTCACAAGGACCCCAGCTGTGCCTGTCTTTTTGTTGGTTGTGCCAAACAGACCAAATATTCCAAATGTACAAGGCCTCGATTAAACCTGCTTTTTGCAGCACAGTGACCTGTACAACTGAAACTATATATGAAGTATGAAGAAAGGTCTCGACCTGAAACGTCACTCATTTGTTCTCTCCAGAAATGCTGCCTGTTCCGCTGAGTTACTCCAGCATTTTGTGTCTACACTCTATATATATACTGTAGACACATTGTTTCTTAATGCAAATGGGAATTTTTATTCCTCTCAAAGGTTCTATACGATCTATATAATCCTGGTAGAATTCTAGGTTTGCAAACCCAGTGATCATCTGTTCATTCTATACACTGGGTATCAATGCAACCCGAGTTGCTGGCAGTATCATGGTCATGTGACCTCCCCCAGTTGCTTCATCTCGTGGTGTGCCACATTCCACATATCCCGATTGCTAAACTATCGTGGCTAATTTGCCCTTTAACACAAAACTGTTTGGAAGAGCAGTGGTTCTTTAGTTTGCACAAATCTGGGTGTCAGAGGATATGGGGAGAATGCAGGAGAATGTGGTTAGGAGGGAGAGATAGATCAGCCATGATTGAATGGTGTTGACTTGATGGGCCGAATGGCCTAATTCTACTATTCCTTATGACCTCCCTCACCCACATTTGAACATCAATTCTAACTTGATTCTGTGCTCTGATGAAAAATGCTGTGGGTTGCTTTAGATCATTGGGCTGCATGCCTCGAGTCAAGCCAAGAGTGTTTTATTGTCATATGTCCCAGATGGGACAATGAAATTCTTACTTGCTGCAGCACAACAGAATATGTGAATATGTAAACAAAGTTCAATAAATAACAACTATTGTGCAATAATAATAGCCCTTTGCAGTTCAGAGCTCAGAGCATATTCGTTGTTGTCTTTAATAGCCTGATGGCTGTAGGGAAGAAGCTGTTCCTGAACCTGGACGTTAGTTTTCAGGCTCCTGTACCTTCTTCCTGATGACAATGATGAAATGAGTGTGCGGCCAGGCTGGTGTGGGTCTTTGATGGTTTTGGGTGCCTTTTTGAGGCAGCGACTCCGATCGATCCCTTCGACGGTGGGGAAGTCAAACCCTGAGAGCATTCTCTGAAAGCTATGTCAATGTACCGACTGGCTTTAGCCAGCTAAAATTTCATTGATTTATTACATGTGACCTTCAGCTTTCATCAATTGGTTTAACTAATCAAGAAAATCAGCCCATTAATATACCCGAGCGTTGTTGTTTTATTGTTTCATGTTAACCATGACTATATTGTGTAAGAAGGAACTGCAGATGCTGGTTTAAACCGAAAATACACACAAAAAGCTGGAGTAACTCAGCGGGACAGGCAGCATCTCTGGAGAGAAGAAATGGGTGATGTTTTGGGTCGAGACCCTTCAGACTGGTTAGGGATAAGGGAAACGAGAGATATAGAAGATGGTGATGTGGGGAGATAAAGAACAATGAATGAAAGATATGCAAAAAAGTAACGATGATAAAGGAAACAGGCCATTGTAAGCTGTTTGTAGGGTGAAAATGAGAAGCTAGTGTAACTCGAGTGGGGGAGGGATAGAGAGAGGGAATGCCGGGGCTACCTGATGTGAGAGAAATCAATATTCTTACCACTGGGCTGTAAGCTGCCCAAGCGAAATATGAGATGCTGTTCCTCCAATTTGCGTTTAGCCTCACTCTGACAATGGAGGAGGCCGAGGACAGAAAGGTCTGAGTAGGAATAGGAAGGAGAATTAAAGTGTCCGGCAACTGGGAGATCAGGTTGGTCCAGGCGGGCTGAGCAAAGGTGTTCCAAGAAACAACCGCCCAGTCTGCGTTTGGTCTCGCCCATGTATAAGAGTCCACATCTTGAACAACGGATACAGTAGATGAGGTTGTAGGAGGTGCAAGTGAATCGCTACCTAACCTGGAAGGGCCTTTGGGCTCCCTGGACAGTCGAGGGAGGAGGAGGTAGCGACAGGGGTTACATCTTCTGGGGAGGGTGAGGTTTGGGTGGGAAGGGATGAGTTAACCAGGGAGTTGCTAGGGAACAGTCTCTGCGGAAGGCGGAAAGGGGTGGAATTCCATTGGAGGTGGTGGAAATTTCGGAGGATTATGTGTTGTATGCGACGGCTGATAGGGTGGAAGGTAGGGACTAGGGGGACTCTAAACTTGATATTAATTCACTATAGTTCTACTATAATACTAAAGGACATTAGGAATAATTTGGTCATTTTTGTTACATTGAGAAAAAAGATCCCACAAATAATAAGTATGTGTATAAATTGGTTTATTGAATATGTTGTCAGCCTAACAGTTTAAATGTGCTGCATTTTGTACAAGAGACTGTTTCACATTAAAAACCAGTGACGATGATATTTCGCATTTTGGAAGCATTGGCAGGTTCTTCCATTTCTTTTGGTGACTCATCAAAAATAACAGGCATTTTGAATTTGTTACTCTTGTGAGTTAGAGGTCCTGTCCAATCAGTACCTTGAGACAGTCATCTGGTTCTGTAAGTTTTGCCAAAGCCACAAGCCCTGAGTATGACATATTACATCAGCTTGGAAACATAGGACGATTTATTCATGTCATCAGTTTGCAACAGAAGTCAAGTCTTTCAAATAAAAGCATGCTTATGCTGCTTCAAAACACTGCAAAATAAATATTTACAATGAAGAGTAACCTAAAGGTTATTTGTTGTAGGGCAAATATTAAAGTAAGCAATTTCCACAGCAAGTAGTTTCACCATAATTTAAGCCCAGTTCCTGGCGCACAGGAATAGCGCTGGTTTATACATTGTTAAAAAAAATTCAAGTCACTCTTGAGGAGATTTAGGGAGGAATATAGACACACGGAACTGCAGATGCTGGTTTACAAAATAAAAGGGACGAAGTGCTGGAGTAACTTGGTGGGTCATGCAGCAAAGTTCATGGGGTGGGAGATTGCAACCTTCACATGGCCTGCCCTGTTTTGACGAATGCAATCAACCTGGTGTGCACAATCAAATAGAACAAGTTGTCCTCCAACTTTAGGCTGTGCACGCCGTACGCAAGAAGGAAAGTTCATTTATTTGGGGTTAGATGGCAGAATGCAAAGTGAAAGGATGCATGTTCAGATTTAGACAGACTCTTAGGAAAGTTATTGGTGATTAGAGAAAGGGGAGTGTTCCAAGGCCCCTGGAGCTTCTCCACTATGCAATATCAGATCATGGCTCATTAAAATCCAACTTTTCATCTGGCCCCCATATCCTTTGATTCCCATGGAGAGTTTATAAAATAATTTATTCTCTATTTTGAGTACATTTGATAACTGTTAACATTCCCGTAAAGACATCCTTCCCATCTCAGTCCTACGTGAACTTATCCCAAGACTGGGTCTCTTTTCTATCCTGAGGAAATTGCCTCTTGCGAATTCCCTGATCAATGTTCCAAGTTCCAAACCTATAATCACTCCAATCATTGCTGTGGATCCCTACTGTTCAACTCCAAAGCTGCCATATTCATATGATGAAAGGTTCTTTGGCCTGAAACAGCAAGTGTTTCTCTCTGCAGATGCTGCCTTATTTGTTTTAGCTACAATTTTAAGCATAACCTGTCCTGGTTGATCACTTGCTTTCACAAAACACTTTCTTTGGATTCTGAGATTACCGAGTACAATGCACATCTGCAGATCCTGCTACAGGTTGGATATGCTATGCATAATAGTTGTGGAATTCTAGTATTATTTGTAATCAAGCAATGGCTTCCTGGAATCTTCTCTGCTTGTCTGATTAGTCGAGTTAAGGATCCCCAGGAGTCTATTCTTTAGCATGTAATAAAGGGACATATCATAAAACTGAATGGACATATATAGAATGGGATAGATAAATCAATCAGCACCAATGTTCATGAGTATCCTGTTTGTGGCTTTTGAGATTCTTCGGAAGCAGGGTTAGCAGTGCATCTAACCTCAAAGATAATGCCTGGACCGTATTGTTATTAATGCATTTAAGAGGGTGGGAGATCACTGCTGCATGATAGATTATGAACTGTGCACGAATTGAGTCATCTCACACTTCTATCCTTCAGATGGTCGAAGGCTGTGCTGGTGATGTTAGATTTGGTCATTGTCATCCATCTTCAGCTAGTGATGGCTCACAGAATGGGAGAGTGATCAATTTTGTACAGGGTCACAGCCCTGATCTTGATTCACAGGGAGTGGTGTTGTGCAGAAGGAACAGATTGATGATGGAAATGTTGACGTTTAGAGTAAACATAGAAAATGGGTGCAGGAGGAGGCCATTCGGATCTTCGAGCCCACACAGTCATTCAATATAATCATGGCTGATCATTCAAAATCAGTCCCCCGTTCCTGCTTTCTCCCCATATCCCTTGATTCCATTAGCCCTAAGAGCTATATTTAACTCTCTCATGAAAACATCCAGTTTGTGGAATTCTCTGCCACAGAAGGCAGTGGAGGTCAGATTCACAACTCTGTGTGAAAACGTTTCTCCTCATCGCAGTCCTAAATGGCCTAGGCCTTATTCTTAAAGCGGAAGACATTTAAAGTAACAGAGCAATGATGATGTGAAGGGTTTAGTTGGGCCACAACCAGCACAGACGAGGGGTTAGTCAAGTATATGGCAGAGCAGGTGTTTAAATGTACAGTCAAGTGGCAGGGCTCCAAGCAATGGCATTACCATTTTGCATCAATGCAGCAGTACAAACAGACCTTTGCTCTGAGACTCCTACGGACAAAAGTAATTATCTTTGTGCTTCTATGGGAGGGGTCATCTAAATGAAAAGATGAGAAACTTGAACTGTAGTGCAGCAGTGAGATGGCTTCCATGTGAGAAAGTTCCATTCAAATGTGATATAAAGAGGAGCGTTGGTCAGCAGTACAGGCCCAAATTCACTTGAATCTCACCTAAACAGAATTCTACTTAGAGTATGTTGAAAAAATAGAATTTTAACTTGGCAGAGAGACATTGGAATCCGCACAACTACCTTTAAATCTGCATCCAGGGGTGCTTATGTTAACATCAAGAAAAAAGTCACTCTTTAATTTAGCATTTTACTGATCATGTACATCAAATTTTCTAGAAGTGTAACTAAAACATTACAACAGATTGCACAGCAGCTTCACCCTTTGTGCTGAAAAGCACCACCATTTACATCGCAATAAGAGTTTTGTACTCGTGTTGAAAGTACCAAGTTTTGAATAATTTGGATCCATGGGTGTGAAGAATTCTCCTGGCTAACTTGGGTAAGTGCACAGCTATTCAAAACAAAAAGTGGATATTTATATTTAGTATCATTTAACAACATTTGAACCAGTTCAAATTAAATATTCCAATAAGATCCTTAAGATTAAACCAGGCTTTCTCCCAGCAGCTCATGCATCCCATTTATTTACACGGGGATGTAAATTGGTATCAAGTTTAATCCTTTTGTACGGGTTCAGCAGATAGGCTTCAGTCAGAGCTGGGAAGCCTGTACATCACACTGCTCCCCAAACGTAGCTATTCACTGGAACAATAGTCAACTGGTTGAAGCTGACAACAGCAAGTGAACCACACCCTCCATTAAGGGCCTGTCCCACTGCACGAGGTAATTCAAGAGCTCTCCAGAGTTTAAAAAAATCAAATTCGGGGTAAGTACGTAGAATGTACGTAGTGGGTACGTCGGAGCTCGGGACGTCTCTTACCGGCTTGTAACGCTAACGGCAGGTACTGGGGAAACGCGGTAAGCTCGTGAAGATTTTTCAACGTGTTGAAAAATGTCCACGAGAGCCCCGAGTACCTACGTACGGCTATTACAGTAATTGTTCGATTTCTAATCAGGGGAAACTCGGGAGAACTCTTGAATTACCTCGTACAATGGGACAGGCCCTTTAGGAATAGTTGGACAAATCCTGGTACCTATATACAATGTGCTTTTGCTTCCTGGTCTAGAATTGCTGATTTATAATGACAACATCCTTCTACCAGTACAGAACGCCCAGAAGTTCAACTGAAAATAGTGGATTTGTAATAAGTGTTCACTAACCGATTGAAACAAATTAATATGGTTACATTTGAACCAACTTGAACTAAATAGTCAATGGGATCATGAATTTGATATTTAAACTATTAAAAATTGGACTATCAACCAAATTAAGTAATTGATGTAAAAACTGAGATTCCATGTCTGGATGTTGCCCTATTTATACCACAGAAATGTCTAGTTTATGTTCCTGTCAAATAGTTGATATACATACAAGACATGTCAAAAATTAAAATAGGGCAGGAAAATGGCAGGCAAGTTCAGAATCCTGTACAAAACAATAAAATTAGATGAGTAGCAATTCATGAATAGTGATGATGGAGAAAACTAAGACTTGAAGGGCCTATCCCACTGGGGCATCATTTACGCGACACGACGCACGACACATGGTGGAGTAGGCAGTGATGCGCGGTCGCCCCAGGATTTTGGGATTTGCAAAATCACGCACCACTTGCGTGACGCACAAATGACACCGGTGGGACAAGCCCTTTAGCAATTTTGATACACAATGCAGTGTCGAAAAGTTATACATTGTTACACTAGCCAAAAGGAGTCATACAGATTAATTCCATTCCAACTTTAATTTATTCACAGGAAAGCAAGTTAGCCTCAAATTGAGTGACCATTTAAGGACTTCAGCAATTTGTGCTGGACTCTGTCATCTCTATCAATGCTTTTGATGAGAACCTACAAGACAGGATTAGTAAATTTGCAGATGATGCTAAAATAGGTGGTATGGGAGACGGTGAAAGTCATCAAGAAATACACTGGGCTCTTGATCAGATGGGCAAGTGGATCAAGGAATGACTAGTGGTTTTATTCAGGTAAGTGAATTTTGGGAAGTCAAACTAGGGCAGTACCAACACAGTGAATGGCAAGGCCCAGGGGCATGTTGTATAGCAGAGGGATCTAGGAACCCAAGTAGATTGCTTCCTGAAAGTATCATCTCAGGTAGATAAGTTTATGAAGGTGAATTTTAACACATTGACTTTCAGATAGGGAGTTGAATATAGAAATTGTGATTTTATATTAATTGCATACGGCATTGACAAGGCCACGTTTGAAGTATTGTGTTCTGTTTTGGTCGTCCCGCTGTGGGAAAGCTGCTACAAGCTGCAACGGTTGAAGAGAAGATTTACAAGGATGTTGCCAAACTAGAGGGCCAGAGCTATTGGGAGTAGGGGGAGGGGTAGGCTAGGACTTTATCCCTTTGAAAATAGGAAAGGGATGATCTTAGAGTATAAAATCATGAGGGGAATGAATTGAGTGAATGCAAACACTTCTTTCCCCCATCACAGTGGAACTAAAGAACTAAGATGGCATAGGTTTAAAGCTGAGAGAGGATAGCTGTAATAGGAACAGGTATCGAGGGGTATGTTATTATACCGGGGGGGGGGGATGTAGAGTTAGGTGCCAGGGGAAGTAGCTGAAACAGGCTCAATAATAACTGGACAGGTACAAGAGTAGGAAAGGGTTAATGGAATACGGGACAGATGGGTCTAACCTAAACATGGGGCATCTTGGTCTACATGGACGAGATGGGCCGAGGGGCTCGTTTCTACGCTGGATGACTATGACGGTTTGAATGTTAACAAAATTACTGCGATCCAGAATGGCAGACTACTCACTCCAGATTAGGATGGCAGATTTCTTATCTTGTAGGGCATTAGTGAATTTGATTTTTTTTTTTTATAAACACAATTTGATGGTTTTGTGATTTCCATTAAATGTTAGTCTTAATTGGATACAAATTGTTCAGTTGCTACCCCCAGATTTGAGTGTGTCCACATTATTACTCATCAGTGCTGAATTACTACTCCAGTAAAATAAGTTCTTCACTAGCATTCCGCTTAACACTTTAAGGTTATATGCTTAAGATTAAAGGTTTACGTTTGCTTCAGACTTTAGGGCACTGAATCCAGATGGGGCTAGGTAGTGATGCAGCTGGAACAGCCACTGACAGCGACCCAGGTTGGATAGAGAGCTATTGACGCAGCAGGGAGAGGTGACCATGTTCGACCATGTTCTCGCTGTGACCGCATGGGTTTCTTCCGGGTGCTCCAGTTTCCTCCCACATCCCCAAAACGTGCAGGTTGGTAGGTTAATTGGCCATTATAAAATTGCCCCTAGTGTGCAGGGAGTGGATGAGAAAGTGGGATAACATACAACTAGTGTGAATGGGAGATCAATGGTTGGTACAGACTGTGGGCTGAAGGGCCTGTTTCCATGTGGTATCTCTAAAGCAAGCTCCCGATGTGGTCTGTGCAGAGTTTCCACATTCCCCTGTGACTACATAGATTTCCTAGGAGCTGTTGTGGGTTTCCCCCTACTTTCCAGGATGTGTAGGTTGGTCGATTCATTGACCACTAAATATTCCCCGCATGTGTAGACAAGTGGTGGAATTAAGGGGTAGGAAAAGTTAAATGTGTATGTGGAGAGAATACAGAAGGTATTAATATGCAAATGGTTGGTCGACAGCTTGTGCAAACCCAGGCCAATGTCCTCCAATGACTGAATTTAGCACCCACTCTTCCAATTTTAAATTAAACGTCATCTATTCCAAAGAAACTCCAACATCCAATGATTAATCATTTCCAATAATTCAATGACAAAAAAGTACATGGTGGTTTAACCAAATCACAGTAACCTATCAATTGATAACATATTGAATGCCATTTACAACTAGTAGTCACCTAAAATCTAAAACTTACCACTGAATCAATATCTGAAGGACTCAATTGTCGTGTCAATTCACCAAAAACGTCCACCGACATGGGGAGAAGGTTTTCTGGTGATTGCAGTCTGGAAGGATGACTGAAAGCAACAGCATTAAACAGATTATTTTATTTCAAAGGCAGCAGAATTTTACTTTTTCTTTTAAATCATGGGTGCTACACAGTCTGAAAACAATCACACAGCCAGCAAAGTACTCCTTTGAAGTATTTTTACTGTTTGAGATTTGCCTGTCATTTAACTCGCTGTGAATGACAATTGGTAGTAGGCAGCTCCTAATTATAGTCTGCCAGGAAACCCACAAGATTCCCTGTCATCTATCTTCATGAAACCCCCTGTCCAATTATGGGCCTTTCATCCCAACAGGGGATTTCTGTTCAAATGAAGACTTATCATACTTTAAAAATCATTTTTGAATTACCACTGGCCTAGCTTTTTAGAAAATCAAACATTTGGCATTCGCAAATCATATTTAATTTTGAAATGTAGAAACCAGGAACTACAGATGCTGGTTTATACCAAAGATAGACACAAAGTGCTGGAGTAACTCAGTGGGCCAGGCAGCATCTCTGAAAAAAAATGGATGGGTGCAGTTTCAGGTCAGGACACTTCTTCAGACTGAATGTACGGGGGGGGGGGGGGGGTCAGGGTAAGGGGGTGGAGGCGAGTAAATGTGAGAGTCTAGGACTAGAGATCATAGCCTCAGAATGAAAGGAGGTTCCTTTAGGAAGGAGATGAGGAGGAATTTCTTTAACCCGAGGGTAATGAATCTGTGGAATTCTTTGCCACAGAAGGCTGTGGAGGCCAAATCAATGGATATTTTTAAGGCACAGAATGATTCTTGATTGATATGGGTGCCAGGGTTTATTGGGAGAAGGCAGGAGAATGGGGTTAGGAGAGAGAGATAGTTCAGCCATGATTGAATGGCGGAGTAGACTTGATAGGCCGAATGGCCTGGATCTTCTCCTATCACTTATGACCTCAGGCAGGACGCTGCCTGGTAAGCCCATCGTTGCAAGACCGCTGTGTTACTCCAGAACTTTGCGTCTATCTTTCATTTTGAAGTGGTTGATTTAGTTCAACCGTGGGCACGTTTAAAAAGTAACCAATTAGTGTTCCAAAAAAATTAATATTTACACTTTTGTGTCTTTTGGCAAATTGACAAGCAATTGAATTTGCTATCAAACATATGGACCAGTACCATCGTCTCCAACCCAATTATTTCTACACTATGGTGCAAAGCTTGAGAGCCAATTTTCCACTATTTCTTTGGACAAGCCATAGTTCCTACACAAGTCTGAATGACCACCAAGAACAGTTGGATTTGGAGTCATTGAATCATGGAGCACAGAAACAGATCCTTTGGCCCAACTTGCCCAAGATGCCACATCTACACTGGTTGTGCCTGCGAGGTCATTCCATAAACACCTCTTCCCCCCCCCCCCCCCCCCCTGCATCCTAGAATTCCCTCCTCTCCTGTACCATTCAGTGCTCACCTCGCCCCCTACTAACCTGCAGTGCTATCCTCATGCACCCTAGAGTGCTCTCCTATCCCACTCCTGCTTGCCTCTCCTCCACCACACCTCTAACATGGAGTGCTCCCCTCTTCTCTTTTCCTCCAATACCCTGGGGTGCTCTCCTCCCCCATCTCTTTCGTCTACCCAGGAGCGCTATCCTCTCCTCCATCTCTCCTGCACCCTGGGGTGCTCTCCTCTCCCCCTCCTGTACCCTGGAATGCTTGCCTCTCTTCTCCCGCACCCCTAACATGTAGTGCTCCACTCTTCTCCTCCCCCTCCTGTACCCTGGCATACTGTCCTCACCCATCTCTTTCATCGACGCAGAGCGCTCTCCTCGCCCCTCCTGTATGCTGGAGTACTCCCCCTCCCCTCCCCCCCCATCTGCTGTACCCTGGAGCGCTCTAGTCAGAATCAGAATCAAATACGCCTTTTAGCCCGACTTGCCCATCCCAACCAAGATGCCCCATCTCACCTGCCCACGTTTGGCCCAAATCCCTCTGAATCTTAACTACCCTTGTCGTGTCCAAATGTCTCAAAAAGATGGTGATTTATAAACTTGGTTCTAAATTACAAATAAAGACTATTCTCAAATACTTCAATCAACAGCCACTTCCCAGTGTGTTCCAGTCCAAGTATCTTGCATTTAGAATTTAACTACAGAAAATTAGGAACACCACATATACATGCACCACCCTGCTTTGCTCCAATTGCTCTAATGCAGGTAAACAAATAATTACTTACACTTCAGAAACTGAAATCAGTTCGGTCTTTATATAACCACTTGCCTTGGCGTCATCCACGTCCATAGGCTCTGAAGCTAAGAAAATGAAACGGGGATCGTTTGCAATTGGGACTGAAAATTATCAAATTTAGCATTTGAATGAATGAATGAAGTCACAGTGAAATTCTTTACTAGCATGCCCAAAGTATGCAAGTCACCGCGTAAAGGGTACTAACAAGGTTACAAAATATACACAGTATCTGCACCAGGTCCCCCTTTGTTCTCCCCCCCCATGCCAGGTGCTCCATTGTCCATTGTCCTCCCCGTCCCTAGGATGCAGGATCAACCTACTTGTACAGGGAACATTGTCTTGCCTACCCATTTAAACAAATCTTCATCAAGCCAGCCCCAACTGTGCTACTAAGTAATCCTCTTGCTCCCATCCAGCAGAAGGTACAGAAGCTTGGAAGGGTGCACTAACCACAGGAACAGCTTCTTGCTCAGGATTCCATAAGCTAGGGAACTGTTCAATTCACCTCTACCCCATTGAAGACATTTGACTCTGTCTATAGAAGTGATGCACCGCAATGCTGAGAACTATATTCTGCATCTTCACTGTTGCTCTATCTGCTGTACCTTAGTTGGAAAAGATTGTATCTATCAATGTTATATCCAATCTGTTTGGATAGCATGCAAAACAAAGCTTTTCACTGTACCTCAGTACAAGTGACAATGATAAACCTAATTGCATATCCAAGAAGAATAGTACAATTGAGAGTGATCAATTGTACTAGTAATCTCCGCTGAAGCTATGGCAAGTCCATAACTTCAGCATTTGATACTGGGTGTTATTCTGCAATTCATTCTAATCCAAGCAAGAGGAGCCCATGGTGCTGCTAAAGCAGCCGAAGAGGTACACTGTGCAGTGAGCCCACAAGACTAAAAGGCAAACCGGAAATCCTTCGCTCCATAGATGCTGCCGCACCCGCTGAATTTCTCCAGCATTTTTGTCTATCTCCAGAAATCAATATGAGGACTTTTGCTCCAAAAGACATGTATGCTATATTACAAGATGTTTGCAAATGATAATGATCTGTGAATGGATCTTCACCAAGTATAATATGAAACTGCAATAACTCAATGCACTGTATCTCCACATATTATTACTCAACCAACACTCCCAAAATACATAGATTCACCTCAGCCTTGCTTAACAGCGTCTCAAACCTCATTTGCATCTTCCAGCTTGCTTACAATGGCAGCTGTACAAACCCGAGGCACATCATCACCAAAACGCACTATTTAGGGACACAGGTTCAAACCAACACTGGTCAAATTTGAAGTTTAAATTTAGGAATGGGATTTCCAATTGTACACTTCATGGAGGTAAATATTCTGTTCTGTATTCATGCCTTCTATATTCTGTTATGCTGAAGCAAAGCAAGAATTTCATTGTCCTATCTGGGACACATGACAATAAACTCTCTTGAATCTATACTGGAATCATTTTACAGGAAACATCTTTTCGTAAATGGACAAGATAATGTAAACATTCCAAATGGACAATCTAATGAAGACAGCGTTAATATCCAATGCTCAGTCATAACAGGAATCCTTGCTTTATTGGGGGGAAAAAAAATTCCTATTTAAAAATATTCTAAACTCTTTTTCTCCTCAGATTGCACAAATGAGAATTTCCACTTACTATATGTATCACCATTGCTTATAGACTACACAGAGGGAAACAATTGGTGGTCAAAATGGGCGATAATTGCCTGTGCAATGGACTTCACTTCTGTAAATGTACTGCAACCAAATATATGAAATGGGGACAATGCTCAGACACCATTATAGTCACTGTAGCACATTCAGAGAACACATTTCACCACAAATTCAAAAGCAATTCACTTCTATACCCATTATGGATCAAACAAAATGTTAATGATTGGCTTTTCAGTGAGATGTGCTTGGCAAGCTTGTGATAATTGTTAAGTTTTGACATCAGATATAACATGCAAGTTAATGTTTGTCGTCAGATCCCTACAGTTTCTGCATAGAACAGCAAATTAAACATTATAACATAGTTCTGACTCTTCAAGTCCAAAGTCCATCTCACTGATTTACAAAAAGAACATATCTGGCCTAATTTATATAGTTCAATTTATACTTACGGTCTTTTGGCCTGGAGTAATACTTTCCAAATGCCTGATCTTTGGAGATGGAAGGGTACAAAAACTTCAATGGATTTTCAGGAATATTTTCAGCTGCCATGACTTTGTAATTACGAATGATATCTGGGAAGGTGACAGCCGACAGCTGATGCTTGGTGTATGGTTCCACAGAGTGAAACTGCGACTCTGCTGGGAAGAGAACTAAAAGATCAGAAAAAGATTAAAACCTATACAAAGTAGATACCCAAGGGGTAGGCAAATGGGACATTATCAACCTCATAGATTCAAGTGCATGAGTATTTTAAAAGCAGTTTTAAAAATCTCAATTCAAAAATACATCTCAATGTACAAGTACAAAGTGTTCCATTTTTGAAGACATTGTACTTCAACAAACTCAACTACTGTTTTGTCTCTCTCCAACTACAAAGTCTGGAATCATTTAATGGTTGTCTATTTTAACCTGAAGATTATTTTATAAATTTGCCATATTTGGAACTAGGCATAGCACCAGAGACCTGGGATTGATACTGACTACGGGTGCTTGTCTGTACGGAGTTTGTACATTCTTCCGTGACCTGCAGTTTCCTCCCACGCACCAAAGACGTACAGGTTTGTAGGTTAATTGGCTTGGTACAAAATGTAAAATTGTCCCTAGTGTGTGTAGTATAGTGTTAGTGTGCGGGGATCGTTGGTCGGTACGGACTCGGTGTGCCGAAGAGCCTGTTTCTGCACGCATTTATACCACGCGCGCCGGATGGATCTGTAGGTCTCCCCTTAGATATGGAGATTTTGTGTAACCACATGTCCCGGTATGCCTTATTAACTGAGTTTCTATTGGCTCGCATTTAGTTGTGCTTTATTTCATTTCTACAAGGAAAGATGTAGATTGGTTACTTCACACTAACCAATTGTAGTGTTTATTAGTAGAAGCTCCGCATACCATGTGGTATATATTATCAGAATGGAGTTCATACTGTTAGTTGAATAGCTGCTACGCTTGCCTTAACAATACGCTGAAGTGTACTGTGAGTAATCTTTAATAAATATGTCGTACCATGTTGTGCGAGCGACTGACTCTTTTACAATCTCTAAACTAATAATTCCTATTGTAGGAAGGAACTGCAAATGCTGGTTTAATTCTTAGTTCTCTTTATTAATTTAAAACACTTATTCAAAAAAAAGTATTTTGTGGAAACCAGCTGGGATGATTCTCCACAGTAAGATTGAACATGGACAAAATCCTCCACCATGGACATTATGAAAACACTGTATACCAAGCTGTACTCTCCAAGAACTAGAACTAATTTTATCTGTCAATATCCTTGCCATTCTTCAAGCTGAATAGCAAAACCCTACAAATGTTCAAAATTAAATGTCAATCAACTGGCTAAAACAATAGTCTTTGTCATCTTTGTTCATGTGGTAGTGAATTTCTGGAGTTTTCTACCCATGAAGTGTTATAAATTCAATAAAATTATTTTGAATGTAAAAAGGAAGCAATGGTGAAGCAAAGTGATGCTGAGATAAAAGGTTAACTTGCATCTTAGTGAATGATGGAGCAGATGAGAGGCACCAAATCCTATTCCAAGTTTTATTTAAGTTCTTAAAATAATAGCCCATCGCAAAACTATATATATTTTGAAAATTACAAAAGTCAATCCCATTCACTCACCATTTGATACCATTTCCACCCAGGTAAAAGTAATGGCACCTTCTCTGCTGCTCTCACTGAACCGCAGCAAAAATGTGCCTGGCAGCCTGTCCTTCAGCAAAGCTCGTTCCTTCTCCTTGCTCACAAATCCCATGATACACCTGAAAATGAACACTCAATTTAGTTTATGCTTTTGTTATTCTTTTGCTTTAAAAAAAAAGGCAGTGTGGTGCAAAAAACGATTAGCTTACTTGGTTGGCATACGATTTTTATTTTGCACTGTTCTTACCCGTCATTCCAAAGAGGTAGAAGATGCTTTTTTATCAGCTCCAAAATCCCTTCAATCCAGAGCCAGAACGAGAAAGGCTTTTCATTTAGGTTCTCCTGTAACAATAATAGAAGGTAATGAATAAGAAATACAATATTTTAAGATTCAGTTTACCAATTTTAATAGAGGTTAACTGGTTACCTTGCAGAATCTTGTCCATGGAATTAAGTTCTCACTGAAACAGTTATTTGGACCTAAGAAAGGCAGGCAAAATAGTTGAAGTTTAACGATTTTCACCTCCAGGATTTTGGGAGGAAATATAGTTTAAAACTTCTTGTACTCTGGTCCTAATGCAGTATTGAAAAGATGCATTAATCATCTTCCTTATTACAAAGTTTTTAAAACACTTCCAATATTTTAGGAATACACAGCTGCAAATTGAGAAGATGAAAGGAACAACCAATATTAATTGACTACATATTCAACATAGATCATTAAGACAACATTCACAATATTCATTATAATGCACAAAATGTCATGGGCAATGCACAATTGCTAATTTTGAGAAGCTCAGTATTTATAACAAAGTCCTGGCAGCTAGTGTTTTCTCCACCTGCACATCAACTAGAAAGCTGGATGTTTCATTATCTTTAAATGTTAGATAAAATGTTGTTCCATTTCTTTAAAAATGCATTCTTTGCCAGTATTTGCAAATGCAAAATTACTGTACTGAATGACCATTGTCTAATTGGAATTGACCAGCATGGATTTCTTCTACTGTTGTGAATCAGTCTTCCTGGATGAACAAAAACACTTCTAAAATGGATTAGATTTGGAAATTATAGAAGAGGAATCCCTTCAATTCCATTTAGGCCATTCTTGGAACACTGTGGCTATCTTATCTCTGGTGGTGGATGACTCCGTCAGACTCTGGTGGCATGGTGGCACAGCGGCAGGATTGCTGCCTTACAGAGCCAGAGACCCGGGTTCGATCCTAACTACGGGTGCTGTCCATACATAGTTTGTATGTTCTCCCCGTGGGTTTTCTCCAAGTTCTTTGGTTTCATTCCACACTCCAAGGAGGTACAGGTTTGTAGGTCAATTGGCTTAGTAGAAATGCAAAATTGTCCCTTATGTGTGTAGGATAGTGTTAGTGTGCAGGTATTACTGGTCTTGTTACGGACTTGGTGAGCCGAACGGCCTGCTTCCACGTAGTTTCTATAAACTAAACTAAAAAGTAGTATGTGTAGGAAAGAACTGCAGATGCTGGTGTAAACTGAAGATAGACACAACAAGCTGGAGTAACTCAGCGGGAGAGAAGGAATGGGTGATGTTTCAGTTCGAGACCCCTCTTCAGAGTGGTTAGGGATAAGGGAAACAAGATATAGGTGCTGATGCAGAGAGGCAAGGAACAATAAATGAAAGATACAAAAAAAATGATAAAGGAAACAGGCCATTGTTAGCTGTTTGCTAGTGCGACTTAGGTGGGGGAGGGATGCCGGGGCTACCTGAAGTTAGAGAAATCAATATTCATACCACTGGGCTATAGGCTGGTATGAATTACTGTTCATATCAACAGACAAATACAACGTTCTTCGTCTATACCCTTGCCATTCTTCAAGCTCTTACCTAGCAATTTTTCTTCAAGCATGTCGAGTTGTTCACTGTTAAGGCCACGCTTGGTGACGGAGGAGAACTGCCAACTCAATACCTCAGAGAGCTGACCCCATGTGGCAGCTGGGGGGTTGGAGAAGAAACCCAAGGTCTGAGGAAGAAGCAAAACTTAAAAGTGGATAACACACTTTATGATGACCATTCACCAAACTAGACTATTGTCAAAGCATTACGCAATTCCTTAACCTTTTATCGATTTTAACATTCATCAAGCAAAAGTTGCCATTATTTTAAAAAAGGTGCAGAGTTGATATTAATGGTTAAGGGCAAAAGTGGAGGAAGATTATCTGGATGGGCCCCAAGGAAAAGACTCATGTTAATATAGAAATACAAATCGGATTTCTGTATTAAGCAGTCAATATTTAAATTTTCATTAAGTCCACGTTAAACTGAGAAGATCTGAATAAAACATGCACCTGGACTCAGATCTTCAAATAGATTTAATATTTTCCTGCTGTGTTGGTGCATTTAACCCATTGCATACCACACGTTGGATATACATTGGATTGAACATTTTAATGTACATAACTAACTCAACATTGTCAATATAAAGACAGATGGGTATACCCATCATTCAAATTCTACCTACATGGACAAAGACACTTGACAGAGAGACACCCAGAGGCAGAGACACACATGAGACGCACGCATAGAGAAACTAGTTGCGTAAATGCTTACCTTAGACTCACTAACGAGCATGTTATACCACAAGATGGAGGCCCAACCATTGGGAAGTTGGCTAACATTCGATATTACTACCAAAGGCAATGATGTCGTCTGTAGCAGGAGGAGGAAAAAAGGACATTTTGAAATGCATCATTTTCTAAAGTAGGTTACTCAGTGAAATGATATTACAACAAACAAAACACAATAGCGAGCACTTCAAATTTGTGCCGCAGACTCTTATCCCATTTTTCTACTCTTACATCCTTTGCTAGTCTTCAATTTTGCACTCCGGAACACATTCAAAATCATTATAACGAACGCACTTGTCTACATTGCAGCCACAACATACACAGTGCCCTCCATAATGTTTGGGACAAAGACCCATCCTTTATTTATTTGCCTCTGTACTCCACAATTTGAGATTTGTAATAGAAAAAAAAAATCACATGTGGTTAGAGTGCACATTTTATTAAATGCCTGTCAGATTTTATTAAATGCCATTTTTATACATTTTGGTTTCACCATGTAGAAATCACAACTGTGTTTAAACATATCCCCCCCCACTCATTTCAGGGCACCATAATGTTTGGGACACATGGCTCTTCACAGGTGTTCGTAATTGCTCAGGTGTGTTTAAATGCCTCCTTCATGCCGGTACAAGAGAGCTCTCAGCAACTAGTCTTTCCTCCAGTCTTTCCATCACCTTTGGAAACTTTTATTGTTGTTTATCAACATGAGGACCAAATTTGTGCCAATGAAAGTCAAATAAGCCATTATGAGACTGAGAAACAAGAATAAAACTGTTAGAGGCATCAGCCAAACCTTAGGCTTATCAAAATCAACTGTTTAGAACATAATTAAGAACAGAGCACTGGCAAGCTTACTAATTCCCAAGGAAGACCTCCACAGCTGATGACAGAAGAATTCTCTCTATAATAAACAGGGGAGGGGGGGCAGACTATATATAAACACTGCTGTAATTTCTACATGTTGGAACCAAAATGCCTAAAAATTGCCTTTATTAAAATCTGACAATGTGCACCTTAACCACATGTGATTTTTTTTTCCTATTACCAATCTCAAATTGTGGAGTACAGAGGCAAATAAATAAATGATGGGTCTTTGTCCCAAACATTATGGAAGGTATTGTAGGTGGTAGAGGGAATGATGAATGAAGTGCCAAGTAAATTGGCTGCTTTGTCCCAGATGATATCAGAACTCAACTGTTTTGAAGCTAAACTCAACCAGGAAAGCGGATTAACGCTATCCCAATGAAAGCTGAAAAGCCTTTCCTATAAATATAATAGTTTCTCAATACTCCTCAGTTGTTATCCTCTGTCGAACAATGGACCAGAAAAAAACTGATGTTTCACTGCTCCAATTTTATATTCACTGTTACCTGATCATATTATACCTGACGTTATGTGAAAATATACCAAATGAAATTGCAAATTACAATTTTAAATAAAAAATGTGACCAACTTTCACACAAAAACATTTAATCCCTTCCATTTGATTATAAATATTGTCATTTGGAATAAATTATTCAAAGTTTCCTTCGCCACAACCTACATCCAGTTGCTCCATTATTCATGCTCTTGCATGTTCCACCCTGTGATGTATGTGATATAATTAGCATATGTTATGTCTTGTGCGAGGGGCGCATGCGCTGGGGGAGACTCAAGGTGGCGTCCTGGAATAAAGAAGCTTGTTAGCTTACTCCTGTATCTGAGTGTTCTTTTAAGTCAGTTACAAGCATCCAAATACACCCCCCCCCCCTCTTTAGACATGTTCTGGGACCACCTTCCCTTATTCCTACAAATGATTTCAACAATATAGAAAACATCACTAACTTCTGTTTTATCCTACTTAGCTGAAGTTCTGTCCACCGCCTTACACACTATCATATAATGGAAGTCTACAATTTTATGGTCCACTGCAATCCGTCATATCAGATCAAGAAGTGATCACACAAAACTGTACTTGCGCATGCAGGCAGGTGTATGTGCACCTTACCTCCAGATCAATTTGCTGGTTCTGGTGACAGAATTGTGTCTCAAAGCTGATTGAATGAAGTTCTTCGGTTACAATGAGGGGACCCTGGTTGAACAGAAAAGGGAGAGAGAGGAGGGGTGGAAGGAGAAGTTTAGGTGATGATTTTAAGCACAATGTCAATATACAGCAAAAGTAATATTCACAAAGAATTTGGTTTCAATACACTGGGGTCTAAAAAATCCCCAAATCAATAAGGACTGGACGGCACGGTGGCGCAGTTGCAGGGTTGCTGCCTTACAGCACCGGAGACCCTGGTTCAATCCTGGCATGGGCGCTGTCTGTACGGAGTTTAGACGTTCTCCCCGTGACTTCGCAGGTTTCCGGTTTCCTCCCAAACTCCAAAGGCATACAGGTTTCTAGGTGGATTGGCTTGGTAGAAGCGTAAATAGTCCCTAGTGTTATTGTACAGGGATTGTTGGTCGGTGCGGATTCGTTGGACTGAAGGGCCTGTTTTCACACCATATCTCTAAATTAAACTAATAGGTAAGGAGTGTTTGAATTAGTTTTTAAGCAGTTGAAGTTTATATTGGTTGAAGTTTATATTGGTTAAACTTTATATTGGGAGGCACACCATAATCTGGCACTTACTTCTGTTTGTCTACTTCCAGTATTTTTCTGTTCTTTCAGTTGCTGCAATAGAGAGGGAGACCATGTTGAATTAAATGTGAGAGACTCGGTTGTGTACAGTGTGCTATGAGAGGGTTGCATGATGTTGTGAGTCATATTCCATGGGTACATGATTCATCCTCTGCTTTACAATGTGGTGACTCACCAGATGCCGGAATTCAGCAGCCAAGCTTCCATTGGTCGACTCCTCCATGTTCATCACTTTTGTATTAGTTCCTAGGATGTTGAATTTTCTAAATCTATAAAAGAGGAAGTACAAAAAGTAAAATACATTTGCTTGACAAAGAGCAATTGCAATTGAAAGGTTAGCCAGGAAATCAACATTATAAATGACACTACTCACCCTTTTACAGAACTCTTTTCAGTGACGTCTCTGAAAATAAAGAACAATTCAGTATAATAGTAGAAAGTTGCACCTTTGTGACTGTTCCATCATTCGACAAGATCATGGCTTATCTTTTACCTCAGTGGCAGCTTGGTGCACAAACGCCATTTCTCTTGATTTTCTAATACCCATACGTTTATCAGATTTGAATATATGCAGTAGCTGACCAAGCACAACCCTCATAGTTGGAGAAATGCAAAGATTCACCAGTTCACTGGGTGAAGAAAATTTCTCAACTCAGGCCCAGAATGGAAGGCCCCTTATTTTGGAATGAGATTATGACCCCCTGCACCTAAACACCCAAGCCAAGAGAAATATAATTCTTGCATTTGTAGGGATCAATGAAATCACCTCTTTCTTCTAATCTGAAAATGCAATAGATTATGAATGCAAAATCCCACCTCATACAATTAACCCACGACCCAATTAATCTATCTAATGGATATTCACTGCAGTCGCTCCATTGCAAGTATTTCCTTCCTTGGGTAGAAACTCCAGAAGTACACAGGGTATTCTGGCTAGTCTTTCATAATGGAACCAAGAAGTCTATTTGTACATTCAAATTCTCTTGCAACAATAGGCGAGCAAACCATCGGTCTTGCTAGTAGTTTGCAGAACCTGCCCATTAACACGTCAGAGCTGTGGGCAAAATGCTGACAAATCCCTTACACCAATAACCTTCACTCTTATTATTTAAAATACATTTATCTTATTGATGTAGGAGGGCCTAACATTTTTCATTTGCCCTGCCCACACTTCTACAAATCCTGAAGGCTTTCTACACCTTAATCGCAGCCTGTATATGCAAAAAATCAAACTTAGGTGCATCATGTGTCAAGATACATCAAGGTCCTCATCATAAATTACTGTCAACAACTGTAGCTGCAAAAGCAATCTCCAGCACTCCAGATTCCCCAACCCCAAAATGACCCATTTATGGGTTGAATGGCTCCTACTCTCCATTAACCAATCTTTAATTCCTATCAGTGTGCAAAGGTTCCACATTCTCATGTGCGCTTCAATTTTGCATAGTAGTCTTAATACCTCAAGACTTCCCCAAAATCCAAATATATCAACTGGTTCCTGCTTGCTCATTCTGCAGGTTTTTCCCCACCAAACATAATTGTCACTTGCAAAAAATCCATGTTAGTTCAGCCCATTTCTACTATTTTCCAATGTGCTGGGCAACTATTTTCTTATTAAATTGAAATGAGTTAAAATAGCAAATTTAATTAATATTGGCAGAATATGCTTATACTCTCACCTTTATTACTTTCTTGCCCAATTCATAAATACATATGTGATAGGAGCAGAATTCGTCCATTAAGCATATCAAGTCTACTCCGCCATCCAATCATGGCTGGTCTATCTTTCCCTCTTAACCCCATTCTCTTGCCTTCTCCCATAACCCCTGACACCAGTACTAATCAAGAATCTTCCATAAATATCCATTGACTTAACCTCTGTGGCAAAGAATTCCACAGTTTCACCATCCTCTGACTAAAGACATTTTTCCTCATCTCCTTCCTAAGGGAACACCCTTTAATTCTGAGGGTACGACTGCTGGTCCTAGACTCTCCCACTAGTGGAAATATCCTCTCCACATCCACTCTATCCATAATAATTAATGCACATTCTGCCATCCTTGCTGAAACACGGCACATACCACGTAATGAAGAATAGGTGGCCATAGTAATTTTATTATTTTAATACAATATCTTCAGCTATGACTACAAAGTTACAGCAAAGCACGTGAAAATAAAACACAACTACTTACTTGTCAAAGGATGCTTTTACACGCAGCTGATAATTTAATTCTGGCAGTCTTACCAAGAGCCTGTAACGAAATAGGGGAAAGGATGCAAAATAACACATGCTTTATAATAAATTGATAGAGGGAACCAAGCTTGTGTGATGTTATTTATTAGCAGCAGATTTGATTCTTTGCCTCTTGCAATTTTAACATCCAAAATTCAATTTGTGGAGTCTTAAAACCATTTTGCAATGGAACACAGATTATAAAACAAAGTCCATCCTCCTAGCGATAATGCACCAAGATACAACAGCAAAGCTCCAAACTCATTCTCACTCACTGAGGTGCAGAAAGAGTATAGTCTTAAAACAACAATCCCAATCATTGCTTCTTGTGGAGAAAAACTTTAGTTATTTAAAAAAGTGCCTCATGTTACATTAATACAAAGTTTCAGCAAAGTGATCATAAAACGTTTATTAAAAAGTGATTTAAAAAATCTTTAAACCCCATCAACATCCACCACCTCAATGCCTACCATTTTTATTTCACTTGGATATTGATAGATGTTGGAGCCAATTCCTCAATAATTTGTATTCATATAGCATCATTAACACAAAACATTTACCAATTAATTAAAATAACATAAGGTGCACAGCCACGTAAACAGATGTCAGTGCAGATGATAACAATCTTGAGGCAAAGGGGCACGTTTTAAGTTATGCATAAAAGACATCATGGGGTGGTGGGATCGGAACAAAAAAAAAATTAAACACGGGGGGAAAAAGCAGCATCAGCTTAACTGTGTTAGCAAGATCAGCTCGGGGTAGGGCACAAGCAGGTGCTGTTTATAGATGGAAGAATGTAGATGCCAGCCACCACACTGGAGTAGTCAAGCTTACACAGTAAAACACATGGATGAAGCTTTCAGTCTGATTTAGTCTCAGAAGTGGGCAGGCATAGGGACTGGTGTAATTAGGGAAAGAAAGACGTGTGTCATGAGGATCAAAGACAATGGTATTAATATGAAGCACAAGAAAAGGGGTCTCGACAGAAGGTGTTGAGATAGAGTTTGGTGTTACCGGCACACACGTGTAGGCGTACATTATTTTTTTCAGATATAGCCACTGTGATTCAGACTGCAGAAAAGGAAATTAGTGAAGAGCAATGATATATTGTTTAAGAAGGAACTGCTGGAAAAATCAACGGTAGAAACAAAATGCTGGAGAAACTCAGCGGGTGAGGCAGCATCTATGGAGAGAAGGAATAGGCGATGTTTCGGGTCGAGACCCTTATTCATATATAATGATATATTGTTTACCAAGCACCAAGTTTACTGGTGCTAAACCACACAGGGAACCACTGCAGGCAATAATCTAAGCATCACTGGATAGATAAAGAATGGCATGAATGTCAGAGGCATCAAATTATTCACACCAGGAAGAAAATATTTTTTAACAAAGTTCTTTGGGTAAACAATGGCTTAATGCTAAATAAATGTAATCCACCATCCTTATGGGAAACTAATTTTCATGAGATAATTGTTATGATCAAAAGTGTATATGGGGAGAGGGTAGAGAGAGAGAGAGATAATTGTTTTTGTAATCACTCACCTCAATTTAACAGTGAATTGCACACCAGTCTTTAAAACCATGGGTCTCTGTGGGTGGGTTGGCATGCAAGGCTGTCTCTCCACCACAAAGGAGCTAAAGTACAATTAAGATTAATGTCATTATTACATCTATATGATGAGCATTTCAGAAAAAACAATTTAAACAAAAAATTAATGTCTTCAAGTGGGAAGGAGGAAAAAACTGGAGCACTTTGGAGAAAACCCACACTGTTACAGGGAGGACATGCAAACAGCACCTGTAGGCAAGATCGAACGGGTCTCTGGCACAGTGAGGCAGCAACTCTACCGCTGCGCTCTGGTGCCGCCCTCTAAAAGGTACTAAAGAATGAACACTTGCTAAGATACACATTTACTGCCAACATGTGCACTTTAGCGAATAATTCATCCATAACAGGGATGAGTCAACAGGATTTAAATTGTTTTCTGCCACAAGTGTAAAATGACTTGTAGGAATCAGTAGTTTTTTTTTGTTGCATTCTTTAAAATTAGCTTCTCAATTTTAGTAAACATCAGGACACAGAGAAAGGCCTCATATTTAAACTGAGAAAAATCAACACTTCAAGTAGTCAGAGTGTGTCTGAAATGGTTACCTTTTAATAAGAGTGATGAACAAAGTATCGTATCTTTCTTCCAGGAATTGCTTCTTTTGAGTAATAGGGTCACCTTCATACGAATATTTCTGCTCCAATTCTTCCAATTTCTTTAGTTGTTGCCGAACCTGCTGCAAGCTCTCTGCCAGCAATGTGAAACTGAAAGCAATAACAACAAGAATCAAGAAGGCAATTGCCAATGGCCACACTAATAATCCTTGCTCAAACCTTTTGTAGAGGTCATGGCATTAGATATTATGTGGTCAGAACATCAAAGCGTCAGAGATGCCACAAAGGTATTGCATTACTTGAAGGGAAGCAATCTATAGGACATCAGGACAAAGGACATTTATTGTCACGTACACCAATTGGTGTAGTGAAATTTGACTTGCCATGCAGCACACAGATAAAGATAAGACAACACTAAAGAATTAACAATGAACATAAAAACATCCCCCCACAATGGTTCCCACTGTGGGGGTAGGCACAAAGTCCAGTCCCATCCCCCATGTCCAACCATAGGCAGGCCTATTGAGGCCTCCGCAGTCGGCGCTACGGCTGCCCGATGTTTTAGGCCTTCTCGCCGAGTGATGGTGCTCCGGCGTCGGGAGAGTCCTCACGGCGGCTTGGGACACCTGGAACGGCTGCTTCCTTACCGGAGTCTGGGGTTTCCGAAGCCAACAAGGCCGCGCTGGATGGAGCTCCACAACTGGTGATCTCGCCGAGAGATCCCAGGCTCCCAATGTTAAAGTTCAGCGCTGCCTTGTTAAAGTTCAGCGCTGCCTTCGAAGCAATCTATAGGACATCAGTCCCTCCACAAACAGCCCTACAGCAGTTAGCTTGCCTTATGGAGTCAAACATATATGAAACATATAAAATTATAAATGGACTGGACAAGCTAGATGCAGGAAAAATGTTCCCAATGTTGGGTGAGTCCAAAACCAGGGGCCACAGTCTTAGAATAAAGGGGAGGTCATTTAAGACTGAGATGAGAAAAAACTTTTTCACCCAGAGAGTTGTGAATTTATGGAATTCCCTTCCACAGAGGGCAGTGGAGGCAAAGTCACTGGATGGTTTTAAGAGAGAGTTAGATAGAGTTCTAGGGGCTAGTGGAGTCGAGGGATACGGGGAGAAGCCAGCCACGGGTTATTGATAGGGGACGATCAGCCATGATCACAATGAATGGCGGTGCTGGCACGAAGGGCCGAATGGCCTCCTCCTGCACCGATTTTCTATGTTTCTATCACAACCTCCCTTAATTTGTGCACAGATTAACTACTTTCAAAATAAGGTTAAATTTACAAGTTTTATTTTCGGTAAATAACATAAAATATGGTATAATAGATGAATGAAAGGTTAATCTAATGTTTTGAGAGGTTGTAAGAGGTCTCAAGCAAGTCATTTTCATACCCACTACTTCCTAGAAGATAGAATAGTGTAGAAAGAGGAAATAATTCCAGGACTTGCTTTGATCAGGAATTATGGATTTGTTAAATGCGCTTTAATTAATTTTTTTTTTAAATGCTGGAAATACTCAACTGATAGGAAGATAGATTTTCTTACCACACAAATGTTGCTTGACCTGCTGAGCAATTCCAGCATTTAAGTTTCAGAATATCCAGCATCTACCCTCTGCTTTTGGATTAATAGAAACAGAAAAATAGGTGCAGTAGGCCATTCGGCCCTTCGAGCCAATATGATCATGGCTCATCATCTAAATCAGTACCCCAGTTCCTGCTTTTTCCCCCATATCCCTCGATTTTTTTAGCGCTAAGAATCTAACTCTCTTGAAAACATCCAGTGAATTAATCTTCACTGCCTTCTGTAGCAGAGAATTCCACAGATTCACAACTCCCTGGGTGAAGAAGTTTTTCCTCACCTCAGTCCTAAATGGCCTACCCCTTAATCTTTCAATACATGTTAGGTTTGTGTTCATTGTTATTCAGCATTACATAATTTCATCCTATAGGCCAGGCAGGAAGGCCAAGTAGTTGAATTCAGTTCCTGGCATGCCCACAAAATATTGGGTGTCTGCAATATTAAATTTGCACAAGTGGTTGAAGCAGCTCACCAATGCTGTAGCTGGTCAAGACAGGTGTTTGGTGGTCCTCCAATGCATGCAACCTGTTGTCTCCTTTTCCATTCCACCAGCTCTTCATTGATCAAAAGGCCTTCAATTTGTTCCACTTCATTCAGTAGGCTGGCAGTTTCATTGATTACTTCCTACAAAAGAAAATGCATGCCAGTGAGCGAAATGCATGTTAAAAAAAAATGTCAGCGATCCGTTCAAGATTTTTTTCCAAAGATCAGGCATCCAAAAGGAAAATTGTCAATGACAAGTCTCGCAAATTTTAAATTGAACATATGAAATTTGCAACATTCTTGTTACGTATTGAAGGAAAATTGAAGATATTATATATATCTATTAAAACTCTTATTGTGTGTGTGTGTGTGTGTGCGCGCGTTTAATCACATTTCTCAAAAAAACGACGCGCTAACTGTAACATTTTTACATATTCTGGTAGAGATTTATCCCGTGGACTCCGAAATAGTCTTATCTGAAAAATTCTTGCATTAACTCGTTCGAGTTAAAATGTTCACAAATCTGAAATGACTTTGGAAAAAAAAACGTCTGGCTTTGGCCGATGACGTCACAATGGCTCTGCGTGCTGCCATCTTGGATCTGTGCGCTGCGAGTGACGTACCCCACCTCCCTCTGTTATTCAAACGATGCAGCCCCCACTCCCCCAGGCTCTCTCTCTCTCTCTCTTTCCCCCCCCCCCCCCCCCCCCCCTTCTGTGCCTATGCCCCGCTCCCTCTTTAGCCATGCCTGCGAGTTGGGGGCTATGCAAGAGTGGATAGGGCGTGGGGTAAAAGGAGCAAATGAATAATATTAATATAATAACAATGGGGGTGGTTAGTGTGTGTGAGAGACGCTTCAGCCCCCCCCACATACATACACTTGGTTTATAGATTAATTCGCTTCAGTAACATTGTAAATTGCCCCCAATGTGCAGGATAGTGCTAATGTAGGGGTTGATTGCTGGTCAGCGCTGACTCAAGTGCACCGAATGATCAGTTTCTACGCTGTTTCTCAAAATTAAACTAAATTGTGATGTCAAACTCATGTTCTGATGTTAGCTGTGCAAAGTTTATCAGTTCACATATACCCCATAAATTGGTGAGGCTACGGATACAGGAGTAGGCCTTAACCACAAGTTAAGTGAAACAGTTTGATTTGGTTGGTATCTTAGAAACATGGAAAAATAGGTGCAGGAGTAGGCCATTCGGCCCTTCGAGCCAGCACCGCCATTCAATGTGATCATGACTGATCATCCAAAAATCAGTACCCCATTCCTACTTTCTCCCCATATCCCTTGATTCCATAAGCACTAAGAGCTATAATCTAACTGTCTTGAAACCATCCAGTGAATTGGCCTCCATTGCCTTCTGTGGCAGAGAATTCCACAGATTCACAACTCTCTGGGTGAAGAGGTTTTTCCTCATCTCAGTCCTAAATTGCCTTCCCCATATCCTTAAACTGTGACCCCTGGTTCTGGACTCCCCCTTTTTATCCTTCTAAATTCCAGCGAATACAAGCCCAGTCGCCACATTCTTTCATAATATGTGAGTTCCCTCAATAGTAATAATGTCCTTCGCCAAATTAGGAGACCGAAATTGCACACAATACTCCAGGTGCGGTTTCACCTAGGGCCTGACAACTGCAGTAGGACCTCCTTGCTCCTAAACTCAAATCCTCTTGCAATGAAGGCCAACATGCCATTGGCTTTCTTCACTGATTGCTCTACCTTCATGCTTACTTTCAGTGACTGGTATACAAGCAAACACCCAGGTCTCGTTTTACTAATCTGACACCATTCAGATAATAATCTGCCTTCCTGTTCTTGCCACCAAAGTGGATAACCTCACATTTATCCACATTATACTGCATCTGCTATGCTTGTGCCCACTCACCCAACCTATCCAAGTCACCCTGCAGCCTCATAGCATCCTCCTCACAGCTCACACCGCCACCCAGCTTTGTATCATCTGCAAACTTAGAGATGTTACATTTAATTTCCTTATCTAAATCATGAATATATATTGTAAACAACTGGGGTCCCAGCACTGAGCATTGCGGCACCCCACTAGTCACTGCCTGCCATTCTGAAAAGGACCCGTTAATTCCTATTCTTTGCTTCCTGACTTCCAACTAGTTCACTATCCATGTCAATACCCTACCCCCAATACTACGTGCTCTAATTTTGCACACTGATATCTTAGGTGGGACCTTGTCAAAGGCTTTTTTAAAGTCCAGATCCACCACATCCACTGGCTCTCCCTTATCCATTCTTCTTGTTACATCCTCAAAAAATTCCAAATGATTGAGAATCAACTGCTTTGATCTTGCACAAGTGGATCCACCAGAAGCACAGTACCGTGCCATTCACTCTTTGCAGCTCCTTGCGGTCTCAATATCCACATCCCATTAAGTCTAGAAGCTTCTCTACCTCCACACCCATGACCCCCGACCAGAAGCAGAAAGTTTCTGCATTGACATATGGATTGTACATAAAAACATATGAACCTCTCATATTGTCAATGTAACATGCTTTGAAACCTGGGTCCATCTTCAGCCCTCTGCTTTTATATAGCACATGCTATGTTCAACAATTGAATTTTTTTATAAACTTTGTGGGCAAATCCAAATGACACTGCCAATTCGTACATGGTGTTGGCCGAAAATATATTTGCGCACAGGCAACTTCCGTTTCTTCGTAAATGTTGAATTCAGGAGAAGCAAAAACAAAAATCTATTATATAAAAATTTATAGAATCAATAACAGTGTTAGCAATAACCATAGTTGACCTTTCTTTTTATATCCAACTTTAGCATCATGTTGTGGAGGTGGACTTTTTCTTGTTTAATCTCATTTTGAGCCAATCCATTCACTTCGTGCTCTAGCAATGGAAGATTAAAAAAAAAAAATTAAAATGAATTATAGACAACAAAAGCCCAAGGTACAATTCTACATAGAAAAAGTGCACATTAACACAAATTCTTTCAAGGACACTTTTTGCAAACCAGAATTCCTCACCTCGACTATGCAATGTCTTCGATCGGAAATCAAATTCATCCTGAAGATCTTCAAGAGATTTTATTTCTTGTTCAATTTCCTACAATCAAAGAAAATTAATTTTCGTGAAATCCTTTCACATCCTTGGGATGATTAAAAAATGCTTTATACACAAAAATCAATGCTCTATAGGAAGATTGGGTAGCTAATTCATGAGCAGTAAGAACTCAAAGCAAAAAAAACCACAAAAATCAATGAACCGACTTTCAGAACCATCCTAATATTTACGCCCGATTTTTTCTTTATACATATTCAGCAGGAAAACAGAAAAAATGTAAATAATCCAAGCAAAGAGTTGATGTGTTTAATAATACACCATTGCCTCAAATCTCAGATGCATCGAAACAGTAATGTGAACCAGCCATAAAATGAATAATTAACCACTGCATAACTGGATGGCTGGCAAAATTATTACTGTCTATCTGATTCTTTGAATAAGTAATTGAAAACTCAAGACATAAATAAAAGGTTAGCTATCATTGCTACTTTATATTGCTGACAAAATAATTTACAGGAAGATAAAGCCCAACCTGCACAAAGCAGTATACAAAAAACATTTTAGGTCAACGACTGAAATTACAAGACAGAGCCATATTAATGATGCAAAATATTTTGAGAAGGCTCAAAAGAACAATGGCCTTTTTAAAAAACCAGAGTATGTAGATTATGAAATACATCAAGAATTTGTATTAGTCACTGCAGGAAACATACATCCATATCGGTGAGACTAAGCACAGGCTCGGCGATTGTTTCGCTGAACACGTCTGATCAGTCCGCCTAAGCCTACCTGATCTCCTGGTTGCTCAGCACTTTAACTCCCCCTCCCATTCCCACACTGACCTTTCTGTCCTGGGCCTCCTCCATTGTAAGAGTGAGGCCCAGCGCAAATTGGAGGAACAGCACCTCATATTTTGCTTGGGTAGCTTACACACCAGCAGTATGAACATTGACTTCTCTAACTTCAAATAGCCCTTTCTTTCCCTCTCTCTGCATCCCTTCCCCCTTCACAGTTCTCCTACCAGTCTGACTGTCTCCGACAACATTTTATCTCTGTACCGCCCACTCCCCTGACATCAGTCTGAAGAAGGGACTCGACCGGAAACATCACCCATTCCTTCTGTCCAGCGATGCTGCCTGTCCCACCGAGTTAGTCCAGCATTTTGCGTCAACCTCCAACTTAAAGCTGCGTTCTATTTTGCACCACCGAAACCTCAGTGTTCACCCAAGGACTCAAGTTGGTACAGTGTTGCATTGCGAACATACACATACCTGAACGCTGCTCTTTACAGTCTTCACTTTCTGATCTAGCTGCTTCTGCTTGTCCAGAATTATATTATTCAGGAGAGAACTGACATGATTCTACAAATTAAAAACACAGAAACAAAACCTTTAAAAAAAATCTCAGTATTATTATTCCTTAAACAATCCTAGGGAGTGCATAACAATCTTTATTTGGAGTGGCATTTTTGCTGAAGTAATTGTGTCACCACAATTGCAGAACCACATAGAATGTACTGCCAACGTGAAGTGGTTTGCAACTTGTACATACAGTGGAAAATAAATTGAGCAGCCTGACAAATCTACTCAGCTGACCAGCATCTGATCAAAAATCAGATTTAACTCTTGTGCTGCATTGATTTAGAAAAATCTCAGCTAGAATTGCTAGCAGGCAAAAATAAAGGGTCATCTGCTCCTCAAAGGTTTATGCCTTTTGAGAATTTGTATGCCTTTGGCATACAAATTAATGCAATATTTTTAAAATGATTCACATGTTGCAATTTTATACAAATCAATCATCAAAAATCTGCTTATTCTGGTTGAGAAGCTTTACGCACCATGCCATTATTTTATTTTTGAATTTAGACATCAGTGCAAATAATGTTCACACTGGGATGACATCATCATGACCTCCACACTAATTGAACTGGCCATTGTGGGGAATTGATGCTGGTTTCAGGCTCACCACCTGCCCACTACTAGATGACCAAACTAAGCTGTGATGCAACCGATGGTATGCTTTCTACGGTGGATGTGCAGAAGTTGGTAAGAGTAGTTGGAGGCCTGCTGAATTTCCTAACTCCCCTGAGGACGTGGAGATGTTGGGCGTGCTTTCTTGGCCGTAGCTTCAATGTAGTTGGTCCAGAACAAATAGTTGGCGACAGTAATACCCAGGAACCTGAAGCTCTCAACCATTTCCACTTTGCTACCATTGCAATATTTGGGGCATGTACTCCACCACGCTTCCCGACATTAAAAATAACTCCTTTGTCTTGCTAACATTGAGGGAGAGACTGTTGCCCCGGCAACATTATAAAGCACTCCATCTCCTTCAATCTCATCTTTGTTAGAGATATGACCCACTACAGTGGTGTCATCTGCAAACTTGTAGATGGAATTAGAGAAGAATTTGGCCACATGGCTATGAGTTTATAGGGAGTGTAGTAAGGGCTGAGAACCAGCATTAAGAACAGCTCTCAGGGCACCAGCATTAAGAATTATCGTCACGGAGGACATTTTGTCACCTATCCTTGCCAATTATGGTCAATGGGACAGAACATCAAGGATTCAGTGGTAGAGGGGGTTACAGACGTCTGGTTCCAGGAGTTTAATTAAGATTATGGTGTTGAAAGCAGTGCTACATTCAACAAATATGTCGGTCCTTGTTATCTAAATGCTCCAGAGATATGTATAGGGCAAGGGAGATGGTGTCACTGTGGACGCGAGACGGTAATCCAACAGAAGTGGATCAAAGGTAGATCAGTGGGTCAAGCAGCATCACTGGAGAGAAGGAATGGGTGACATTTCAGGTCAAGACCCTTCTTCATACTGATGTCTGGGAAGTGGGTGGGACAAAGATAGAATGTAGGTGGAGACAGTAAGACTGGTGGTAGAACTGGGAAGGGGGAGGGAACGTAGAGAGGGAAAACAAGGGCTATCTGAAGTTAGAGAAGTCAATGTTCATACCGCTGGGGTGTAAACTACCAAATAATCATTAAACTTGTCAAAATTCACAAACCGTTCACTACTTGTTCTTTACCACAAATTTAAAAAGCGGGCAATGTAGGGAAATAGAGGAAACTTTTGTTAACCTCCGTTTAAAGTGGGAACATTTATTCAAAGATCTGAGCAAAGAAAGCAGCAACTTATTGAAAACAAACATGTTTAATTGAAAATACCTTTTCATCTTTCATAGCATTTTCTAGGATTTTCTTTTCCTCTTTAAGGCTGTGTGATATGGTTAGTGCCAATTGGATGGGGTCCTCTTGGAAGCAAACCTGCAAATAGAAATTAGGAATACAATACATGCAGTTTCAAATACTTGGGTATGAGAAGTACATTTTAAATTATTTTTTAGTTAAGTCTCAGAATAATATTTAATCAATTGCCCTGCACAATACAAATGAGACCATAATCACATTTTGGAAAATATCATTAATTGCCCGTGTAATTATTTGCTCTCTTTAAAATAAAACAGCTAGGTTCAAATGGATTTTAACTAAACCCCAGTACCTACAGACACATTTATTTTCAAAAATGACCAGATCTGGTACATTTGTATATAAATCGGTGCCCAATTCTTAATTTGCAAAAAATTGAAATGGCTTTTCATTCACATGCAAAATATCAGTGTTTATATGCCCATTATAACATGCAAAATAATAAATTTGTCAAGTGGAGAGACCCAAGTTGTTGATCCTAGACATTGTATCAAACATAATAAAGTGGTTTAGTAAATCAAATTAGTATTTAAAAAAATCTGTAATACGTCTAGGCTTATTTCATTTGATTAATATTCCATTCATTTATTTACTGCTTGAAGTTCCACTTAAGTTTGTGCAAAGAGTTAATCTTGCAACATTTTTAGTACTAATAGTACACAATTATCACATTGTACAGGCACCAGCATCACATTGAAGCAACATTTGTGCACAATTATCAGAAAGTAAAGAAGATCAATTGTATATAATATATTAATTTGCCTTTGCTGCAGTCCTCTATTTGAACAAGCAAATTAGGAATCTATTCCATTGAAGACAGACAAAATGCTGGAGTAATTCAGCAGGACAGGCAGCATCTCTGGATAGAATGAATGGGTGATGTTTCGGGTGAACCCCCTCTTCAGAAGAAGGGTCTCAACCCGAAACGTCACCCATTCCTTCTATCCAAGTCAAGTCAAGTTTATTCGTCACATACACATACGGGATGTGCAGTGAAATGAAAAGTGGCAGAGATTCTGCCTGCCAGAGATGCTGCCTGTCCCGCTGAGTTCCTCCAGCATTTTGTGTCTATCATCAGTATAAACTAGCAACTGCAGTTCCTTCCTATACATTTAATATATCCCATTGTACAGGCACACACGAGAGAGCTCCTCATACCTGAAGGTTACGTTTCACTTTCCTGATATTATGCTGAAGTAGGAAATTATTCTCCAAGGCAAAGCGGCTATACTGGTCATCCAATTGTGTCAACAGCTCATGGAACAGCACTGTGGCCATTGAATCATTGCTGGCAGCATGTTCCCTAAGCAACACAAGTAGTGAAATAAAAATATGTTTTAAAACGTTGCTCGCCATTATACTGGGGCAAAGGCAAATAGTTTTTCCAACAATAATGCAAAAATAAGAGCCAGATAAACAAAAACAGTCGTAACGAAATAATCATCCTTTTCTATTGCAATTGTAAAATTGACAGCATGTGAAATTAGCATATTTGCTCTTGTTTTATCAATGAAGGCTATTTATGCCCCAACTGGTTATTCTTCAGTGACTAATTGATTAGAATCCAAAGAAACTCCTACCAATCTTTCGCCTCCAGCCACTGTGCAAGATATTGCCTGATCTCCATTGGAAAGCTATCATCATACAGCTGGTCAACCTGCTCCAGAAATTTGGAGTCCAGCTGCTGTAGTTGGTACCACTGCGACATTCTGCAAATAAATTATACAAACATACATTATAAAATCAAACAATCTCTCTTGAGCAGATCTCATATCATTATAAATTATGTCAACGAATAATGTAACTGTGTAAGGCTGGATGGTTTTAAGGCCCGGTTACACCCAAGGACAATCGAAACTGGAGATGGATGCTGAATAAGGCCTTTTCTACGGACATTATTAACATAATAACTAATAAATATTAATATTATTGCGCGGTGCTATTAATAATTATTACTAACAGTCATTTGAATTACTTAGAATTAGCTAAATGGTTGGATTTAAAGTTAAATTTCACTTTTCTTCACTTTTACTCCACTTTTTTTTCCCCTTTGGGAATTTTTTTTTTTCTCTTCTAATTCTTATTTTTTTAAATATATTTGACTAATGGAATCTGAATCTGAATATGAATCGGAATCTGAATATTTTGTAACCTATAATGTTTATTACCCCCCGGTAAAATATCGTTATGGAAATGTTATTTTTAAGAGAGTATGGAGCTAGTTAAGGTTTTTTTTTTACATCGACTATGGAAGTCGGTAGATGGCTAGCCATGTTAGTATGGCTATCACGAACTACACTACTAATATATGTAGTTTTTTCTTCCTTTTTGCACACAACTAACCTTTTAATCTATCCTTTTTTTAAATATAATACTTTATTATAACTTTAAGTTAGAATGGAGTCATGAGCTTTATCAATGGACATATATATACGTAAGAAATATCAATGGGATTTAGGATTCATCTATTCGAGGTTCGAGAGTAAGGTGGGGCTTGTCGAGCTGAACCATCTGCTCTCTTATAGACCTCCCTAAACAAAAGATGCAAGACTCAAACATGAAGACCGGGGGTGAAGGTATAACATTTTGTAGCTGGAATGTTAAGGGTATCAACGAACCAATTAAGAGAGGTAAAGTACTAGCACATTTACAAGCACTTAAAACAGATGTAATTTTTCTCCAAGAAACTCATTTAAAAAAGGATGCAGAACATAGATTGAAAGCTAAATGGGTTGATAAAACATATTACTCTTCATTTACACACAAATCCAGAGGTGTTGCAATACTAATCCGTAAAGGGATACCTTTTAAACATATATCAACAATAACGGACAGTGATGGTAGATATATTGTAATACGAGGTGAACTATATGCACAAAAATTGACTCTTATTAATGTTTATGGACTGAATTTTGATAGCCCTTTGTTTTTTAAGAAAATATTTAATACAATTCCGGAATTATCCCAACATAATTTAATAATTGGAGGAGACTTAAATTGTACATTAGATCCCTATTTAGATAGGTCATCAAGACAACGGAAAACAAAATCCCATTCCAGTGATTTATTAAATGCATATATAGATACTAGTAATATCAAAGATGTCTGGAGAATAGAAAACCCAACTGGAAGAGAATATTCATTTTATTTTATTATTATTACATTTTGAATTTGGAGATAAACCTCAAAAACTATTGGAGCGTTAATTACGGAAACTAGACGGGGAAAAAACAATACATAAGATTAAATCAAAGGAGAATCATTCGTACAACCTAAGGATATTAACGAGAGATTTTTACATTACTATCAAAATCTTTATTCTGCTAAAACTATAGACAACCAGACAGAGGTAGAAGCATTTTTACAAAAATACAATCTTAAAGGGTTAGATTTGAAAGATAGAGAATTATTAGATGCGGAAATAACAGTAAAATAAATTGAAGAGTCTATCAGATCATTAAAAAATGGTAAATCCCCGGGACCAGATGGCATTGGCTCGGAATTTTATAAAACATTTTATGATCTGATTCTTCCGCATTTAAAGACATTGTACGAACATATCTATACTCAACAAAAATTACCAGAAATGTTAAATGAATCAATTATAACACTTATATCAAAAATAGATAAGGATCTGGATGATCCAGGATCATATAGAGCTATAGCTTTTTTAAATACTGATCAGAAAATATTAACTAATATCCTAGCACAAAGATTAAGTATAGTGATTAATAAATTAATACACTCTGATCAAACTGGATTTATACCAAAACGGTATTCTTCATATAACCTGAGACGGTTATTCAATATTATATACTCAAAAAGAAATATTACCAAAGACCTAGCAATTATTTCATTAGACGCTGAGAAAGCTTTTGACCAGGTGGAGTGGCCCTATTTATTTTCAGTTATGAAAATCTTTGAACTGGGCGAGAAGTTTAGTACATGGATAAAACTTCTATATACTAATCCAACAGCAAGAATATCAACAAATCAAATGTTATCAACTAAATTTAATTTATCCAGAGGTTGTAGACAAGGATGTCCATTATCCCCGTTGTTATTTGCATTGGTAATAGAATCATTAGCAGAAAGTGTGAGGTCCAATCCTGAAATATATGGGTATACAACCAAAGATACGGAAAATAAAATCTCATTATACGCAGATGATGTATTAGTTTACATTACTAAACCTGAAGTTAGTATCCCAAATTTAATAACTCAATATGGTTCGTTATCAGGATACAGAATTAATTGGAACAAAAGAGAAATTATGCCAAAAATGGAAAGTAACCCACATATTTTACAACAATTCCCTTTTAAAATAGTAAAAGAAAAACTTAAATATCTTGGAATTTATGTAAGAAATATACTTCTTTATTTAAATCTAATTTTCCGCCTTTACTGAATAAATTAGATAAGAATATTTTGTATTGGAAAACATTACCCATTTCAATGATGGGTAGAATTAATGCGATAAAATTGTTTTTTCTCCCGCAACTATTATACCCTTTTCAATTAATCCCGATATATCTCCCAAAAACTTTTTTTAAAAAGGTTGATTCTATAGTTACTAATTTTACATGGGATTATAAGAACCACAGAATAAACAAGAAACATTTATGTAAATCAAAAGTAAATGGAGGCTTAGCATTACCGAATTTTATGTTTTATTTCTGAGCAGTTAATATCAAGAATATGAACTTTTGGTTGGAAGAATTAGATAAACAACCAGACTGGTTAAAAATGGAAAAAGAAGATTGGGTCAATTCTATTTGCTATTACCAAATTAAGCAAAAAAACCTATAAAGAAAACCCTATAATAGACAGTGGAATACGCACTTGGAAACAAATAAAGAAAACATTAAAATTGGATTATATACCACTATCTCTTCCTATTGTAAACAATGCAGCATTTAAACCCTCATGGATGGATAAGGGTTTTTTACAATGGAAAAACTATGGAATAACAAAGATGGGTGATCTGTATAGGAAAAATACATTTCTCTCATTTCAGGAATTACAACAAATTTATGGGGTCAATTACAAATGAATATAGATTTAGAAAGATAGAAATTTTTGATGAATGTTTGAATAAACATCCGAACACAGAAAAACTGATACCATATATTTATAGTATTTTATTAGATAGCGATGCTCCAAAGACGGATTTATATAAGCAATCATGGGAAAATGAATTAGGTCAAACAATTAGTCAGAAATTTGGGATCAAAGCTTACAACATATACATCACTGTTCGTTAAATACTAGACATTCTTTAATACAATTTAAAGTATTACATAGAATGCATTATTCAAAAACAAAACTGAATAGAATTTTTCAAAGTGTTTCCCCTATTTGTGATAAATGTCAACACTTAGAGGCTAACCTAATGCACTTATTTGTAAGTTGTATAAAAATTAATAATTTTTGGATGGAAATTTTTAAGATAATCGCAGAAGTCGTCAATACCAAACTGGCTCCTGACTCAAAATTAATAATATTAGATAACGGAACCAAATCAATTCATTACTTCGAATCAAAGAATTTTTATTGATTATAGTTTAATGATTGGGAAAAAATTAATATTAAAATTTTGGAAAGGCTCTATAACCCCCACAATTAAAATGTGGACCACAGAAATTTCGGAGACCCTATATTTGGAAAGAATAAGATTTGTCTTATTGGACAAACAAGAACTATTTAAAAAATATGGTCCCCATTTATTAAACATTTGAAGGGGCAAACTGGTTCGGCACGAGAACCCGACTGAAACTAGAATCGAAGAATAGATGAAGTAGTTCATTTCATAAAACGCGGATATATCTCCAACGATGTAAAATCTGTAGAATATTACATTCTTTCCCAACTTTTTTTATATATATTTTTTTGTTTTGTTTAATCTTTTTCTACTATTTTCTATCTTTATAAAAAATGGAAAAAAATAACAGAAGCACAATTATTATGCAATCATTAATATAAATAATACTGATTATGTATATCTACAAAGAACAAAATAATTTTTATTATGTCAACAATGAACACGCACCTTTTTTATTATGTAATTGCTTCTAATTAATAAAAAATCAAAAAAATAAAAAGAATAATAGAGGTGCTGCTTCAGGGACAGCTCACCTCATTACTGTCGTCAGAAACACAAGGGCACAAACACCACAGAAATCAGAAGCACCTTATTCCCTTACGGCTTTATAAGCAAGTTATATTTTGAGTGAAGCACTCTGTCAAAGCTGCCCTGTAGCCTGTGCAATTCATGAAGCAACTCTGAGACACGTCAACCCAAATGCACCAGTGGGTCTTTACTTTAGAATGACAGAACAAAAACATGTCCTTCATCCCACCAAGTCCACGCTGACTATTGATCGCCCATTCACACTTGCTCTTATGTTATCGCACTTCCACATGCCATTCCTATACACTTTACTGGAATCCATTAACTGACAAACCCGCTTGTGTTTGGGATGCGGGTGGGAAACGTTGGCACCGGGAGGAAGCAGACAGTCACAGGGAGAAAGTGTAAACTCCACTCAGGCAACACCCAAGGTCCAAATTGTATCTGGGTCTCTGGTGCCACGAAGCAGTAACTCTACCCAGTGCACCACTGTGCCGCCTGACCACCTGTGTGAGCACAGGTAACAGAGGGCAAGTAAGCCTGCTGAGCATTTGGCAACTAAACACTCAGCAGACCAAGGAGTAAGAAACTGACTGGAAGGGTTACTCCCATTTTTTTTAAAACGCTCTCCACACTTTCCCCAGATTTTCCCTCCCTGCATAAACTTTACTAAACAGTAAACCTGTGGCTTTCTCAGGAAATGCACAGGTCACACACTTTAACAAAACTTAGTGTAAACTTCCCCAACACCATTTCCAACATCCACATTAAAAGGTTTCCAATTGGTCCAATTCCATTATGCATGCTTAATTTAGTTTAGAGATACAGCGCGGAAACAGGCCATTCGGCCCACCGAGTACGTATCGACTAGCGATCCCCGTGCACCCTGTACACACTAAGGGCAATTAACAACTTTACCAAAGCCAATTAACCCACAAACCTGTACGCATTTGGAATGTAGGAGGAAACTGGAGCACCCAGTGAAAACTCATACGGTCACAGGGATAACGAACAAACTCCATACAGACACCACCCGTAGTCAGGATCGAACCCTGGCACTGTAAGGCAGCAACTCTACCACTGCACCAGCCCAACAAGTCAGATTTGTTCTTGACTAACTGAATGACCCTTCTCCAAATTACTATTTCATCTGGGTGATCAATATCCTTTTCCACAATCATTCTAATTTATCGGAGCACGATTCCCATTTCCCAAATATTCCTTCACCGCCGTTTGTATCGCTTGGCTGGGATAGTTATCACTCTATGACTATGACTTTGAATGCTACCCACTATATCCCTATTGATAGCTCAGTCTATGCTTGGCTAGCTTAATTCCTACGTTTTGCACATCTCTGAAAATCCCCAGCCTTATTCACTCCACGATATCCTTCCCATCAACAGGCAGGCTGGAAAGTCCCTGCAGCGTTTTCACATTTAGACATTAAGTGATACAGCACGGAAACGGGCCCTTCACCCCAACGAGTCCATACCGACCAGCAATCCCTGTGCACAAGACAATTCACACTTTTACCAAAGCCAATTAACCTACAAACCTGTACGTCTTTGGAGTGTTGTAGAATGGTGTAGGACAGACAGATTTAAATTGGGGGGGGGGGGGGAATTTACCTTGCCCAATAAACACTGTGACTGCCACTGCACCAAGTGCTTAGATGATGTGGAATTAGTCTAGTGTGTTCAGAAAGGTTTCCTCAGACAATGTGTAGAGGGAAAAGCCTGATCTGGTAATTGGTCTGGGTGTGTGACTGTGTCAGTGGCTGAGCAATTTGGGACATGACCGCAGTTACATTTGGATTAAAATAGTTATGTCTAAGGACAGGGTTGGCACACATGTTAACGTCCTAAATCGGAGCAAGGCCAACTTTGATTGTATTACAGAGCGGCTTACAAAAGTTGATCGGATTAGCTGGTTTGCGTGCAAAACATTGTTCAGAAAGTGAGAACTCAAGGTATGCATGTTCCTCTTTGAGTAAAGGGCAAGGCAGGTGGGAGTAAGGCATCCCGGATGACAAGAGAAATTGAGAGCCTGGTCAGGAAAGAGGCGTGGGCCAGGTATAGGCATCTGCGATCAAGTAAATCCCAGGAGGAGTATAGGGAGTTGTGGCATACTTGAGGAAATCAGGACATATAGGGGGAATGAGGATTCTGTGGGGTAAGATGCATTTTGAAAGATGGGAGTTCATTAAAGATAATCAGCATGGTTTTATGCTTGGAAGATAATGTCTCAATAATTTGACTTAGTATTTGCAAATCACCATGTAGGTGGATGGGGGCAAAGTCATAGATGTAATCTATATAAACTTCCGCAAGGCTTTTGACAAAGTTCCATGTTGTAGGCTGCTCCGAAAGGTTAGATCGCATGGGATCAGGAAAGTGCTAGCTACCCAATACAGAGTTGGCTTCATGGAAGGAGGCAGAGGGTTGTGATAGAAGGTTGTTTTGTTGGACTGGAGGACTGTGATTAGTGATGTGCTTCAGAGATTGGTGGTGGGCCCACTGCTGTTTGTAATTGATATCAATAATTTGAATGCGAGTCAATACGTATGATTAGTGAGTTTGCAGATGCCACTAAAATAGATTGCATTATAGACAGTGATGGTAGTTTAAGAATTACAGAAGGATCTTAATCAGCTGAGCAAGTGGAATGAAGAATGACTAATGAATTATTAGATAATTGTGAGCAGCTGGATTTTGGGAAGCCAAACCAGAACAAACCCGTAACGGCCAATAGTAGGGTCCTAAGGGGTGTTGTGGAGTAGAGGGATCTAGGAGCACAGGTACATGATTCCCTAAATCCCAATCGCAGATAGTGAGGTGAAAAATGCTTTTGGAACACTGACCTTCATCAGTCAGGGAATGGAGTACAGAAGCTGGGATAAAAAAAGACAAAAAGTATTGAAGTAACTCAATAGCTCAGGCAGCAGCCCTGAAGGACATGGATACATAACATTTAAGGTTGGGACCCTCTGAATGTTATGTTCAAGACATTGGTGAGCTGTACCTGCACTAATGTGTTCAATTTTGATCACCCTGCTGTAGTAAGGGTATTATTAAGCTGTGATAACAAGGAACTGAAGATGCTGGTTTATACTGAAAAAAGACAAAATGCAGGAGTAATTCAGCAGGTTAGGCAGCATCTCTGAAGAACATGGATTGGTGATGTATCAGGTCAGGACCCTTCAGAAGAAGGATCTGCAAAATCTGAAGAATGGTCCCGACCCAAAACATCACCTATCCTTGTTCTCCAGAGATGCCACCTGACCTGCCAAGGTACTCCAGCATTTTGTGTCTTTCTGTTCCATTAAGCAGGAAAGATTGCAGAGAAGATTTGCGAGGACTTTGCCAGGATGAGGGATAGAATAGAATAGAATGCTATGTATTGTCATTCAAACAACTAGGTTGAGCTAGAGGAAGCAGTGGTCAACTAGTTGTTAAAGCTGGCTACTCCATGGAGCACGGGAATGATCTTATAGAGATACATAAAATAATGCCGTGAAAAAAGAGAGTGCACCGTCTTTTTCCCTAGGTAGGAGGAATCAAGAGGGAACAGGTTTAAGATGAAAGGGAAAAGATTTAATAGGAACCTGAAGGGTATTTTTTCCCCACATAGAGGTGGGTATATAGAGCAAGCTGCCAGAGATAGTAGTTGAGGTATGTACAACAACTACATTTAAAATATATTTGGATAGGTGCATCAAATGGAAAGATTTAGCGGGATATGGGACTATCTTAGATTGGGCATCTTGGTTGTCATGGACGAGTTGGGCCGAAGGGTCTGTTTCTGTGCTGTATGACTATGACTTCATCACTGCTACAATGTTGTACTCTATGTATAGGATCACATTTACTTGTCACAAGCACTGTTTACTACATTTTCTGAGTTTACAACATTGGTTCTGCATAAACGCATCTTAAATATTCCTGTATTGGTTCTCATTCTAACCCTAACCAAAATCTTTATATTACTGGTCCTGTCACTATTGCTCCCTTCCAATTGTCTTTACACTTTTGTTTTCCATTTTTACAATGCTCCCTTGCAGACCAAAGCCCTACAAATTGATTTAAACCTTCCCACACAGCACTAGGAAAGCAGGACATTGTTCTCAGCTCAAGTATAATCTGCTCTGCAGACACGCATTCCATATAGCCCAGAACGACTCAGTGCCCAGTGCCCCCCACCCCCCCTCCCCCAATTTAAATCTGTCTGTCCTACACCATCTCTCCAGTCATTTACATCGGTGCCTTTCACTTGCATGTGTGCTCATTGGTGAGTGAAGTCAGTCAGGCTTCTCCATCTCTTCCCCCCAGACCACATTCTGCCTCCCCGACCACATTCTCTTCCTATCTATTTTCCTACTCTTTGTCCATCTGATGTTCACCCACACACATGCCTGTGTAGGAACTACAGATGGTGGTTTAAACCGAATATAGACACAACGTGCTGGTGTACCTCAGCGGGACAGGCAGCATCTCTGGAGATAAGAAATGGGCGACATTTCAGGTCGAGACCCTTCTACAGACAGAGATGCTGCCTGTCCCGCTGAGTTACTCCAGCATTTTGTGTCTCTCTGCCTGCACTAACTAGAGCTGCAGGTTGTCTGCATCCTGACGTGTTCAAGCCACATTGTGGTATCGAGCTTAGGAAACGGACAGCACTTGTGTGTCCAAGATGCAGAAAAAAAACAGAGCATTCCCTCGTGGCACAGGATAAGCATGGCACTAAGACACTCTATTGTGCTTAGATATATTAAATTTACTGAATTAACAGATTTTTTTAAAAATTCCTGGAATAAATTATTTATTGTTTTACTCTATGTATAGAGTACCCTAAACTAATGTTCAACTCAAAAGTTAAACCCTACCCGAAACTAATGTTCAACTCAAATGTTTGTTCAATTTACCAGAACAGTTTCTGGTACTCTTTTTAAATATAACATTGTGCAACACCCTTTTAAGAGTAAGTTGATACAATAACTTCTTTGCCTCAAGGTTTACCAAAGTACAGTGAAGTCAATGAATTAGCGGAGGTGTAACAGAAGTGCAAAATCCACACCCACATGTGAAGCTGCATGAGCCAATGTAAACAATTGAATTTTGTTGTAGATGAGTGACACTCCTTTGAAGTATACATTTCCAGAAAACCCCTTCTGCCCACAGCACAATCCCAATCTCCCAATAGATTTTTCCACACATTCCCATCAACGCCTTGCCCCACTCTCCCCGATATCCAACCAGTCACAGACACACAGGGAATAATTCAGTAACAATTAATCTTTAGGATGTAGGGGGAAACCGCAACACCAGCCAGGGGATGGCGGGGGCGGGTATAGGGAACACATAGGAATCATAAATGCAAACTCCACACAGGCAGCACCAGAGATCTGGACTGAACCCAGGTCATTGCAGCTGCAAGGCAGCAACTTTACGGACCCCACTGTAACATCAGTGTTCCAAAATGGTGACATATAGGGCTTTTCATATCAACTGGGGAAAAATAAAATATCCTGATATTTAGAGTAAAAGTCTGAATTTTTTTAGCGCAGGTAGGACGTGTACCGAGATACTTCAGAGTACAAGTGTAACTGAGTCACAGTGGACATTGCTTACACTGACCGGCATAGCAATGCAAATCATCAATAGAAATTCTGGACCGACATGTTGTAACTTTAAAATAGTGAGGCCACCAAGCCAACACATTCTGCAGCACAGTGACGCAGCTACTAAAGCTTCTGCATCTCAGCTCCAGTGAGGCCAAAGCCCCAAGATAGGCACAAAAAGCTGGAGCAACTCAGCGGGACAGGCAGCATCTCAGGAGCAAAGGAATAGGTGACGTTTCGAGACCCTTCTTCAGACCCCAAAGTTGGCAGGACTGTTTAAGAATTTCCTCTGTAAACAATGTTCGAACAGTTTGGAAGAAGGGAAATTTTTGATTTTCAGCATTTACAAGTTTTTTTTTAAAAACATTTACATAATTTTATACTACGAAATCCCAAATACATTTTCAGTTTGTCAACATTCACTAGTAAAGAGTGAACTTAAATTTGTTTTCATAATTCGGAATTTGGACAACTGAATTTGAAAACCTAAAACTCAAATTATATAATGAATATAATATAATAACTCATGACTCCATTCCACCAGTTTGCAAATGTCATCCACTGTGCTGTGATGAGAAAAGCAAAACGTTGTATTTTCAAGGGCAGTTCTTTTTTAATAATTAGCACGCAATGCAATCTTTTGCTTGCAACAGTGTGTTGAATTGTTACTTTGGCTTCTAGTGAGTTGTTTACTACGAAATCTTCAACATGAACTCAGTTGTTCTATCTTTCCTAGGGCAAAACATTACGAGGGAAAAAGAGACAGATTAGGACAATGCTTTGATTTTTGTTCTTGCTAATCCAAGCCATGATTTTTCTTTTAAATAAAGAAAGAAGATTTTTCTAGGATACATTCATAACTTCTTAACTAACGACTTACCTATCAAACATTATCTTATGGTTCTTTTCTTGATGGGGGAAAAACATATAATTAATTGGGAGATGCAAGAGATTGCAGATGTTAGAATCTTGAGCAAATAAAAACTGCTAGAGAAGATAAGCAGTTCAGGCAACATCTGTGAAAAAGACCCTTCCTCGGCTAATCAATTTGTAAATATCAGTAGGCATGTCATCATTACAGTTGGAACAATTCCAGAACTATAATTACACACTTCTTGATAGCGTGGACTGTGAAAGATAGTTAATCCATAAGAGCAACTTAAAACAAAAACTTTACCAAGTATGCTGTGCTGTTTAGAAATGAGACTCTGTCTGTTTATATAGGATCCAACAAATGGGTTACCCTGACCACCTTTTCTCAAACATTGCCCCTCATATAAAACATGCCACATACCGATGATGGGTCTCATTTCTTTGCGTGTATCTTTAAGCTATCCCCGCGCTTTTCCCAGCGCACTGACATCCCCAATACCGATGTAAAATGAACTTGCATAACAGTTGTCTCCATCTATCACTTGTACACATGCTCAGACATTGAGATGTGCAATTTCTAATCGCGAGCCGCACTTCAAATAAAAACCCAAGCAACGTATACACAAACACAATAATCGCAACCTCGTTTAAAAAAAATAAATAATAATATTGCATGGCCGATTTTTGAGCAAAATGCAGCTGAAGACTTAAGGATTCTGCAAGAACTCCACGGAGTTAACCGTCCAGCAACGGACTGGACAAATGCACTCACCTGAGTCGGAGGGAAGAGCGAGCAAGACAGTGCAAACTGGATGAGGGTGCAAACTGGATGAAGGGTGCAAACTGGATGAAGGGTGCAAACTGGATGAGGGTGCTAACTGGATGAAGGGGCAACCTGGATCAGGAGGCAACCTGGATCAGGAGGCAACCTGGATCAGGAGGCAACCTGGTTGCCCAGTGTAACTCTGCAGAATGAAGGTGAAAGCTGCAAAATGCCCGGGAATGCACAATAAATACGGAAGTACTCAGCAAGCCAGCGACCCGGGAGTTGAGTGACGGCCCCCGCGGCCAATGGCGGGCCGGGGTGGAGCGGCGGGGGCCAATGGGAGGCGGGTCCTGGGCCCGGGGGCGGGGCTAGCGCGGTGACGCGGCCGCCTCTCTGTGCGCAGGAGGGAGGAGAGCTCTGGCAGGAGGCGGGCAGCAGGCAGGGAGGGAGGGTTTGCATGCGTGCAAGCACCACGTGCTTTCCAAGAAGTTACAAAATAAGAACTGAAGCAGCTTTTGCAGGAAAGCGAAAATCGAAAGTATAGTTGTCGCTCGCAGAACGGGGTGGAGCAAAGGAAAGCAAGCATGCATGGACAATTCACTAACCGGGAAAACATACACGTAGGATGGATGGAGGAGACTAGATACATTATCTGCCCATAGAAAGAACAATCATTATCGTAATCCCGTATTTTTCTGCACCATTTTTGAAAGATGGAAAAATGCCTAATGCGATTCACATAGTGATGACAAATTTGCACCAAATTTGGTGTTATTTTTCTAATTGACCTCCATGAGCGTCACTGAACTGCAAGGGCACCAGGAGTACACATTTGCAAATAATATTAATATAAATTAATTTTAAATGCTGGAAAAGTTAAAAGAATATAAATCAAAATTAAAATTGTGTCTTCTTTCAGTGTCTACTTAGCACCCCATTCCTTGCTTATGCATACTTATCGTGCGTAACCTATGTTACTGCACATTTAGGGCTACCAAATTGTGGAGAAGTCCAGAAACTGAGGCAAGTAGCCACAGTGAATCTTCTCTATAACTTGGTCCAGCATAATAGTTTAGTTTTGTTTATGTCACATGTGCCGAGGTACAGTGAAAAACATTTTTGTTGCATACTATCCAGTCAGTGGAAAGACATGATTACAATCAAGCCGTCCACAGTACAGATACGGGATAAAGGGAATAATGTTTAGATAAAGATAAAGTCCAGTAAAGTCCAATTGAAGACAGTCCGATATAGATATTGTCCAAAGGTCTCCAATGAGGTCAGGACCGCTCTCTACTTGGTCATAGGATGGTCCAGTTGCCTGAATATCCTTCAAAAAATGAAGACCCTTCAAAATCAGTAGCACATATATAAAGTAATTGGTAGGAAAAAAATATCAGAGCTGGGAGGAGGGTGGGGTAGGAATGGGTGGAATCAACCCAGAGACATTTGAGGTTTGGAACTCGCTGCTTGAAAAAGTGGAAGAGACAAAAAAACTTGATAACATTTAAATAATGTAAAAGTAAAATAATCTGCAGATGTCTGGATCTGGTGTTGAATGATAGGTTTACAATGGGTGGTACTTTTTTTTTACCAGATCATGTACAATAGATTGAATGGTTTGCTCTGATGTAAATTTTCTCTGAATCTCCATCTGTACATCAACAACAAAGATCAAAATATGAAATGTGTTGTTGAAATGGATGGATCCGTCTTCACTAAGGAGGACACAAACAATCTTCCTGATATAGTAGTGGCCAGGGGATCTGGGGTGATGGAGGAACTGAAGGAAATCCACATTAGACAGGAAATGGTGTTAGGTAGACTGATGGGACTGAAGGCTGTTAAATCCCCAGGGCCTGATGGTCTGCATCCCAGCGTACTTAAGGAAGAGGCTCTAGAAATTGTGGATGCAATGGTGATAATTTTCCAATGTTCTATAGACTCAGGATCAGTTCCTGTGGATTGGAGGGTAGCTAATGTTATCCCATTTTTTAAGAAAGGCTGGAGAGAGAAAACAGGGAATTATAGACCAGTTAGCCTGACATCGGTGGTGGGGAAGATGCTGGAGTCAATTATAAAAGATGAAATAGCCGCACATTTGGATAGCAGTAACAGGATCGGTCCGTCAGCATGGATTTATGAAGGGAAAATCATACTTGACTAATCTTCTGGAATTATTTGAGGATGTAACTAGGAAAATGGACAAGGGAGAGCCAGTGGATGTAGTATACCTGGACTTTCAGAAAGCATTTGATAAGGTCCCACATAAGAGATTAGTGGGCAAAATTAGGGCACATGGTATTGGGGGTAGAGTGCTGACATGGATAGAAAATTGGTTGGCAGACAGGAAACAAAGAGTAGGGATTAAGGGGTCCCTTTCAGAAAGGCAGGCAGTGACTAGTGGGGTACCGCAAGGCTCGGTGCTGGGACCGCAGCTATTTACAATATACATCAATGATTTGGATGAAGGGATTCAAAGTAACATTAGCAAATGTGCAGATGACACAAAGCTGGGTGGCAGTGTGAACTGTGAGGAGGATGCTAGGAGAATGCAGGGTGACTTGGACAGGTTGGGGGAGTGGGCAGATGCATGGCAGATGAAGTTTAATGTGGATAAATGTGAGGTTATCCACTTTGGTATCAAAAACAGGAAGGCAGATTACTATCTAAATGGCGTCAAGTTGGGAAAAGTGGAAGTACAACGGGATCTGGGGATCCTTGTTCATCAGTCTATGAAAGTAAGCATGCAGGTACAGCAGGCAGTGAAGAAAGGCATGTTGGCCTTTATAACAAGAGGAGTCGAGGATAGGAACAAAGAGGTCCTTCTGCAGTTGTACAGAGACCTAGTGAGACCACACCTGGAGTATTGTGTGCAGTTTTGGTCCCCCAATTTGAGGAAGGACATTCTTGCTATTGAGGGAGTGCAGCGTAGGTGTACAAGGTTAATTTCCGGGATGGCGGGACTGTCATATGCTGAGAGAATGGAGCGGCTGGGCTTATCCACTCTGGAGTTTAGAAGGATAAGAGGGGATCTTATTGAAACATATAAGATTTTTAAGGATTTGGACACGCTCGAGGCAGGAAACATGTTCCCGATGTTGGGGGAGTCCAAAACCAGGGGCCACAGTTTAAGAATAAGGGGTAAGCCATTTAGAACGGAGATGAGGAAACACTTTTTCCCACAGAGTCTGTGGAATTCTCTGCCTCAGAGGGGGGTGGAGGCCAGTTCTCTGGATACTTTCAAGAGAGAGCTAGATGGGGCTCTTGAAGATAGTGGAGTCAGGGGATATGGGAGAAGGCAGGAACGGGTGCAGATTGGGGATGATCAGCCATGATCACATTGAATGGAGGTGCTGGCTCGAACGGCCAAATGGCCTACTCGTGCACCTATTGTCTATTGTCTATTGGAAGAGTAGAATTGGAGCGTGTCCAGAAAATCCCAGTGAACAACGTGGAATGGCATGAATCACATCTCCAAGTGACAACTGGCATTGTGCAATGTATGTTTCCGATAAAGTTCGACAGGATGTTTGAAACATTTGTTTTTTTGTTTTTCGTTCCACAGATGCTGCCTAACCTGCTGAATTGCTCCAGCGAATTCTTTAACTTTCTTTTTTAATTTTCAGGTTTCCGATATTTTAATTTTCAATTGGTAGTCCAGATGTGTTAGTGAAGCAATTTGTTTCTACATATTCATATAACTAATCTGATGCCAGAGGTTGCTACTTCTGGGCTATGTTCGTCAATAGTTGGAATATGGGCAGCGTCTGAAGAAGGGTCTCGACCTGAAACGTCATCTATTCCTTTCCTCCAGAGACACTGCCTGACCCGCTGAGTTACTCCAGCACATTCTGTCTATCATCTCAATGAAAGATACTTATCAAAATGAATAGCAGCAAAATTTGAAGGCAAAACTCAATTTATATTTGAAGGACATAATTTACCAGAGCTACCACATCGAGCATGCTCGATGATTTACACTGAAATAAAACTGGTGATAAATGATGCTGCATATGTCAGTTTGGACATGTAGTTAGTTCCAACACATCTAGAGTGTGAGGTTTGTATTCTTTCTTTCAAAAAAGAAAGAATACAAACCTCATGCAATGGATTGCCTGGACAATTTACAAATACTGCCACGTATAGTAACGTGACAGGTGAGATGAAAGAAACCTAATATTATTCAGTCATAGGTTTTCTCACACAATAAATTGTTTTCCATCTTCCGCAACCTACTCACTTCAATTCCATGAATTTTGCCTGGGTGATTATTCCTCTGTGGTTTATACCCGTACTCTGTGAAACTATGATTCTATATATGATCATGACTTGTTTGCTTCACACCACTTACCATGAAATGAAACCAGTTCGTAGTTACCTACTCAAAGTGGTTTACATTTCTCCCTTTATTATGCACTGGAATCATGTTCCAAGTTAGTACCTCAACTTAATTTTCAACATGCATTTGAAAAAATCTCTGTGCTATAATTGTACAGTTACAACCCGATGAACAAGTTATGAAACAGACTTGGCTAGACAACACATTCTTTTACAAGTAGTATTGTTTTCTTATCCTCTATCCTTAGAAACTTAATGACCGACTTTTCCAACTCCGCATTTTTGACAATGGGTCTTGTTTTTTATCCTATGATTCCCCCAAATCCTGCTGTTTTCCTGTAAGGTGTACAAGGAAAGCATATTTATAAATATATTTTTTGAATATACATCTGAAAAAAAGAAATCCTTGCTTACTGCAAAAGGAATAAATTCATAATTTGAAGATAATTAACTAGTTGATTCTCCACAGTATTGTAAAAATCGTAGCTCTGGATCCCATCCCAACCTGTCTGTTTAAATTATACTGAAAACTTAGATACATATAGAATAGGTGCAGGAGTAGGCCATTCGGCCATTCGGGCCAGCACCATCATTCAATGTAATCATGGCTGATCATCCACAATCAGTACCCCGTTCTTGCCTTCTCCCCACATATCCCATGATTCCGCTCGTCCTAAGAGCTCTATCTAACTCTCTTCTGAATGCATCCAGTGAATTGGCCTCCACTGCCTTCTGAGGTAGAGAATTCCACAAATTCATCAGCCAGGGGGAATTGAATGATGTAGGATTGCATGTGGCCAGTAGTTCCCAACAAAAATTCTCTTCATCATGGCTATTTGACACTTGATATTTGACCAAACTCTATGTTGAACTTCATCAAGTGGGATAAAATAATGAGTGACATAATTTCTTCATTCCACTTTTCTCCTCCAACAGTGGTCTAATCCCAGCCACTTACACTATTGTTTATCAAATGACCATGTATCTTATTTCTTTATTGAAGTACCAATAAGTTAATAACTCTCAAGACCAAGTGTTGTCATGCATGATAGAAATGATAACATTACACATTGATTTCAATGCCGGATATGAACAACATCAGCAACAGAAAGATTGACAGGAAACTAGATGTTGAAGATATCAAGGATCACACAAACATGGCTCTGCTGAGTCAGTGCATCACAGAGGGCCTGAAGATCTCCACTTACCAGGTGTTGCAAAGTTCGCAGTTTCTTGGCTCATCCAAAGTCCACTGTAATCAGAATCCGTGAAGAAACTCTTAGCTTCTCCACCAGAAAACAGCCTGGCTGCACTGAAGTGAAAAATGAGAGAGCTAATCAACTACAAATGCTAGACATGCTTGGATTTGAAACAGCACTTGCTTCAAAGCCAAAGCCCGACCAAAGTCCACCTGAAGCCCGAGTTCCAACAGGGAACTGATGCCCAAAAGAACACATGGTGGGTGGGAAAACACGGTAGGTTCAACAACTTATTAATAACCATGTTATGTGCAGGTTTTTCAGTTACGGCCCAAAGACATGAGAGTCGATCTCACTGAGAGCCAAGAAGTGGTGAACTTACAAAGAACAGCGAGGCATTCAGCATCATCACAGCACTATTGACTCGATTTCTCCGTGTCCATTGAGCTCCCCCTCCCCTCACCCCACTCACCATCAACAACACCACAGTCACATCTGTGGATTCTTTTAAGTTCCTGGGAACCATCATCTCCAAGGACCTTAAGTGGGGGGGCCACCATGGGCTCCGCAGTCAAAAAGGCACAACAGAGGATGTACTTCCTGCGGCAGCTGAGGAAGCACAATCTGCCACAGGCAATGATGGTCCAATTCTACATGGCCATCGTAGAGTCTGTTCTCACCTTCTCCATCATGGTCTGGTTTGGCACAGCCACCAAGCACGACACCTGGAGGCTGCAGTGAATCATCCGATCAACAGAGAAGATTGTTGGCTGCAACCTTCCCTCCATTGATGAACTGTACACTGCAAGGGCCAGGAAGCGAACAGGCAAGATCATCTCTGACCCCTCTCACCCTGGCCACAAACTCTTTGAATCACTTCCCTCTGGAAGGCGACTCCAGATTGTCAAAGCTGCCACAGCCAGACATAAAAACAGTTTTTATCCACGAGTAGTTGCTCGTCTCAACAGTCAAAAATCTGTAGCCTCCCTTTGATCTGGTATTCTGTTGGTTCACATGCTTGCTCAATGGTGTTTTATCATTAATGTCTTATTATTATTAATGTTTAGTGTTTTCTGAATCATTCCTAACTGCTACTGTATGTCATGTTGTTACTTATGAGCAGAGCACCAAGGCAAATTCCTTGTATGTGAATACTAGGCCAATACACTTACTTACTTACGTATTTCACAGTAGACTATTTAGCCCTGCTTCACCAGCACCTCTGACCAAGGGCGACACAGTTGCACAGCGGTAGAGTTGCTGCCTCTCACTGCCAAAGACCCAGGTTCAATCTGAACTGTGGGTGCTGTCTGTGCGGAGTGTGTACGTTCTCCCCATGACCATATGAATTTCCTCCAGTTGCCACATTCCAGGTTTCCTCCCACATTCCAAAGAGGTAAAGGTTTGCAGGTTAATGACTTCTGTGAATTGCCCCTAGTGTATAGGATCTTCTTATCGAGTCCACATCACAAGATTAGAAATTGTTCAGCCAGAGCTGAACACACTTTTCGGCATCTGCATACAATTGCGTCTTGCGCTTCTTGCGCTTCTTGTGCGTGGTGGTGACCAAATTGGTGGAAACAGGGCCGCGACGTGAACGCTCTTTCCTTGACCCCTGTGTGCAGGATGCAAAAGTGGGATAACATAGAACTAGTGTACGGGTGATCACTGGTTAGCATGGACTTGGTGTTTCCATTCTACATCTCTAAACTCTAAACTTCAAAACAAGGTTTTAGAAGCAGACAGTATCAATGCTGAAGTTCTAAAGCATGGCAGTGAGGAATCCAAATCATAAATTCACAACCCCATCCCTCACATCAGGGATGGAGACGGCATGTTATGGAATCTCTGGGATATTGCTTCATGACCATCAATGGGAAAGATACCAATCCCACTGTGGTAACTTGACAGGGATCTCCATCCTTCTGCCACAGGGGAGGTCAATGCCAGATTCTCCTCAACTCAATGATCCCAGTAGCCAGGGCTGTAATCTAAATTCTAGTGTAGATTCATCCAAGTAGGGTTTTATTGGACATCTTTTAACTGCATGTTAACTCCAAGAGAAATCAGTGAGTAAAATTGACCACTGTACATGGGCTTTTTTCACCTATCTCCATAGAGGGGACCATGGGACATCATTCTCAAATTTGGCTGCCTTCAAAAATCTGTCTCCATCTTACATCACATGATGTTATGCATACCGTAATTTTAACCAATGGGTTCCCAACTCACCCAGCCTCAATGCTGATTAGTGCCAAGTAAGGCTGTTTCCATATCCCAACACTATTCCCAATCTCGTTTGCGACAATGCTTCACCTCACTTCCAATGAAGTATCACTAGAGTGGAGCTAATCAACAGAATGAGTGGGAACTGTTTGAACTATGATGCCTTCATTCCAGAACAAAGGTCAACTTAAGTCATTAACCCGCAGTATTTACCTGGGCACCTTTGGAAATGAAGCTCATTTCATTGTGGCATGTGAGAGTATGGACTTAACATTTAACATTCACAAAATAGAGATCTTCAAGCTCTTGCCCCCTTGACACAACTCCAGCATCTGAGAGTAAACCTGCATATCAAGAAGTAAATGAAATGATTCAAGGCTGCCATGAAACAAAGATTGAACATCTCCATCAATTCAGAGGAATCCCGGTCCCATGACTGTTCAAAATGAGGGAGAGCATTTGGGATGGCACTGGGAGTTCATGTGTCAGAATCACAAAGAATCCTAGTATAAATGGTGGAAAGGGTACAAAACCTCCCAAACGGTACATCGAGCGTCCGCTTACTCCACCTGTGGCAGAGTCTGTAGATCCTGCGTTATGCCGTTTGACAATGCACAGGTTTGGAGTGGATGCAAATCACCATTGACCTTGAGGTACCAATTAAGATATTGTGTGTTTATTCTTATCCCTTGTTGGTGGTTTCCAAGTTTCATTTTCTGTTCAGGTGTAAAACCTCAATTATTACCATATTTTTAAATCCTTGTCCATAACTCTGTCTATATAAATAAAAACATTTGGACACATTACAACAATAGCTTAACTAAACCAGCCAATCAGCTAAACGAGAGTTGAAATTAGCATTTGTATTCAGTATTTTGATCTTTCGTGGTAGAATTAAACAACAGCTGATTCTCTGGGAGCAGCAAAACCAAACAAAACACTGAGTGACCTATGATAGTGCATAACTGCGTAGTACATTCAGTTTCAATTTCAAAATCAGCTGCTATGGTTTCGTTGCTGTGGTTTCATATATTTTAATTAGATTCCATGTGCTGGCCTTCATGATTTTTTTCAGTCAGTGTATCTGCCCCCAGGTTGTGACCTGACTTAAACTTGCAATTTCATATATACCATTCCTTTGAAATCTGAATCTGAGATCAATTTAATAGGTCTCTAGCTTATGGCTCATGCACAGAGCAATGAGCATTTTGCAGATGCAGTACAGCTCTGGACTGGTGTTTATTGCCGCGCTAAACAGAGCTCTGTGTGGGCACAATTACATGGCATTATTGATCTCTGCTTATTTTTGTTCAAAAGAGGATCAGGTTTGAAAACACTAAACTTAAAATTAAGATTTGTTGGAGAGAATAAATTAAAGGGCATGTGTGTTGTGAATAAGTTGCACAGATGGAAGAAAATGGGACTATTGAGACTTTCCTTGAAAGTTAGCATGACTTGATATGTTGAATGCTCTTCTGTTGTCTTGTTATAAGAAAAATAACATAGTGAAAACAGTCCAATATAGTGCATCCGGAAGTGGCGGCGCTGCTTGGCAGCTGCGGCTCACCTTCAGTCCGTCTGTCTTTTATTTTATTTTTGTCTTCGTGCCTGTTTTTAGTGATTATTTTTGGTTTGTTAGGTTGTGTATGTGTGTGGGGGGGGGGGGGGGGAGGGTGGGAGAAACGGGGTTTTAGTCTCTCCCTTCGGGGGGATGCGACTTTTCTTGTCGTGTCCCCCGACACCGTCTCCGTCTGTGCTGAGGCCCTAATGGCGGAGCTGGCGGCCTCCAGCTTCCAGCGGCGGCGGCACGGCTTCGGAGCTTCAGCGGCGACCTGGCTTCGGAGCTGCGGTGCTCCAGCGACGGCCTGGCTTCGGGAATGCGGTGCTCCAGTGGCGCTCCAGCGGTGACCTAGCCTCGGAGTTGCGGTGCTCCAGCGACGGCCTGGCTTTCGGGGCTGCGGTGCTCCAACGACGTTCCGGCGGCGACCTGTCTTTCGGGGCTGCGGTGCTCCAGTGGCGACCTGGCTTTCGGGGCTGCGGTGCTCCAGCGACGTTCCGGCGGTGGCCTGGCTTTCGGGGCTGCGGTGCTCCAGCGGCGACCTGCCTTTCGGGTCTGCGATGCTCCAGCGGCGTTCCGGCGGTGACCTGGCCTCGGAGTTGCGGTGCTCCAGCGACGGCCTGGCTTTCGGGGCTGCGGTGCTCCAGCGACGTTCCGGCGGCGACCTGGCTTTCGGGGCTGCGGTGCTCCAGCGGCGGCCTGGCTTCGGGAATGCGGTGCTCCAGTGGCGTTCCGGCGGTGACCTGGCCTCGGAGTTGCGGTGCTCCAGCGACGGCCTGGCTTTCGGGGCTGCGGTGCTCCAGCGACATTCCGGCGGCGACCTGGCTTTCGGGGCTGCGGTGCTCCAGCGGCGACCTGGCTTTCGGGGCTGCGGTGCTCCAGCGACGTTCCGGCGGTGGCCTGGCTTTCGGGGCTGCGGTGCTCCAGCGACGTTCCGGCGGTGGCCTGGCTTTCGGGGCTGCGGTGCTCCAGCGGCGACCTGGCTTTCGGGTCTGCGGTGCTCCAGCGGCGACCTGGCTTTCGGAGCTGCGGTGCTCCAGCGGCGGCCTGGCTTTCGGGTCTGCGGTGCTCCAGCGACGTTCCGGCGGCGACCTGGCTTTCGGGGCTGTGGTGCTCCAGCTGCGACCTGGCTTCGGGGCTGCGGTGCTCCAGCAACGTTCTGGCGGTGGCCTGGCTTCAGGGATGCGGTGCTCCAGCGACGTTCTGGCAGCGGGCCCTGTGGCGGTGTTCCGGCGACGGCAGTGGCCCGGTTTCCGAGGCTCGGCCGTGGGCCTGGTGGACGGCAACATCGGAGGCCTGGATCTCCTCAGCGCAGAGGGAGAATAAGGAGGGAAGAAGAGAGACTCTGAGACTTTTACCTTCCACCACAGTGAGGAGGTGTTTGGTGAACTCACTGTGGTGGATGTTAATTTTGTGTTTATTGTGTGGTTTTGTTATTTTTATGTATGTATGGCTGCAGGCACGAAATTTCGTTCAGACCGAAAGGTCTGAATGACAATAAAGGCGATTCATTCATGTTCACCACCATCTGAACTGGATAGTGATAAAGAAGAGCAGGAACCATGGTTGGTTATTTCCCTTCTTCGCTCAAGGACGTTGACTTTAATCAATGGAATTCATTAGCATTTCATGTATTTGTTTAAGGCAGTAAGACTACAGTGGGATTGTGGCTGTTTAGCTACAATCGCCAGAAAATTAATTATGTATTATGAGCAATTCCTTTCAATTTTTTGTGGATAATAAAATGATGGTTTTTACACCTGTTGGAGATGTCACATCTCTGAAAACACTGCCCAGTTTCGGTTTCTAAAACTGAAGCTGATCGAGTGACTGCTGAAAGCAGGAATGGGATCGGCTCATACGCGAAGCAATACCACAAGCATCTTACACCGGATGATGAAATTATTTTCTGTCATATATTGCTTCCACAATCCTTCCTAACACAGGATTGAGTGCCCTGTGAGGACACAAGTCGAGATAAGCGTCAACCGCTGCCAGCTTAGTAACCACAGAAACTGGTCTGACTGGAATATTATGGTCTTCCAGTATCAGTTGTTCTCTGTGACCCAATGTTGCAGTTTGACATATTGAAAGATCCTTGAGCACAAACTAAAGTTCAGGCTGAATCTTTATCCAGCTTCTTCAAAGAGCTTATGAAGAAAGGTGATAGATTATGAGGGACTAAACAGTAATGGTCTGGAACCCTGGTCTGCCCTTTCCCCCATCCCACACACTTAGAACCTACAGAAACCCACATTTGGTGAGGCTGCATTTGGGGGATTATGTTCAGTTTTGGTCACCCTGATATAGGAAGGATGTTGAAACAAGGAACTGCAGTGGTTGGCTTACAAATGATGACTCAGAGTGCTGGAGTAACATAGAAACATAGAAATTAGGTGCAGGAGTAGGCTATTCGGCCCTTCGAGCCTGCACCGCCATTCAATATGATCATGGCTGATCATCCAACTCAGTATCCCGTACCTGCCTTCTCTCCATACCCTCTGATCCCCTTAGCCACAAGGGCCACATCTAACTCCCTCTTAAATATAGCCAATGAACTGGCCTCAACTACCTTCTGTGGCAGAGAGTTCCAGAGACCCACCACACTCTGTGTGCAAAAAAGTCCTTCTCATCTCGGTCCTAAAGGATTTCCCCCTTATCCTTAAGCTGTGACCCCTTGTCTTGGACCTCCCCAACATCGGGAACAATCTTCCTGCATCTAGCCTGTCCAACCCCTTAAAAATTTTGTAAGTTTCTATAAAATCCCCTCTCAATCTCCTAAATTCTAGAGAGTATAAACCGAGTCTATGCAGTCTTTGTTCATAAGACAGTCCTGACATCCCAGGAATCAGTCTGGTGAACCTTCTCTGCACTCCCTCTATGGCAATATTCAGACTGATTGTGGGGGTGGGGGGGATTGGGGTGGGAGCTGGACAAGAGCAGCCACAGGACAAAGTCTGGCAGATAATTGGCTGACATAGGTGTTTAGTTTTAGTTCAGTTTAGAGATTAAGCACGGAAACAGGCTCTTTAGACCATCGAGTCCACGCTGACCGGCGATCCCCGCACACTTACACTATCCTACACACACTGGGAACAATTCACAATTAGACCACACATAGCCAATTAGCCACAAACCTGTACGTCTTTGCATGAGGAGGGTTATTTGAGAGGCAGATGGTCGGACAAGCTCCAGAGATGAGAAGACAGGTGTGAGACAAAAGGATTGAAGAGTTGCGAATGGTCAAGCTAGAGGAAGGAATGTTAGTGGAAGGGAAGGGGAGAAATAGATGTGACTCCAGATGGGGTGCAGGGGAGGGGGGTGCGGAGAAAGAAGGGGGGGGGGGAGTTATATGGGGGAAAAAGAGAGAGAGGGAAGGTTATGTAGTTACCTAAAATTGGAGGATTTAATCTTCATACCATTGGGTTGTAAGCTACCCAAGCAGAATATGAGGTGCTGTTCCTCCAATTTGTGTGGTCTTACCCTGGCAATGGAGGAGACCCACAACAGAAATGTCAGTATGGGAAGAGGAGTTAAAATGGATAGGGACTGGGAGATCCTTCGTGCCTTGGTGGATCAAGCATAGGGGCTCTGCAATAACCCTTTTCATCTGCGTCAGCCTATTGCCTGCCAAGCTTTGTCTTGCCATTCCTCTCTTCCAGGTTTCTTTCTCCCAACTCCGCCCCCACACAATCAGTCTGAAGAAGGATTCTGTCCCAAAAGGTCGCCTATCCCTGCTCTCCTGAGATGCTGCCTGACCCCCTGAACAACACCAACTCTCTGTGCCTTCTGCAGGAAGTTAAGCCGTTCTTAAACTGGAAAGAGTGCAGAGAAGATTTACAAGGATGTTGCCAGGACATGAGAGGGAGAGGTTTGGCAAGCTAAGACTTTATTCCTTGGAATGCAGGAGGATGAGGGGTAATCGTGTAAGGTGTACAAGATCATAAAAACATAGAAAATAGGTGCAGGAGGAGGCCATTCGGCCCTTCAAAACAGCACCGCTGATCATCCTAAATCAGTACCCCATTCCTGCTTTCTCCCCATATCCCTTGATTCCGTTAGCCCCAAGAAGTAAATCTAATTTTCTTTTGAAAACATCATGAGTGGAATAGATAGGGTAAATTCACAGAGTCTTTTACCCAGAATAGGGGAATCAAGAACCGGGGCACATAGGTTTAACTTTTTCATACAGAAGATGGTGGATATATGGAATGAGCTGCCAGAGGAGGTAGTTGAGGCAGATAATATAACAATATTTGAAAATGATTGAGGTAGATAGATAGGAATTTTTTTAAGGGATGTGGGCCAAATGCTGGCAGGTGGGACTAATGTAGATGGGGCATCTTGGTCAGCATGGGGAAGTTGGTTCGAAGGGCCTGTTTCTGTGCTGGGGACTCTATGACTAGGGGAAATTAGTGAAATGCTGACATATGAAGGTTGCAAGTGATCTGATATATATTGTGAAAGAAAATGCATGAATTGTATTAATAAAGTACATTTTTCTAAAACTTATCGAGCTCCTTACCATCCATCAACTCATGGCCTCATGCAATTGCCTCCATCCGCAATTCGCTTATCTAATTTCTCCCCTCCCCCATACTGCCCCCTCCCCTCACCACACCACACAAACCTCAGCTGCTGAATCTTCATTCCAACCTCTTCCAATCTTCTGGCATTTAGACACAGGGCATCCTGAATAATATGGGACTGTTGACTATCCTAATATATAGTCTGTTCCTCCAATTAATTAAGTTAGTTTAGTTTAGTTTAGTTTATTTGTTGACACGTGTACCGAGGGACACTGAAAAGCTTTTGTTTGTGTGCTATCCAGTCAAAGAAAAGACTATACATGATTACAATCAGGCTGACCACATTGCACAGATAAAGGGTAGAAGATTTCTATAGAAATACTGCATTTCTGTGTGATATCATGTCAAAGCAAAATGCCTTGAATGTTTCTTTGCAAGGTAAAACTAAATCTATATATATGTGGCAAAAAATCCAAGCATTTCGAAAAAAGCTATCTTTTTCAAAACTCGTCTTCTTCAAAATGAAATTTCGGATGGACATTTTCCTCAGTTAGCGAAGGTCATTGACGAGCAGGAGGATTCATGCGAATTATTTGAAGAATACGCAGCTGTTATAGACTTATTAATTAAATAATACAATGAGAGGTTCACTGACATTGAGAATCACGACATCACACTCAAATTAGCATTTGAAGCTCACCTAGTTGATGCCTCCAAGGCCCCTAAAGAACTACAGATGGAATTGATTGTGCTTTCAGAAGACGACATTTTAAAGTCCTTATTTGATGCTAAGAAAGATCCGATTGAAATATGGAAAAATGCAATAGAATACCCACGTCTTCGGCAACATGCACGAAAAATGCTTTCTTGATTTTCAACCACTTATTGCTGCGAATCTACATTCTCCTACCTAACCCAAAGCAAGACACCACAAATGACAGATACCCATTTAGAAGATCAGCTGAAAGTGCATACCTCCATGTTGCAACCAAGTATTCAAATGCTTTCCCACAAAAAGCAGTCACAACAAAGTCAATAAAAGGTTAATTAACTTTAGAATGAACAATTTTAAAAATTTTCTTGAAGTTAGTACATAGTAGTTAGATTTTTACAAAATAATGTACATTTTGAAGTCTGTCTAATTTAAGTTTCTTGGATGCGACATTATTAGATTACAGCTAACTTACTGTGGCCTACCAACATGAAAAGGTTCCCCACCCCTGAGCTAGATGGAAGGTTCAGACCGCACTCTAGCTGATGAAAGGACCATTCAGTTGCCTAATAACAGCTGGGAAGAAACTGTCCCTGAATCTGGAGGTGTGCATTTTCAAACGTCTCTTTGTCTGATGGAAGATGGGAGAAGAGGGAGTGACCAGGGTGAGGATGGTCCTTGATTATGTTAACGGCCTTTCCGAAGTAGCGTAGAGTGTAAATGGAGTCAATGGAAGGGAGGTTGGTTTGTGTGTTGGTCTGAGCTACATCCACAACTCTCTACAATTTCTTACGGTATTATATGCTGTTCCTAAACTATGCTGTGATACATCCCAATAAAATGCTTTCTAAGACTCATCTGTAGAGGTTGATGAGGGTTGTTGGGGATTGGCCAAACTTCCGAAGACTTCTAAGAAAGTAGAGGCGTTGGTGTGTTTCCTTGACCATAACGTTGATGTGGCTGGTCCTGGACAAAATGCTGTTGATATTTACTCCGAGGAACCTGAAGCTGTCCACATCTTCTTTGGCATCATCAGTGTATACCAGGATATGTGTAGTGCTTTGCTTCCTGAAGTCAATCACAGTCTCCTTTGTCTTAAAGAAGGAACTGCAGATGCTGGAAAATCAAGGGTACACAAAAGGCTGGAGAAACTCAGCGGGTGCAGCAGCATCTAAGGAGCAAAGGAGATAGGCAATGTTTCGGGCCAAAACCCTTCTTCAGACTGATGGGAGGTGGTGGGGGCAGGGAGAAGAAAGGAAAAAGGAGGAGCCCGAGGGCTGGGGGAGAAGTTCTTGCTGACTCACAGGGAGAGGTTGTTGCCTTGGTACTAAGTTACAAGGTTCTCAATCTCCTTTCTGTACTCTGCCTCCTCATTATTTGATATCCGGCCCACAACGGCGGTGCCATCTGCAAACTTGTAGGTTGAATTGGATTGCTATTTGGCTGCATAGTCGAAAGTGCGTCAAGAGTGTAGTGAGGGTCTGAGGCCATATCCTTGCCGGACACCAGTGTTACTTTTACAAGTCAGAGAGTGAGAAACTGCAATGTATAAATTACGATTATCACAAGAACAAAGGTAGTGGCGAGGACATTTTTAATCTTTAAATCTGATTTAAAACATTTGCAATGAGCATTTTAAATATAAATGAATCCTAATCTGTAGAAATATTAAAGTTTCTGAATAGAAAAGTGAAATGGAACAAAATGGGGAACAAAATATACTTTCAGAGATATAGTGCAAATAATGTAAATAATTGAGACAATTAAATATTTTTACCCAACTCTGACTTCTTACTCTGCTCTGCTATCGCATTGAATTCTAATGGCCTGCATCGTACTGGAAAAAAAACATTGCCCAGAAATGCAACTCTTGGGTCTCACATGGCTACACTTGAAATGGATCAGATGCTAAGAATTGATTTCACTGGCGTCTGACTCCTACCTCCACCCCACCACATCCTCAAATCAGGCAGCAACACTTGGGTGATGTATAAGCCTCAAACAGCTTTATGCAGAAGCCCTGAAAGGCCTGTCCCACTTGGGCGACGTTTTAGGCGACAGCCGGAAAAGAGGTTGTCACTTCGTCATCGGGTCGTGACGTGTCGTCATGCGTGGTAACGCATGCAGTGACGCGCGGGTGATGCGAGGTGTCTCCTTGCCGCTCCAGGATTTGTAATGTTCAAAATCCTGGGGCGACATCTGGGTGTCTCATCATGTCGTGCGTCCGGTCACACGCTGACGTATGCTGTCCTGTGGGTGACGCCCGGTTAGGGTCAAGATTAGCGTTAGGGACCACAGATGGGATGTAAAATATTCTTCCTTCAATGCATGGTTTTTAAACATTAATATATAAAAATTAATACAATAAAATCAATTGTGCAAATGAAAAGATGGGTCGTTCAGTTTTATTTATAGATGTATTGGTCTTATGAATTGAGTGTGAAATGTTCAAAAAGAAAATATAATTGATTCAACATCTACAATTCATGAACAAATATATATTTTTTACAATTATATACCATCACAGAAATGCAAATGTATTTGTCATAACAACAACAAATGGTAAACATTTAAGAAGGGGGTGGGGGTGGGGGGGTGGGGGGAATTCTGAAAGTGCAAACGGATTAGGATAACATGACTGCTATTTAGAGGAATTTGTAAAAAATATATAAAAACATAACAGATTAAAATGAAAAGACATGTGGTGACTTTAAACTTACCGAATGGCAAATTCTAATCGATAAATTCTTAAACAGTTCGGTACAAAACACAAAGCATGTACGGAAAATCTATATCTTCAAACATATTTGCTAACATTTAATTCAAAAATAATAAAAACAAAATATGAAATAATAATGAAGGCGAGTAGAGACCCATATTATTATGTGTATTAATATGGGTATTATTTCAGAAACTCTGCTTTGATATTAAATTGAAAGTGACCTGCACATTTCAAATGATTTTGCTTATTTATGTGTTTTGTTAAGACAGTCCCATTTTACAAATACAATAAATTAAAAATTGATGCCAATAAAAATATAACTCTCAAAAAAACAGGTACAAGAATAACTGATTCTGATTAAAAATACAATGGGGAAAATACAGTTGCATCATCTCTTTCAAGATTCCTGAACTATTCTACTGCAAATCTGCCAAATGTTACCAAGATGAAAGACTTTCAATCAAACTTGGCAAGTATGAGCAGATAGTTAACACAAACCTCAAATGTTCTTTTAAAGAATAGATTCTGTTAATATTTTAATTTGGGTGTAGTTAACTGCTCAGAACAAACCTTTCTAATTTCATTTCTACGTTTCCTTCACGATCAAGTGATCACATAATTTGTAACGGCTGATGACCTTGTCACAAATGACTAAATGAAAGATTCAATATTACTGTAAGCATTATTGCAACGTAAAGCTATTATATTTTAGCCCTGTGATCAATATTGCTGTTTGCTCGCTCATTATATTAAAAATGAGTCTTTGGTGGTGTGTGTTCTGAGCTTGTGTTCAAATGGTAATGTATAGATCTCCTTGTGTGGTGCTCAAGGCAAACTTTGCAATGTAGCCAGCACTAACTTGGATCTAATAAAAGCTCACTGTATGTAATTAATCTGGAATACTTATCTACAACCTTAGTTATATCTGACATTCATATTCTTGCTTAATATTCCAGAATACTTTTTTACAAAAAAAATCTTTACCTTCCCTTGATATTAAACACTAACAAAATTGTGTAGGTAATATAGCGTTTGTCGTATTAGAATTTCTGAATAGAGTTCTGGAGATTAGTTTCAAATCATTGCTTCAAAACATACGGCAGTCTCGATTTCTGCAGGACTTAGTTGCTGTTTCAGTTCAGCATATACACCTGGTGACATAGGAAGTAAGTCAGATGAGGACACTGGAGCCGTGGAGGCATTCGGACTGAAAGATACAACAAATTAATGGTTAGCTCAACACATTATTTTGTTTTAAAAAAAAAGAAATTAATTAATTGGTTGCATACACTTACAATTCTGAGAATGGGATAAACCTTGAGGAAATGTAGCCTTTTTGTGTCACCGTAGGTTCAGAAACTGTTTAAAAAAAAAACATTCGTTTCAGCATTTCAGAAACTTGAGATGATTATTGTTTTATTGGGGCAAAATTGATACAATTAATGCCCTTCAATTTTTATTGCACGAATTAAAGGAATTCTGCCTGCATACTTTAAATGCTGTGAATCTATATATTTTAAGAGGTGGAAAGGATGCATTACAGGATTCAAAATTTTTCAAAAAATCGTTAAAAATAGGACATAGATGTTAAACTTTTCTTTTCTCCCAGCCAAATTATAATCTTAGATTGTTTAATGAGTCTTTGTTATTTAATTTAGTTACATGGAAAGTCTATTGCCTTTATTAGTGCACGAAAACCAGCCAGGCAAAGTTGATATGTTGAAAGCCTTTAGTTAATGATGTGTTAAAAGAAATAATAGCAGACGTAATTAAGTTAGTTTCTGACTCGGTTACTAAAATGACATAACTAATTAGAGACACTAATAATTTTCCAATAATCCCAGTAGTTGTGATACTGACCTTCTTTTGGCTTATTATTGTAATGCCTCCCGAAAGCTTTATCCTTCGGTATATCAGGGTATAGGTACTGCAGTGGGTTTTCTGGAATATTCTCGGCCACCATTACTTTGTAGTCACGGATAATGTCAGGCAAAGGAACTGCTAATAACTGGCTCTTGGAATATGGTTCCACTGAGTGAAATTTCATTTCTCCTAAAATAATAATACATGCTTAAACCCAGATTCTTAGCGTAGCATGACATAAAACATGATGGAATAAAATGTATGGAATAATATTTTAAATACACACATTCATTGCATCAATCTGATAAACATTTCTACAAAATGTTCTAAGGAGGAAACATTGCAAATATTATTCAATTGAAAGAAATCTAATTGTATCACAGGAAATAGTTCAGAGTCGTTTTATTGTTTAAAAAATAATGTGCCCACTTTGGGAGTTTAATTTGCCTTTGTAGGTTGAAATAGCTTGCAACGCCTTGTGCAATCTATAATAAAATAGTATTAAGGAAACCATCCTTTTAAATCAAACTATTGGGATATCTAGCTAACAGACTCAATTAGAAATCTAAAAAAACAGTAGATGCTGGAAATCTAAAATGAAACCAGAAAAATTAATGGAAATGTGTAGGAAGGAACTGTAGATGCTGGTTTACGCTGAAGCAGACACAAAATGCTGGAGTAACTCAGCGGGACTGGCAGCATCTCTGGAGAGCAGGAATGGGTAATGTTTCAGGTCAAGACCCTTCCTACTCAGTGGGTCAGATGGCAAGGATGAGAACAGAAACAAATGCTAAAGTTTCAGGTCAAATATCTTTCGTCAGAACAGGGAAGGAGACAGGAAGTTCAATGAGCTGTGAATGACCATGTGGATAAGCTATCAACAAGATTATTTAGTCAATGAGTAACTGAGAGCATTGAGAGGGTGAGATTATAGGCAGAAAAACATAGACAAAAAATGGAGACACAAGAAACTGCAGATGTTGGAATCTTGAGCAAAAAAAAACCCAAGTGCTGGAGGTGACATGTGGAACTGCAGATGCTGGAATCTTGATGAAAACACAAAGCACTGGAGGAACTCGGCGGCTCAGGCAGCACCTGTGCAGAGACTGGACAGCTGATTTTGATATCCTGAGGCAAAACGTCCATTTCCTTCACAGAGGCTCCTGAGCTGCTTTTATTTGACAAAAAAAAGCATTTAAAAATGCAGAGCAGGAGTACATGCACAGCAGCCCAGGTTGGCATGTCTTGCATTTACAGTGAAAAGGAAAGAGAAAAAAAAGCAAAATAAACCAAACAAGCACAGCTAATATCACAAATGGAGCACCTATACAGGCATAGAAATCAAGTTACCTGAAGCTGTAGAAATCAATATTAAGTTCAGAAGACTTCAATGTGCCCAGGTGGAAGATGGGGTGCTGTTCCTCAAGCTTGCAAAAAGCATCTTATTTGTAACTTATTTGTTTGTTTATTTACTTATTTTTCTATTTATCTATTTATTTACATTGTGTTAAATTAATCACTATGCCTCTTTAATTCTCCATTCCACTTCCGATCCGTCTCTTATAATGAGGTCCAATGCAAGCTTGAGGAGCTTGCAACACCTCATGTCCAAAAGGTGAATGATATACCACATATTGGGTTTGTTATCAAGATTGAAGGCTTTGGGATAAAAGGGCGGATTGCAGTCTGGATTGAAAATAAGCTAAGTGACAGAAGTTACAGACTGGAGGGGGGCATTCAGAGCAGTTTAAAAAGTGTGGGGTCCAGGTATTTTCTTTAGATATTTATGACTTGGACATGGTATAGTAGGCACAAATTCTAAATTTGTCAATGACTTAAAACTGGGTGACATAGTTGCAGATTTTAAAGGGATCTGCCTTTGAAGGAAGCAATGGCGATGGGATGGGCAGATGGTTGGTAGATGATATTTAATGATGGGAAATATGAATTGTTAAATATTAGAAGGAAGAATTGAGAAGAGGCAATATAAGCCAGGAGGCTGCATTCTAAAAGGGGTACAAGAACTGAGAAATTGATGGGTATACGTGTAGAATTCCCAGAAAGTGACAGGGCAGGTTGGGAAAATGTATTAAAATAAAGTATCCTAGATACTGAACTTTAAAAGTTGAAGCGCAGAGTACAAAAGCAAGGAAATCTTTATGGAAAAAAAAATCTTGGCCAAGGTTGGAATAGTACATCAAATTCTATGTGCCACACTTCAGGAAGGATATACAGTACAGATATGGGCCGCAGAACCGGGGGGGCTGTGGGGGCCCCCCCACGTTTTTGGCTAGACATGTTTCAATGTCTCCGGATTTGGACGAGGCGCTGCTGTGCTCTGAGCAACCTGGTCGTGGGTGTTGGAGAGCCGGGGTGGAGGGAGGGATGGAAGCAGAAGCAGCGGCAGGGGCAGATGCGGATGGGGAGCCGGGGCTGGCGAGCGCTCACTGCAGCTCTGGCCATGGAGCAGCCTCATTGCAAGAGTCCCGGGCTGTCGGAGGCATCGGAAGCGTTGCTGACCCTGGTGACCTGCATGGACCAGGCTGCGGCTCGGTGGATCCTGTGGCTGCTGGAAGTAGGTACCAAGCACTGGGTAGAAGCGGTGGGAGATAGTGGCCTTCAAATGGAGGTGGCTGGAGAAAGCATCCTGCTTGCCTGCTAGATTTTCACTTACTGTAACTGCAGGAAAAATGTTCCCGATGTTGGGGGAGTCCAGAACCAGGGGTCACAGTTTAAGAATAAGGGGTAGGCCATTTAGGACTGAGATGAGGACAAACTTTCTTCACCCAGAGAGTTGCGAATCTGTGGAATCCTCTGCCACAGAAGGCAGTGGAAGCCAATTCACTGGATGTTTTCAAGAGAGAGTTACATTTAGCTCTTGGGGCTAGCGAAATCAAGCGATATGGGGGGAAAACACAGGAAAGGGCTACCTATTTTAGATGAACAGCCATTATCATATTGAATGGCAGTGCTAGCTCAAAGGGCCGAATGGCCTATTCCTGCACCTATTTTCTATATTTCTATGTAACTTGCTCATGCTTGAGTATATGGCCATAAAACACTTGATTTTGAAGCATTCATGCATGGTGGAGGTATAATGTAGCTATAGAGTGATACAGTGTGAAAACAGGCTCTTCGGCCCAAACTTGCCCACACCTGCCAACATGCCCCAGCTACACGACCTGCTTTTGGTCCATATCCCTGGACCAGTGGAAGGCACTGGCGTCGATCCTGGGGTGGGGGGGGGGGGGGGGGGGGGGGGATGGGGATATATCCCCCCACTTTGTGAGGTGGGGGATGGCCTTTATTATTATCCCCCAGTTTTTGGAGGTCGAGCAATAACAAAAATAATAATCACCTGCTCCTATCTCTCATGTAGGCCCTACATTATCTTAAAAATACTTCAAACAAAAAACATTGAAATCATACTTCTACAATGCACTAAAACATGATTTGAATACATCAAATTTCAAAAAGTCCCTACCGTGGGTGGGGGGAGGGCACCCCCCCCCCCCCCCCACACCCTCCCTCCATTTGCTCGCTCCACTCCCTCACCGGGTAACCCTAAGGCCAGTGATCAGTGATCGCTCAGTCCCCCCACTTTCTAAAACGCTCCACAGCCCCTGCAGCATAGTTTGGTTTATTGTCACGTGTACCGAGGTACAGTGAAAAACATTTGTTGCGTGCCAATCATTCAGCAGAAAGACAATAAATGATTACAATCGAGCCATTTACAGTGCATTGATACATGACACTATAATGGCTCCAGGAAGGATGCAGGAAATATTCACTCATTTAATCCCATTGATGCAACACTTTGTTTAGATGGATGGTCTGGAAAAAAACAGACTTTCTTTTCACTGGAGTGCGGAGGTGATTAGGGGAAATAAAGAGAGATATTTAGATTCATAACTTGAATAGATTGAGTAGATAGAAAGTGTTTCCATTGGTGGCAAGATCTATATCAAAGGGAAAGGAAATGATGAGCACAAAACATTCTGAATAACATAAGGATGACTAATGGGGGTGAGGATGGTCAGAGTCTGGAATGTACTCTCAAGAGTGGTAATGGAGGCAGATTCAACTGTTGCATTCACAGTGGAGATTGATAAGTATCATAAAATTGTAGGCCTATGGAGAGATGCCAGGGGAAGGGCAATACTCAACCTGTTTTTAACAGTACAGGCTAGACAAACTAAATGATGTTTATTTCAGACTCTGCCTTTCTTCCTGTTATAAAAACTGTGGGATCATTGTTTTGTTGACATTTGAGTATGTTATTTAATTATTAATCTGGTCCAATTACTATTTCAGTTATATATTTCCACATTGGATATTATCCAAGAAACAATTTCATGGAAGCCTTCGGTGTTACAGGTACCCCTTTGGATCACAGAACTGCTTTGACATTGTCTGTGCATTCCACTTAATATCACCTACTTACCTCTTCCTCAGCTGTTTAAACCCACACCCATACTGTATATTGGTCACATTTAGACCTGATTAATCCAATGTGCTTCTTACTCATCCCCCCTTGTTCCATTCTCCACAAACTTCCCATAATCATCCTGAAACATTTCCAGGTTTTCTGCAGATCTCCACTGAATGTTACTTAAACAGCCGCTGGTAGAGTTGCTTTCTCACAGCGCCAGAGACCCAGGTTTGATCCTGACCTCGGCTGGTATCTCTGTGGAGTTTGCACATTCTCCCTGTGACCACGTGGGTTTCCTTTGGGTGCTCCAGTTTCTTCCCACACCCCAAAGACTTGCAGAATTGTAGGTTAATTGGCTTCTGTAAATTATCCCGAGAGTGTAGGATAGGACTAGTGTATGGGTTATCATTGGACGGTGAGCCGTAATGCCGATTTCCACACTGTATTTCTAAACTAAACTAAGGGTTAAGATAAGCGATAGGCGGTTAAGAAGATATCTGACAATGAATTCTTTCTCCAAGAGGATGGCTAGAATCTGAATGCATTGGCAGAGGTGTTGGTGAACACAGACCTTTAAGCCTCACAATATTTAAGTGTCTAGGTAAAACATTAATGATAAAACACCATTGATCAAGCATGTGAACCAACAAAATACCAGATCATAGGAAGGCTCACATAAATCACAAAGTTATTGAAGGCTACAGATCACGTGCTGGTAAATGGGATTAGTATAGATGCTCACGATTGTTAGAATGGACATGATGGGCCGAAGGGACTGGTTTTTATGCTGTATGAACATGATTCTGACTGTGACTTTGATCGTGGCTGATAGTAATGGAAACCCAATACAAGCTCACCATTCTCGGATCGATCCACCCAGGTAAAGGTAATGGCACCGTCTCTGCTGCTTTCACTGAACCGCAATAAAAACGTGCCAGATGGTTTGTCCTTCAATAAAGCACGTTCCTTCTCCTTACTCACAAATCCCACAATATACCTGAAGAAACATGTGATTTAGAAAAGGTTACATAACAATAATACTCCATGGTATAAAGCTACAATTATTTCTTTTTTAAAAAATGTTTTTGATGTTTTCTATGTTCCTTTCTTCAACCTGGTGATGATTCTAGTTGAAGTATGGTACTGTAGTTTGGTTATCTTATATTATTATGTTATATTAAAGTGTTTTTTTAGGAACAGTCAATGGCCTTGTGAATTGTTCTGAGTATGCCCAGTAGCTGCAGTGTGGTAATAAAGGAAATAACTTTGTTATTGCTGTGCTTAATAAGAAATATGTTTGTGTAATCATAAATGTAAGAGCCAAAACCAACCAACTCGCCCAACTGACCACTCTGCGTGTATGAGCAGAACGCAAATGTTTTCCACATGGGATATCCCACTGAATCAGAAATAATTGAGCCCTTATGACTGTGGATTTCCAAAAAAACAATACAGCTCAACCTACTCCCCTCTCCATTCCTGCATCATTTATTTTATTCAAGCCCCAATTCAATTATCTTTAGAAAGTCCCAATAGAATCTTCTTCCACCATCCTTGGTTAAAAAATTGTGACTTTAAAGTAGGTTTTTTTTTCAGTCTTCAAGTCATGTCCTGTGGTTTACAGCCGGGCTACTAATCCTTTCTCTTTGCCTGCACTCCTCATGAATTGGAACACTTCAGCTCATCTCCCACCACCTTCTCTGCTCTGGGAAGAGTCTCAGCTTATCCAGCCTTTTCCTGCAATGCAAGCCACTGATTCCAGCTGAGTCACTCACACTTTGCAGCAAGTGCTTCTGGACAGGTGTCGGAGGCAGGCAGCGGCGTGAGAATTGAGTCAGGAGAATCATTCCTACTTTAAAACATCCTCACAGGCATCAGGCTGTGTTGCTATCCTTTGAGCATGATTGGTTTAGTTGCTAAACAATTGGTGATACATCAGGGTGCAGTCATGTGCCATGCTATTCATGAAAAAGTCTTGCAACGTGCACTATACTGCTATTTTGCAGATGAAAACTGCCTAATTCCAGCTTCAGGCACATAGTCAGGACATATGCACAGTAGCCTCAACCAATAAGGCAAACTTTGAGTTTCAAAACATCCCTTCTAATTCCTAACCACAATAGAGTCTTATGTGAGAGTAAATGAGCACAACATAATTTATTTTCCTCTATTTATCAATTAAAAGAAACATAGTACAAATTTTCCTATTAGCAAAGTGCAAAGTATTGGTGACCAGAAAGGAGATTGCATTTTTCCAGTGACTTGACTCATTTTCGGTAGATCAAACTCTCAGCCCAAAATGGCTGGGCAAACCTCCTCAAATAACACTAAGTTTACAGTATAATACCACCCATACTTTGGACACATTGCCACTGAATTATCAGTCTTACTCAGTCTGTAAAGAAAGTTGGAGCAGGAAAGTTCAAGGGTGAATTAATGATGATGATACTGGTCTTGAGTAGTGGTGTCAAATGAGTGTGGTTCAGTTTTAGAGATACAGCATGGAAACAGGCCCTTTGGCCCACCGATCCCATGCTGACCAACAATCACCCCATACACTAGTTCTATCCTACACACTGGGGACAATTTACAGAAGTCAATTAGCCTGCAAACCCACACATCTCTGGAAGATCTATTAAAGGGTTTCTATTAAAGCCCCTGTCCGACTTTCCCGAGTTACTCACAAATTCTTCCAAGTTTTCCCCTTGATTCAAACTCGGAGAATTACGGTAATAGCCACTCGGGGCTATTTCTTTCACTAGTGGACATTTTTCAACATGCTGAAAAAATGTCCCAACTTACCTGATGCCGCGAGTACCTATGGCTGATTCGCTACGGACTCCTACGGACTTGTTATGGACATTCTCCGAGTTTGAATCAAGGGGAAAACTCGGGAGAACTCGGGAAAGTGGGACAGGGGCTTAAAGGTTCCTAATACATCTTGCAATGCTCACCTCAAATCTAAAACCTCTGTTTTTTAATTTCCCTACTCTGGGTTAAAGACACCTTGCATTCACCCTGTCTGTTGACCTAATGATTTTATACATCTCTATACGATCACCGCTCAGTCTGCTGCGCTCCAAGGAATAAAAGCTTGTCCTGTCCAATCTTTCCTTCTAGCTCAGGGCCCCTAGTCCTGGAAACATTCTCTTTAAAAAGGTTACATTCATAATCTTTACCATACTGGCTATTACCATAATTCTCCAAGTCACATCTGAGACACATCTGCACTTTAGTTTGTTTTGATTTTGACTTTTACTGTTCTAATGTTGTTTTCACAAACCTTGTTCTCGGGGTATCTATATCTAAACCTAAATTTTATTAGTCGTTTACTTTATGACATCGGATGGAAATTGCAAACCAAATCTCGTTGCACTTATGTGTAATGACAATAAAATATATTATTATTATCAAGTTAAAGAATCGAACCTCAGTTAAATAGAGAAACTTCATATTTCAATATTACTCCCAATGCACCAATGTGCAGAGGATGTGCGTTTTATAACTTTTAATTATGGGCAGCACAGTGGTACAGCAATAGAGTTGCTGCCTTACAGTGCCAGAACCCGGGTTCAATCCTGACTACCGGTGCTGTCTGTATGGAGTTTGTATGTTCTCCCCATGACCTCATGGGTTTTACCTGGGTTCTCCGTTTTCCGCCCACACTCCACGGATGCTCAAATTTGTAGGTTAATTGGCTTCTGGAAATTGTAAGTTGTCCCCAGTGTGTGGGATAGTACTAGTATAAGGGGTGTTTGCTAGTTGGTGCAGACTTGTTGGGCTGAAGGGCTTGTTTCCACGCAGTATCTCTATAGTCTACAGTCATGACTAAAGACTAAAAGTTATTATTTGGGATTTTGGTTACCCGTCAATCCACAAAGTCAAAAGATGCTTCTTGATGAGCTCCAGGATTCCGTCTAACCACAACCAGAAACTGAATCTGTTTGGCAGGTTCTCCTGCAAATTAAAAGTAAGCAAGTAAGTAAGTAAGTAAGTTTATTGGCCAGGTATTCACATACAAGGAATTTGCCTTGGTGCTCCACCCACGTAGCAACATGACATACAGTGACAGTTATGAGAGACTCAGAAAACACTAAGCATTAATAATAATAAAACATTAATGATAAAACACCATTGATCAAGCATGTGAACCAACAAAATACCAGATCATAGGGAGGCTACAGATTTTTGGCTGTTGAGTAGTGCAACTACACGTGGATAAAAACTGTTTTTATGTCTGGCTGTAGCAGCTTTGACAGTCCGGAGTTGCCTTCCAGAGGAAAGTGATTCAAATAGTTTATGGCCAAGGTGAGAGGGGTCAGAGATGATCTTGCCCGCTCGCTTTGTGGCCCTTGCAGTGTACAGTTCATCAGTTCATCAATGGAGGGAGGTTACAGCTAACCACAGAAAATTACCATAACATTAGAAGTAGCAATTTGTTTTGGAAGTCTGGGGCTGTTTGAAATTAAGGTCCGAAAGTTGTCTATGGAACAAGAGGTGCAGATGTGCGTATGTGCATGGTCTAGGCTCCTGGCATTGGAAAACGACACAAGAACACATACAAAAAAGATACATTCCTTTCCAATAGATAATGTGTTTTCCTCACAACAGTTATACCGTAAAAAATATCTGCATTTTTGGAGGCCCATTAACGTAGCAAAAATATTTCCATTTGCTTCACAGACATTTAGCAAAACAGGAAGACCGAAATCAGGAGGTATTGTCCATTGTGTGGTCAATGGGGGAGGTTTCAGATGAGACAAGAAGGTGGATTTGTTTTGGAACTCCAAAGATCAGGACATCGGAAACTGAGGGTGCAACACCATTGGGCAAAAAGGATGAAACTAAATGTTAGAATCAGAAGCTGAGAGCTGGAGCTGGTGTGTCGGGAGAGGGTGGGGGTCAGTGGCGGGGGTCAGGATTTTCAATGGAGGAGATGAAAGAGTTAAAAGGAAGTGGAGGCCTAACATGTGCATTGAAATGTTACACATTTATCAAGTTGTAGTAACAGTATCAAATGAATCTCACTGTTAGCAGGGTTCATTGAATTAGCATCACCCGATCTAAGATAGAAAGGTTTAGGTAAGCTAAAATGTATGGAAGGTTGAGAGTGGAAAGACAGCTGTGTTTATTTGATGACAAATGTGCTAGATTATTTCAGGGGCAGATGGGCATGGATGGGTGATGGAGGTGGAAGTAGCTGGCTCTCTGTCACCCAACCTGCAATCGTTTGCACAAATCTCCATCATAATTGTCAACATGCAAAGCAAATCATAGCAATGTTATTGTATGTGGGAAATATTCAGCTTGACTTTGTGTTTCGAAAATCATGCGTCGCGAATTTGGTTGAGTTATTTTTGAAGATGCAACCAAGAGGATTGAAGAGGCCAAGGCAGAAGACATTGTAAACATGGACTTTAGCAAGGCTTTTGACAAGGCTCCATATGCTAGGCTGTGGAAAGTTAGAACACATGAGATCTAGGGTGAGCTAACTAACTGGACATAAAATTGGCTGGCGGTAGGAGATAGAGTGTGGATAGTGGAAGGCTATTTTTCCAGATTGGTGGCCCGTGACCAGTGGCCCGTGACAGGGATCAGTGCTGAGTCCACTGTTGTTCAACACCTATATTAACAATATGGATGGGATTGTAAGTGGCAAGATTAGTAAGTTTGAGGATGACAACAAAATTGGTTGCATAGGGGACAGTGAAGAGGATTATCTAAAATTACAAAATCTAGGTCAACTGCGAAAGGGGATCAGAGAATGGCAGATGGAATTGAACTCCGTAAGTATCGTATTTGGGACGTTCAACCGGGGCAGCACCTGCACAGTAAATGAACGGGTCTTGGAAAGTGTTGGAGTGCAGAGAAAAGGTGGTGAAGAAGGTGTTTGGTTTCATCGATCAGGGCACTGAGTGCAGTAGTTGGAAACTCATGTTACAACTGTACAAGATGTCTGTGAGACCACACTTAGAGTATTGTATAGAGTTATGGTCATCGAGGATATCATAAAGCTAGAAAGGGTGCAGAAAACATTTACAAGGGTGTTAGCAGAACTGGAAGGCTTCAGTTATAAGGAGAGACTGGATCGGCTGTGGCTTTTTGCGCTGGAGCCTTAAGGTTGAGTGGTGATCTTACCATCATGAAGGTGAGAGATAAAATAATGAGGGCCAGAGATAAGGTGAGTGCTTAAGGGGAGTCTGAAACTGGAGAGCATAGATTTAAGGGTAAAGGGGAAAATTTTAAAGTGGGTATGAGGAGGAACAGTTTAGTAAAGTTTTTTTTAAATGTTAAAGTGGATATGAGGAGGAACAGTTCTCTCACAGTGGGTAGAGGGTATGAGCAACGAGCTGCCAGAGAAAGTACAGTTGCCACGTTTAAAAGACATTTAGACAGGTGCATGGATTGGGGCAAATGTAAGCAAATGGGACTAGCTCATGTTAGCCACTTGGTCAGCATGGACGAGTTGGGCTGAAGGGCCTGTTCCCGTACTATACAATGTTATGACTCTTTGAGATTATAATGGGGAGGGGCAGAAATATTCAGGATTCATGTTCTAGATAAAATTATTGTGGTTAAATAGATCTCTGTGCCTATAGGGGAACAATAAACAAGTGGTGTGGAGGAGGCCAGGGAAAAGTGGGCTCTGCTGCAAACCTTCACAGATAGATGAGCTTTGGATGTTAACGTTTTTTTGTACATTCACAACTTTGGTGCACAGAGGATCTGGATAGAAAAATCACAGTCTTCGTGTGGCGTGATTTTCATTTATGATGGTCTTTGTCTAAGTTGAATCACCTAGAGGACAATAATGTGGTGCTACACACCCAATGTCTTGGCTTTTTTTTCCATTGGAAAGGTTTAGAGCGATATGGGCCAAATGCAGGAAAATAGGACCAGCTCATGTAGGCGACTTGGTCTACATGGACAAGTTGGGCATGACATATAATTATATCATGCTGTCTATATATCATCGTTGGGCATAACTTGTAATTATATCATGCTGTATAGCGTTATGGCTCCATGTGTTTATGCCTTGGGAAAAAAAAAATGGACTTTTCATTTTTGTGTAAGACAATTATTAGGTATGTTACAAAACTTACCTTGAGCAGCGCTGCAGTTCTGCCGCTCCCCGTGTGCGTGACTTTGGCACCTTTCAGAGGGGGGCGGGCTTAAAGTGCCGTTTTTCTACAGACTAGGAAAATCGATCCATGTCGGGCGATTTCTTTGCGGAAGAAAAATCGCTCCGACATTTCATTCATGAAGGTATTTTTAAATTACGCTAGATTATTTATTAACTAGAGTAATTTAAAAATCACCTTCAAAAGCCGTGAGCGCCGACAACGGGAAGGATTTTGCGTAGGGGTGAAAAAAAGGTACACAGTTTATTTTTATATTAAAAGTTGTTTTTTATGGAGACTTTAATCATATTTTCATTTTGCGAAATGGGGTCCAAAAAAATGTATGAACCAACAGTATTTTTCCTCCCGACTTCACCGCAGACCGCAACGTTCCAATCCACCGCATTCCACTAAAACCCACTCACTAGTTGATTTAAATGGCCATTAAGTTACAGGCAGTAAACACTAAATTCCTTCCATTTGGCCCAGAAATTCATGAAAATGAGATTTAAAAATTATGTTCTATTGTGGATTATTGTGTGAATGTTATTTGGACACTTAGGCAATTTAAAAAAAGTTTATCTTTTCTTAAGAAATGGATAGATGTTTAGATCTACTCATTGAATTTTGTAATTAGCTACAATTAGATAACTAACTAATTATATGCTTTAATTTCAGGTCAAGCAAATAAGATTGTTTCATATTTGTTTCAGAATGCTTCAATCTAAAATAACTGAAAATTTCATTGAGTTCTCTTGATTTTTAAGAAAGTTATGGGCTTTTAACGGTTTTAGATCACAGCTTTTGAGTTAAGTCAATTGAAAGGCAATGGGGAACAAGATGCTAATTTCCGAGTATGAAAATGGTCATAACTTTCTTAATACTGAAGATATGAAAGTGAATTAGGTGTCAAATTAAACTTCTTTTTATGCTTTATCTGATGGGATAAATTGCAGACTTGATTTTTAAAATCTCAAAATTTTGTAACATTGCTACAATTATATCTGTCAATTCCCCCTCTCTTGGGTGCTGACCAGGCAACATTTCATCCGAAGTTGGAGCATTCCAATTATTAGCTGTTGAACAATGAGCTTAAGAAATGTGCATATTTTTAACTGGAGCCCATTATTCAAAGATGAAGAATGTTTCTGTTTGATAGAACTATCAATGTAAAGGCCATGGAGTAAACTGAGTATTGCATATTCAGCAGTAAATTAAAAGCTCTACTTGCCTTACAGAATTTATTCCATGAAATGTGGCAATCATTGTATTTCAATTGCTGTCCTAGAAATGAATAACAAATTAGCAAATATAAGACCATACACATAATAAATATATTACATAAATATATTATTCAGCAGAATTACATAGCTGGTTATTCCTGTTGCCAATTTTACAAGTTTCCACTCCACTGCCAGAAGGACATATTTTACCATGGCACTTTGCCATTTTAATTTCCTTTTTGGTGTGCTGCAAAATGTCTGTACTCTGTGCACTGTACTGAGCTTCAAATCTGTAACAGTTTGCGGCTAAATCAATTGATACTTAAAATCACTTACAAGAAATTTACATCATCCTTTCCAAATAAACCAAATGTCACTCAGACAAAAAAGTTTGTGAAAATCCAACAACTTGCTTTCAGTCCCCCCTACCCCCACCTGCAATCAGTCTAAAGAAGGGTCCCAACCCGAAACATCCCCGATCCATTTTCTTTAGGGATGCTGTCTGACCCACTGAATTATTCCAGTATTTTGCGTCCTTCTTTGTGAAAGTTCTTTTTATGTTATATCACAAATAATTATTGGCTAATACAAAAGCAGTCAAAATGTAATGAAAAGGAACTACAGACGCTGGTTTATACCAAAGATAGACAAAAGTGGTGATGTTTTCAAAGATTATACTTCAAATCTTTGGAGCTTTATCACCATGCAAATAGTAACTTGTTTTTGAATCAATTCCAAAAGCCAGCAATGCATATGGTAGTAATCACTGAGGATTAGTAAAAATGTGAGCATTCATTCTCATGACCTCTAATGCTATTTACAAATAGGGACATTTTCAGTAGGACAGGAGGAAGTCATTTATAGATCATTCCAATTAATCCTTTGCTGGAGTTAAAAACTCGGGTAACTTGGGATATGAGCATTATTATTGAACAGAGAGCCAACTAAATGTAGCCCAATTATGCCATCATACGGAGGATAGGTAAAAATTAAGAATAATGCAAGAATGGACAAGTCAATTGCAAACTTCTTATGAAGAAAAAAGCAAGAGACATAAATATCAGTATTGTGGGTCTTATCTGCAACACGTCGCTTGATAGCTGCCAAAAATATGTGTGTGTTGATGTTGTGATAGGTTGTTGGATGAAATCTTCAGTAAATAGCATTTCTTTCCTATGTTTAAAATTGAAGAGGAATTGGTGAAACACTGCACTAATAAAGATTGTTTTTGCAAGAAAAGAAAGCTCAGAAGCTTACAGCAACAAATGACCAATTCACCTACAACCTGGCACTCACATCAGGCTGCAGTTGAAGGATATTTTATTTTGCTGGTAGCCACAAGATAAAATATCCAAGCCACCATAAGACCGCAAAAGCTTTTTGGCTACCCATGGTAGATAGAAGCTCCTTGATTTTCGCTTCTATTGATTTTCAGTGAATAAACAAGTAGAAAGATTTGGGGTATTGTGTAGTCGCATTTTTATGTTTGTGCGAGGTGCTTGCATTTCTGCATTAGTGCATGAACTAAATGTGACCAAAATCAAAATAAATGGTTGTAACATGATTTAACTGCAAAGTTTGGTGGTCAGGCGCCATAATCATCTTTTGAAAGAATAGCATTTGTATGCTAGCTGAGAGTTTTCAATAGGAATAATTTTTAATAGGAATAGGTCATAATCTCTTCTTCTTAACCCAATTCTCCTGCCTTCTCCCCATAATCTCTGTCTCTTGTACTAATCAAGAATCAGTAAAGAAGAAGGGTCTCGACCTGAAACGTCACCTATCTCCTTCGCTCCTTAGATGCTGCTGCACCCGCTGAGTTTCTCCAGCTTTTTGTGTAACCCAAGAATCTATGTATCTTTGCCTGACAAATATCCATTGACTTGGCCTCCACAGCCTTCTGCGGCAAATAATTCCACAGATTCACCATCCCAGTAAAGAAATTCCTCCTCATCTCCTTCCTAAAGGAGATTCTGAGGCCTCTAAGACGTCTAATCCTAGGCTTTTCCACAAGGTGGAGATTTAGGCCAAAATTGAAGCTTGAAGGAAAACAGAGGCTGCTGGAAATATCCAACAGGTCAGGCCGCATCTGTGGGATAAGAAATAGAGTCAACGTTTCAGGTCGGACACCCTTCGTCAGAATTGATAAAGGAGACAAAAGCATCATGTAAAGCTGCAGGGAGAGTAGGGGGTGGGGATACCAGTGATGGGATGAAACCAGAGTGATCAGGGGGATAACCTATAAGCACGATTATCTTGCGATGGCATGAGTGGGAGCACCTAGACAGAAGGACCAAGACAAACACAGGTGGGAGTTGGAAAATGCAGAATAATGGAACAACCCCAGCAGGTCAGAAAGCAAGTCATAAAATTCAACATTGAGTCGAGAAGAGTTTAGATGCCCAGAGGAAAGTTGGGGTGCTGTTCCTCAAGCTTGTATTGGGCCATACTATGAATCCGCAGGAGGTGTAAAAAATCATGAGAGGAATAGATTGGGTTGATGGACAGAGTCTCGTGCCCAGAGTATGTGAATTGAGGACCAGAGGACATAGGCTTAAGGTGAAGGGGAACAGATTTAATAGGAATCTGAGGGGTAACTTTTTCACACAAAGGGTGGTGGGTGTATGGAATGAGCTGCCAAATGAGGTAGTTGAGGCTGGGACTATCCCAACATTTAAGAAACAGACAGGTACATGGATAGGACATGTTTGGAGGGATATGGACCAAATGCAGGCAGGTTGGACTAGTGTAGCTGGGACATGTTGGCCGGTGTGGACAAGTTGTGCTGAAGGGCCTGTTTCCACACTGTATCACTCTATGACTCTTGGAGGCCACAGACCGAAAGGTCAGGAACTAATGTGGTGGACAACGAGAGGCTCATGTTCACCTGCTGACTGAACGCAGGTGACCCACAAAGTGATCACACCTAATCTGCTTTTGGTTTTCTCTACATTGGTGAATTTTGATTATTACAACCTCATAAAACTAGATTTCACGGTCTGAGTCAGTCATTTGTCTGTAGTATTACTTCAGCTCTTTTCTTTCCTTCCTTTTATTTCTCTCTGGGAGTGGAGGGTGTGTTCAGCGTGACATGTTGGGCTTGGTCTCCCGCATTTTGCAACCTACACAGTCTTTTGCCTAAATTAATTAGTCATAAGATCATAGGTGACAGGAGCAGAAATACGCCATCCGGCCCATCAAGTCTACTCCGCCATTCAATCATGGCTGATCTATCCCTCCCTCCTAACCCCATTCTCCTGCCTTCTTCCCGTAACCTCTGACACTCGTACTAATCAAGAATCTATCTATCTCTGCCTTAAATATATCCACTGATTTGGCCTCCAGAGTCTTCTGTGGTAGCCTTCTGTGTTGCCTATGTTCTCAACCTCTAGTTCAGTGGTCGGCAACCTATGGCCTCCGGGCCAAATGCGGCCCATAACCCTAAATAATCCGGACCTCAGGCGGATATTTTTTCCTGTAGTCATCCGGCCCGCCGATCGTGGCCAAATGCCGATCACGGTCGAGTGCCGAGCTCTGGCTGTACCGCATCCTGCGTAAAGCCGCCGGCAGGGCCACGCACCTTCTGTGAACACGTTTAAGAAAGAACTGCAGATGCTGTAAAAATCGAAGGTAGACAAGGTAAACTCAGCGGGTGAGACATGCAAGGATTGCACGAGGCTGCCTCACCCACTGAGTCTCTCCAGCATTTTTGTCTACCTTCTGTGAACACGGGATTTGATGCCATCCAGGGCGGGATGGGGGCGGGATCCATGTGTACACGTGATAGATGTGGCCCGCCACCCGCTCACAGACATGCGTCCTGGCCCCCATGCCGAACAAGGTTGCCGACCCCTGCTATCTGCTCCCATTCACCCAATGACTGAATAACCTTTTTTATAGCCTATCCACATGGTCACCGCAAGTTTTGTCCTATAAAATAATTGCCCTTACCCCCACCCTCCTTACAATTCTCAAGCTTCTCTTGTCACACGCTCATCTCTCCGTTGCCATCGGGAAGAAGGTACAGGAGCTTGAAATCTGGAACATCCAGGTTAAAGAACAGCTTCTTCCCCACAGCCATCAGGCTACTAAATACGACATCAAACAAGCTCTGAACAATAACAGTCTATTGCACTTCATCTGGATATTTATTGTTTACATATATGGTCTATGGTGTATAGACACACTGAACTGTATCCTGTTCTGTATTATGTTTACATATTGTGTTGTGCTGCAGCAAGCACACATTTCATTGTCCTATCTGGGACACATGACAATAAAACTCTTGACTTGACTCTCCTTCCACGTTCTGATGAAGGGACTTCAACAGAATACCTTGACCCAATTTCACTTCCCTCGGGTGTGGCCTACTCACTGAATATTTCTAGCATTTTTATTGTTTGTTTAACATTTGCGGCATCTGCAGACTTTGGGGGATTTTCAATGTTGAAACTTGCCTTTGAAGGGAGTTTGGTGTCAGATAACATATAATCAAACTAATGTAGTTGTGGCATTCTTCCATACATTTAGACTTCAAACAAGTTTTGTTCATAACATGTATCAACAACGTGATTAATTCCATCTACAAATATCATCTTTCATATTTCGACATGACATAGCAGCAGGCTATTTGGCCCATTGAGTCTATGCTGGCTCATAGAGCAATATAAATTCCCCATGCATTTTCTTTGCAACCTATTTTCACCATAATCTCATTTAATCTGCAACCCACCTTCACTCCAGGTAATTGAGAATTATAGTGCCACACAACACAGAAATAGTCCCTTAGCCTCACCACACCATGTCATAGAGCTGTACCGCAAATATAAACTGATACTTTGGCCCATCATATCTGTGCTGGCCATCATGTCCAACCGTACTGATTAATTCCATACCCCTATGCTTTGCTCAATCATGTACCATCCAAATGCCTCTTAAATGTTGCTACTCTTCGTGCTTCCACCATTTCTTTAGCAACTCATTCCAGATACCAAATTACCCTCTGTGTGAAAGATTTACCCTTCAGATATGTGGCAGGAGGTATTTAATTCAGGCAAATGTGAGGAGTTTGGGAAGTCAAATTCAGGTACGGCATATGGCAGGGACTTGAGTAGCATTGACATGCAGAGAAACCATGAGGTGTAATTCCATAATGTGGCAACACAGATGGATTGGGTAGTGAAAAAAACAGTTAGGATACTTGCCTCCATAGGCCGAGGTATTGAGTATGCGAGTTGGGACATCATGTTGCAACTGCACAAAACACTGGTCGGACCACACTTGGAGTATTGTGTGCAGTTCGGGTCACCACACCATAGGAAGGATATAGCAGCGATAGAGAGAGTGCTGAAGAGATTCACCAGGCCCTTGCCTGAAATGGAAGTCTGTAGTTCTATGGAGGGGTAGAATAAGCTGCATTTATTATCTCTGGAATATAGGCTAAGAGGTGACCTTATAGAGATTTATAAAATTGGGGGGCATAGAGACGATAGATGGACCGCATCTTTTTCCCAGCGAAGGGCAGTCCAGAAGACAACGTTTGCGGCTAGAGCGGTGAAATTTAAAGGATCCAAGGAGATCATTTTTTCACACAGAGAGTGGTGGTTATATGGAACAAACCTCTAGATGAGATGGTAGAGGCTGGTACAATAATAACTTTTAAAACGTGTTTGGGCAGGTATTTACAAATGAAAGTGGTAGATGGATAACACAGGCAAATGGGAAGAGTGCAGACATGTATCACAATTGGTATGGGCGAGGTGCACTGAAAGGGCCCGTTTGTGATTTTAAGACTCTGTCCCCCTCCTAAGACTCCCTCCCAGTCACCTTAAATCCATGCCTGCTCATTTGAGACAACCCTGCCGTGAAAATCATACTCTGGCTTCCTATTCTTCTGTGCTTCTCATGATTTTGTACACTTCCATCATGTCACCGTGCAGCTTCCTTTGGGAAAATTAACCAAGCTTGTCTTTATAACTCAAGCCCCCCAATCTGGACAATATCCTTGAGAATCTTCTCTGCACCTCCTCCAGCTCAAACACATCTTCTCTGAGTGTAGCGACCACAACTGCGGACAAGAGTGACCGAACCAATATTTTGTGCAGCTGAATTTAAATGTTCCAACTGTTATACTTTCCTAGCCCTGATGTGAGGCTCACAGGCGGACGATGGCAACCAAAACCCGATGCTTTATTCACCACCCTATTTACTTGCCATATAGGGAAGAGTATATACACTTGTATTTTTTGGCCTCTCTGTTCTACATAAGATCATAAGACACACGAGGAGGATTAGGCCATTTGGCCCATTGAGTCTACTCCCCCATTTGATCGTGGCTCATCTATTTTTTCCTTCTCAACCCAATTCTCCTGCCTTCTCCCTGTAACCTTTGACGCCCACGGATCCACGTGGCAGACTGTGGTACCGCATCTATTCCCAGGCAGAAGGCCTGGCTCGCCCACTGCAGAGCCATGAAACCCGTCCCCAAGAGGCAAGCCGCCCAGCCCTGCCCCGCTCATCCCCGAGGGCCGTAGAGGATGGCTCGATGGTAGTCATGTATTGTCCTTCCACTGAATGGTTAGCACGCAACATTAGCTTCTCACTGCACCTCGGTACACGTGGCAATAAACTAAACATAACTGAAGAGATTCAAGATGTTTTTTAGAGTTTGTTAGAGATACAGCATGGAAACAGGCCCTTCAGCCCACTGAGTCCAGTGATCACCATACATCAGCACTATCCTACACATTAGGGGCAATTTACAATTTTTACTGAAGCCAATTAACCTACAAACCTGTACGTCTTTGTAGTGGAGGTCACGGGGAGAACGTACAAACTCCGTACAGACAGCACCCGCAGTCAGGATTGAACCCGGGTCTCTGGTGCTGTAAGGCAGCAACTCTACCATTGCGCCACCATGCTGCCATAACGGGGATGGCGGTCGCAAGGAATAAAGGGCCGGTAAGTTGACCGGCTGCGTGAAGCAGTGCCACTTGACAGCAGGAAGGTGTAATATTCCTAATATCCAGGTGTAATATTCCTATATACGTACTGAATCTATGATTTGCTTATGTATAGTAATACTTTTACTGAACTGTATGCAACAAAAGAAAATGTCACTGTACCTTGGTACATGTGAGAATAAAGCACCATTGAACCATTGGCCTTACTAATCCATTCCTGCTTTAAAAATATCAAAAGACTAGGCCTCCACAGCCATCTGTGGCAATGAATTCAACACATTAACCACCCTCTGGTTAAAGAATTTCATCCTCAGCATTCTACAGCGGCCTGCATTCCCTGTGCATGTCCAACCCTGCTACAACTTGCCATAACCCATCACTTTGTACTTTTCCAAGTTAAATTCCATCTCCCATTCCTTTGACCACTTTTGCAGTCGATCAATACCCTGCTGTAAACTTAGAAGACTTTCACTGTCCACTACACTGCCGATTTCGGTGTCATCTACAAACTTCTTAATCATCCCACCTACACTCTTATCCACGTCATTCATATATATGACAAAGGGCAGAGGACCAACCACCCAACCCTGTAACACGTTACTAGTTGCAGGCCTATAATCAGAAATCGACCCTCCACTACCACCTCTGCCGCTCACCACTTAGCAAACTTTGTATTATGCTGATGCAGAGGCTCTATAAGGAGCTGGTCAGGCCGCATTTGGAGTACTGTGAGCAAATTTGGGCCCCCTATCTGAGGAAGAATGTGCTGGCTCTGGAGAGGGTCCAGAGGAGGTTTACAAGAATGATTCCAGGAATGAGTGGGTTAGTATATGATGAGCGTTTGACAGCACTGGGCCTGTACTCGCTGGAGTTTAGAAGTTTGAGGGGAGACCTCATTGAATCTTACAGAATAATGAAAGGCATAGATATGGTGGATATGAAAAGGATGTTTCCACTGGTGGGAGAGTCTAGGGCCAGAGATCATAGCCTCAGAATTAAAGGGCGCTCTTTGAAACGGGAGGTGAGGAGGAACTTCTTTAGTCAGAGGGTAGTTAATCTGTGGAACTCATTGCCACGGAGGGCTGAGGAGGCCAAATCAGTCTGAAGGAGGGTCTCCACCGGAAACATCACCCATTCCTCTGCAGGAATGTCCCGCTGAGTTACTCCAGCATTTTGTGACATCCTTCCAATAGCAGGGTGACCAAAACTGAACACGTTACTCCAAATGCAGCCTCACCAAAGTTAAATGTTACTGTAATGTTCAGTGGATATTTTTAAGGCAGAGATCGACAAGTTCTTGATTAGAACAGGTATCAAGGGTTATAGGATTCAGTGGCAGAGATCAGCCATGATTGAATGGAGGAGTAGATGCGATGGGCCGAATGGCCTAATTCTACTCCTATAACTTGTGAACTTGTATCCAATTGACCAGCTCACTCTGGATCCCATGTGTTTTCCCCTTCCTAGCTACCAGTGTGGAGTCAGCATTGAAGCTGGTGCTGTGCGGCAGCAGGTCTATTGGCTGCGCCACTGTGCCATTTAATGTATAGGTCAGTAGTTCAAAGATATTCCAGAAGATAAAATACATGAATTATAAGAGAAAAATCTTTGAATTCTGCAATTAAAACAGGAAATGTAAACATTCCACTCAGCATCTTAGGAAAGAGAAACAGTTCACATTTCAGGTTGATGACACTTCATTAAAACGGGGAAATTGAAACAAAATAGTTTATAATAAGATTGAATGGGGAGAAGTGGTGGAGTGCACAAAGAGAATATACATGATAGGGTGGGGACAATGTTGCTGCAGGTGACTCCAATGTTTATGAAGCTGCCTGATGGGCTGATTAATGAGGCTCTTTAGAAAGAGTGAGAAAACAAACACACGGACATAGTAAAGCTATAAACTGCAGAGTGGCAAAACCTGAAACCAAAGAGGAAATACCCATTATACATGGAGAAAAAAACAACATCCAAACTAATCTAGACACAAAGAGCTGGAGTAACTCCGTGGGTCTGACAGCATCTCTGGAGAAAAATAGGTGATGTTTCAGATCGAGGCCCTTTAAGGTTCTTCAGACCTCGACCCAAAACGTCACTGATTCCTTTTCTCCAGAGATGCTGCCTGACCTGCTGGGTTACTCCAGCTTTGTGTGTCTATCTTTAGTTTAAACCTGCCTCTGCAGTTCCTTGTGCATTCCCAACCTCATTGATGAATAAACTTCAGGTCAGAAACAGCCTAGACAGAAGTTGATCTCGCATTAGCCAGTCTGAAGAAGGGTCTCGATCCGAAACGTCACCCATTCCTTCTATCTAGAGATGCTGCCTGTCCCGCTGAGTTACTCCAGCGTTTTGTGTCTATCTTTGATCTTACATTAGGTTTTGTTGGAATGGTGTGGGAGGCTAGGGACAGGTTGGTCAGAGTGATCGTGGGATGGAAATTAAACTGACTGCCTGTCTGACTGCCTATTGGAAGTACATGACTGCCATTGCAGTTTGAAGGGAGATGTTATGCAAAACAATATTTTGGGTGATACAGTGGCTCTGCGGTAGAGTTGCTGCCTTGCAGCGTCTGAGACTTGGGTTCGAGCATGACTATGGGTGCTGTCTGTATGGAATTTGTATGTTCTCCCTGTGACCACGTGGGTTTTCCACCACACTCCAAAGACGAACAGGTTTGAAGGATAATTGGCTTCTGTAAATGTTAAATTGTCCATAGTGTGTAGGGTACACCCAGCGTATGGGGGTGATCGCTGGTGTGCGCAGGCTCGGTGGGCCAAAGGGGCGGTTTCCCCGCTGTTTCTCCAAAGTCAAGCTGTCTGTATTTGGTTTCTCCAGGCCCCATTGTCAGCACTGAATGCACAATGCCAAATTACCAGACCCGCAAACGAAACACTGCTTCACCTGGAACAACTGTTTGGATCCATGAACAGCAACAAGGGAGCAGGTTAAAAAAAAACTGGTGTTGCGTCTCCTGCAGTTGGGAAAGTGTGCGAAGGGGAGTATTTGAAGCATCTGGGTGAAAGGCCACGGAGTTCAAAATGAGCAGCACAGTACTTCAGAATGCTGAGAGAGCAGGATGTGGCTGGTGATGGAATAGAACAGTACAACACAAGAAGTCTGTGCTAAACATGATGCCAAGACCATACCCTTCCACCGCAAACCCCCGTCTTCTATCAGTAAGCCGGATCTGAATCCACAGAACCAAATCACTGTTAATCCCGTGCATCTCAATCTTCAGGATCAACCTACCATTGTGGAATTATATAAAATGCCATTAAAATCCATGTGGCGAATTTCCACTGGCCCACCTTTATCAATTACCTTCATCATCTCATCAATAAAATAAAATCAATTTAGTAAGGCACGATGTACTGCCATGTACAATGCCATGCTGGCGGTTCCTAATTAACCCATTATCTTTCAAATGGGAGTAAATCCTATCCCAAAGAATCCCCTTGAATAACTTCTCCACCACTGACGTGAGGCTCACCAGCCCATAATTACCTGGATATTCTCCTCTTCCTTTCTTAAATAAAGGAACAACAACACTAGCATTCGCCAGAACTCCAGGACTTTGGTTGTGGCGAGAGAAGATGCAAAGATCTCCGTCAAACTCACAAAATCCCCTCTCTTGCCTCTCTCAATCATCTGGGATCAATCCCATCAGGTGGTGGGGATTTATCCACCTTAATGCTCTTCAAGAGCCCCAACTTCTTAATCTCAAACTGCCTTTGCATATTAATTTTCTCCACACTGATCTCACTGTCCCTCACGTCCTGCTCCTTGGTGAAAACAGATGCAAAGTTCTCGTTTAGTACCTTGCCTTCACCTCCAGACTCTAAGCACAAATTCCCTTATTTATCCTTAAGCCATACCTTCTCCCTGGTCACCCTTTTGTTTTTAATGTTGGTCTAAAAAGCTTTGGGATTTTCTTTAATCCCACTTGCCAAAGCCATCTTGTGGCCCCTTTGGCCCTTCTAAGGACCCGCTTGAATTATTTCCTCCTTTCTTAATATTCCTCAAAGGTCCTGTCTGATTCCATCATCATAAATCTTTCACGCAGTTCCTTTTACTTTTTGCCCAAATTTACAACCTCTTAGAACAGCCAATGTTCCCTTACTTTGCCATCTTTATCCCTCCTCCTTATTGGAACATGCCAGGCCTGAACTTTAATCAACTGGCCTTTAAACGACTCCATAATGTCAGATGTGGACTTACCCAATAACAATTGCTTCCAGTCTACTCTCCCGAGCTGCTACCTAACTGCACAAACAGTTGAAGTTGTGCTTTGCCTGACTCCAACTTAATACCTTCCCACAAGATTCAGCTTTCCCCCTATTCAAAACAATCTTAAAACCTGTGGAGTTGTGATCACTATCCACAAAATGCTCTTCTACTGAAACATCAGTCACCGGTCCAGGCTCATTTCCCAACACTAGATCCAGTATATTCCCTTCTCAGATTGGACTATCCACATACTGATTCTTCTACTTGTCCTTCAACCCATCAGCATCACCATATTCTTCCACCTCTCCCTACCTGTTCTTCCTTTGAGACTGACTGGTCCTTATAGAAACGTAGAAATATAAAAATAAGTGGCCCTCCGAGCCAGCACCGCCATTCAATATGAACATGGCTGATCATCCAAAATCAGTACCCCGTTCCTGCTTTCTCCCCATATCCCTTGATTCCGTTAGCCCTAAGAGCTATATCTAACTCTCTCTTGAAACCATCCAGTGAATTGACCTCCACTGCCTTCTGTGGCAGAGAATTCCACTGATTCACAACTCTCTGGGAGAAAAAGGTTTTCCTCATCTCAGTCCTAAATGGCCCACACCTTATTCTTAAACTGTGACGGTAGACAAAAGTGCTAGAGAAACTCAGTGGGTGCAGCAGCATCTATGGAGCGAAGGAAATAGGCAACATTTCGGGCCGAAACCCGCACCTCCTCTCTTAAACTGAGACCCCTGGTTCTGGGACTCCCCCAACATGGGGAACATTTTTCCTGCATCTACCCCTTGGGAATTTTATATGTTTCTATAAGCCTCAGAAGAGAAGGCAGAAATCTTGCTCTAAAAGTGGAGAGAATTAATGAGGAATGTTTGAAAACTTGATACAGTTAATTATTGGGAGGGGTAGGAATGTTACAGCCTCTTTGAAGGGGAAAATATACTCAGACATTAATGTAAAGGATGACTGTTATTCAATATTTCCCACTGCTTAATCTCTGGTCATTTATGTTTCACCTCTAGTCATTTACTTGGCAGGTGGGTGGCTATTCCTTCATGAAAACAACTTTTGACTCAGTTCCAATTACTCCCCTAAACCCCAACTCCCATTAGTCATTCACTTTGTGGCATTTAAAAAAAAAATTATCTCCTGAATTTTGATAGCTAATCTAATTTTATTTTAAAATGGAGCATGCTAGCGGGTATGCTCTTATGTTGGAGAGTACAGTGTCAGCAGACTCTTGTGTTTACAATAGATGGCGCCATTCACATTCTTTTAAATGAAGCTGAGAGTTCAAAATTAGACTTTTTTTTAATTGGAGATTTGGGTAATGTCATGGAAACATAGAAACAGAAAATAGTTGCAGGAGGAGGCCATTCGGCCCTTCGAGCCAGCAACCTCTGACTAAAAAAATTCCTCCTCGTCTCCTTTCTAAAGGAACATCCTTTAATTCTGAGGCTATAGTCCTAGACTCTCCCACTAGTGGGAACATTCTCTCCATATCCACTCTATTCAAGTCTTTTACTATTCGGTAAGTTTCTATGCGGTCCCCCTCACCCTTCTAAACTCCAGCCAGTACCGTCAAACGCTCATCATATGTTAACCCACGCACTCCTGGGATCATTCTTGTAAACCTCCTCTTGTAAACCTCATTTGCAACCTACTCAGTTGCAAATGAAGCGAGCCAATGCCAGGAGTAATGCCGAGGCAAATATGGAGGCAATGCCAGGAGTAAGTTTAATCTGGACTAGTCTGATGCGCAGAGGGCTTTGCAATGTTAAACAGCTCTGCATTCGAGCCACGGTAAAATCAATCATAAATGGAGGAAGCAGCGGTGCGCCGAGATGGTTCTGTGGAACTTGATATTTGCTCTTAGCCCAGTGAAAAGTAAGTAGAAACCTATATTTGAGGATCAGCTTCACCCATGTACAGTGCAAGATCCATCCAGCTCAGATTTAAAAAACTGTCCCGGTTACTGATGTTTCAGTGGAAGAGAATTTTAGGGATAGTGATCATAACTCCACTCTAACTCTGTATCCCTTGCTTTCCACCTCTCTCCACCCCTTCCCTTTCCCAGTTCTCCGACTTGTCTGATTGTCACCGACTACATTTTATCTCTGTTTGCTTTGTTGTTACCTTCTCCCAGCCAACAATGATCTCTATCCCCTTTGTCCTGTTTTCACACCTTACATTTCCTTATCTATGTATCTCCCTCTCCCCTGACATCAATCTGAAGAAGAGTCTCGACCCGAAACGTCACCCATTCCTTCTCTCCACGGATGCTGCCTGTCCTGCTGAGTTACTCCAGCATTTTGCATCTATCTTCGATTTAAACCAGCATCTGCAGTTATTTCCTTCACCACTCTTTTAAAGATTGTTTTGAATAGGGGGAGAAGACTGAATCTTGTGGGAAGGCATAAGTTGGAGTCAGGTAAAGCTCAATGTTATTAGGTAGCAGCTTGGGAGGGTAGACTGGAAGCAATTTCCATTGGGCAAGTCCACATCTTACATGCGGGAGTTGTTTAAAGGCCAGTTGAAAATTGTTCAGACAAAATAATGGCAGTCTAATGAGTGTCATTGGGTGAACAATAATATTTTAACTGAGTCTATCACCTAACCAGGAGCTCATTCCAGTTACCTGCAGAAACATTGCCAGAGCGGCAGCAACAAGCTGTCGACATCTTCATTTTTCACTGGAATTTTTAAACTTCATCTCATTCCCTTCACTTTGTTGATGCCAACTGCATTGATTGGAATTCTGCACTGAGATGCATCAGCAAAATCCAGGCAATCCGTTACCAAGCAGTGGATTTACTTTTACCCACCTAGCAGCTTCTCCGCCAACATGTTGAGCTGATCGGAATTCAGACCTCGTCCCACGTAAGAAGCGAATTGCCAACTCAGCACCTCTGACAGCTGACTCCATGTGGCAGTGGGAGGGATGGTGAACAAAGTCAAGTTCTAAAAGATTGCAAGGTGCATAACAGACTTACTGGAAATCAAGAACCAGAAACAGGCACACAAAGCATTTCCATCAGCAAAAAGAAGAAAAAATGGTCAGCAACATTTCTTGCAAAACCCTATTAGGTTTGAAGAAACTTTTGTTGGCTCTTCGCCCAATCTTGCTTTCTATTTGTCTACTCAGCCTTCTTTTCTTTGCGGAGCCTGGCACGATTTTTCCAGCATTTTCTGCTTTAGTTTTTAGCTAATTATCAAAACCAACTGGCAGAAATTAGCACGAGGTACCTTCGGGGAGGAGGTGAAATAGGAGCCAAGGCAGCCTCAGGTCATGGAAGCACTGACTGCGGTAATGTGGAAAATATGGTCCTGTCTATGGAATCCAAGGGCAAGAAGTCGATGGATGCGGATATAATGTTTGTGGACTGCTAAAGGTAAAAAGCAAAAAGGATAAGATTTGCTTGAGCACACCTGCGATGGGGTGATGTGAAAAATGTTGGATGTGGCATGGAGAAAAAGTGTCAACGTTTGCAGGGACATGCAATAGTGACAAACGAGGAAATCTGTGGATTTTAGCTAGCAATCGATACAGGGGGGAGATTGGGATTGATAACAGTGGGTATGAAAAGGCAGGGGAAAGGAGAGGGAGGGAGAGGTGAGGGAGGGATTGGGGAGGGGAGGAGGAGAGGGGAAAGAAGAGGGAGGGCGAAGGAGTGCTGGGGATGAGGGGAAATGAGCCGAGCCTGCACAGTTGGGAGCTATGTATGTGTGGTGGAATATTGCGTTGGGGGAACGGGTTGCGTTGGGGGAATGGGCGAGTAGTGGAATATTGCGTTGGGGAATGGATTGCGTTGGGGGACTAGGTCTCCGGTGTGACAGGGACCTAACGGGTCCCACTTAGTCTAGTATTACAATAAAACACGCTTGGCTCCCATTTGTTGACTCCCATTGTTATATAATGCGCACAGCAATGTAATATTACCTCAACTTTCTCGTAGCTTTAATCAGATTCTATCTGTGCAACACCCTCTCTTTCCATCGAAGGGCCGAATGGCCTATTCCTGCACCTATTGTCTATTGTCATCACTGTAATATTTTATGTAATCAATATTGCTACCCCTCCTCAGTTCCTTTGCTCCTTATTCTTCCTGAGCATCCTGTATCCAGGTAATATTTACTGCCCAGCCTCTTTGTGCTAAATGTCTGTTATCACCATCTCATCATATTCCCGTGTGGTTATCCATGTCTGTAGCTCACCAACCTTATTTAGGTGATAACACTTCAACCACACTCAATGCATTTACATACATGCTTATTTGACCAACTTTTGGGTGGCACGGTGGCGCAACGGTAGAGTTGCTGCCTTACAGTGCTTGCAGTGCCGGAGACCCGGGTCGATCCCGACCACGGGTGCTATCTGTACGGAGTTTGCACGTTCTCCCCGTGATCGTGCAAGTTTTCTCCGATATCTTCGGCTTCCTCCCACACTCCAAAGACGTAGGTTTGTAGGTTAATTGACTTGGGTCTGTATGTTTGGTATAAGTGTAAATTGTCCCTAGTGTGTGCAGGCTTGTGTTAATGTGTGGGGATCGCTGGTCGGTGCGGACTCGGTGGGCCGAAGGGCCTTTTTCCGCGCTGTACCTCTAAACTAAACTAAATTATTGCACGTTCACTGAGCCCAGTAAAATCCTTATCCTGAGCTGTGCTCTACATTTCTTTTTGCTTGTTTGCCCATATTGCATCTAACCAGACTTTCTGCCTCTGACACTATTTGATGGTGCCCTCTGATGCGTGCGCACTTTGCTGCTTCGAATAAACTCTGCCTGTCATTGCACTGTATCATTGCCTTTTCCTTCCTGAATATCCCATGGCCTGAACCTACATGTTCTGTTTCCAGCACTCAGCCCCCTGCCAAATAAGTTAATGGTTTGGTGGTCTTCAAGATGCCCTGGTGGATATTAATTGATGTACTTGATTTTCAATTCCAGACTTAAAGAAAACAGACATGCCTGATTAACATACCTTGGGATCATTCATTAACATGTTGTACCATATGACGGAGGCCCAGCCACTGGGCAGCTGACTTACATTTGAGATGACCACCACAGGCAAAGAACTGGTCTGTTGTTTAAAAATAAAGACAAAAACAAATGATTAATTCAGTTCGTGGAAGGGTCATGTCTTTTATGAGAAGCACAAATCTTCTATTACAGAATGTTTCCCCTTTTCAATGAATATTGTTCTCAATTCCCCTTTTCAATGGATGCTGTTGTATTAAATTAGACGGAACAATTATGCAGTGGTAGAGTTGCTGTCCTATAGGGCCAGAGACCCGGGTTCGATCCTGACTACGGGTGCTGTCTGTACGGAGTTTATATGTTCTCCCTGTGTTTTCTCCAAGATCTTCGGTTTCCTCCCACACTCCAAAGACATGCAGGTTTGTAGGCTAATTGGTTCCTGTAAATTGTCGCTAGTTTGTACGATCGTTGCTTCTCGTGCTCACTGGGTCGTAGGGCCAGTTTCCATGCTGCAGCTCTAAACTAAACTAACCACTGTGTGAAAAGTTTAATAGCGGATGGGAAAAACAGATCTATATTTAGACATACTAGTCAGGAAGCGTGTAGGAAGGAACTGCAGATGCTGGTTTAAACCGAAGGCAGACACAAAATGCTGGAGTAACTCAGCGGGACAGGTAGCATCTCTGGAGAGAAGGAACAGGTGACATTTTGGGTCGAGACCCTTCTTCAGACCCAACCCGAAACATCTTGACCTGAAACGCCACCCATTCCTTTTCTCGAGAGAGATGCTGCCTGTCCCGTTAAGCTACTCCAGCATTTTGTGTTTAACCCAGGAAAGGTCATTATATATATATGGAAAGTTTAATTATCAAATTGTCTCTGCAACAAAATGCATATGCTGTACAAAGAACTGATCAAAATAAGTGATCTCTGGAAATAAATGCCACAACGTGAAAAAGTGACATTCCGGCATCTTCGCTCATGATATTCACAGTCACAATATTTTGTTAATGAATTGTGTTTAAAAACAGAGCTTTCAAAAAGGCTTTTTGAAGATGCATCTATATAGCCTTTCTATTTTAATTTAGGGTTACTAATAACAGAAATTGCTGGAAGAAATTAATGGGTGAGGCAACATCTGTGGAGGGAAATAAACAGTCGACATTTTGGGTTGGGACTCTTAAACTAAATTGAAAGAGTATTGGGAAGAGTTGAGTCTAGTTTACATTAGAGAGACAGCACGGAAACAGGCCTTTCGGCCCATTTAGTCCGCGCCGACTAGAGATCCCCGCACACAAACACGCCCTACACACACTAGGGCCACTTTTACAATTTTACCAAGGCAATCAGCCTACAAACCTGTACATCTTTGGAGTGTGGGAAGAAACTGGGGCACTCGGAACAAACCCACGCAGGTCATGTGGAGAACGTACAAACTCCCTACAGACAGCACCTGTAGTCAGGGTCGAACCCAGGTCTCTGGTGCTGTAAGGCAGCAACTCTACTGTTGCACCATCGTGCCACCCTAAAGAGAGAGGCAGTATGAAGAGGTGAGAGGAAGTGGTGGAGCAAGAGCTGGCAGGTAATCAGTGGTAATGAGTAGGAAGGAACTGCAGTGGAGCCACACGGCGGGGGGGGGTGGGGGGGGGGGCTGAGGGAGGGGGGAAGGGGGTGGCAGTGAGTGAGGTTGCAGAACTCTCTTCAGAGAGAGGAGAACTTCTTCAAATAGGCATACCTTGAGGAGATTTTGCAGTGGAAGTAATCAGTGTATCGAGCTGCGGGGTGGTTGGCACTATCACTCATGGAGTGCACAGCAGCACATCAATATCTAGTCTCGCCTGACCAATATAATCAAAGCCAGACTTTTGAACATTCATGAAATCCCCATCTGCCTGTTGCAAGTGACTTTAACAAGTCCTAAACCCTGGCAGTTTGCACAAATAGCCAGTGAGAGAAATGCAACGTGTGAAGTCAGATTCACATTTTAACTATTCTTGCCTGACAAGTGGTGGGTACAAAATCTGCCCCCAACTACTATTTCCAATTCCTATTATAAATCTGGTGAATTTGCACTGACTTTTTTTCTCAATATCTTTAGTGCCAGTTCCGTTAGCCTAACTGCACTAACAGCATATCTGTATTTTCACTAGTATAAACGATATATTATTCCTTTAATATTGCACACAATGGTGAAACGTATGAAAAAACAAACTTTTACAGTATCTTTGCATAGCATAATATAAGATGCAATGCTTGGGAAATGAGATAATATTTGCGAAATTAAAAAAAATGGTGTTCCGAAATAAGATGATTTTAAAATGAAGCCAAAATTGATTCAATTACATAGAGAGAGCTAAAGAAAAAGTGAAGTTAGACACAAAATGCAGGAGTAACTCAGCGGAACAGGCAGCATCTCTGGAGAGAAGGAATGGATGATGTTCCGGGTCGAGACCCTTCTTCAGACTAAAGGGCCTGTCCCACCAGCATGCGATTGCATGCGTCTAGCGTGACCAAACGTGGTCGCTTGAGGCGTACGGGCCGCGCGGGGCCGGTCCTTCTTCAAACCGCGGAGGCGTATGGAGTTGTGCGGGGCTGGTCCCGACCTCGCGGGGGCTCCGAAAATCCTGCAATGTCCAGAAATTCCGCGTGCCAACAGCCTGTCGGCCCACAGCCGCATTGAGGGCATATGCAGCGTCTTGACAGCGTACACCTAGCGCGTGGCGTTGCGAGATGACGTCGCTGCCCTGTGTGCCATTGCGTGATGACGTCACTGCCCGACGCCGTGCGACGTCCAAATTCAGTCGGCCCGTCTCCTGCCCAGCTGATTGGTGAGTATGATATCGGGACCACCCCACACAACTCCATACGCCTCCGCGGTTCGAAGTGGAAAGGCCCCGCGAGGCCGTACGCCTCAAGCGACCACGTTTGGTCGCGCTAGTAGCATGCAATCGCATGCTGGTGGGACAGGCCCTTAAGAGTCGTGAGGAGGAGTTGCATTGCTAAGGAAGTGTAAGGTGTGAGAACGAGACATCAAAGAGGGAGAAGATCAAGGAAAATGCAGAATAGATCATGTTGTTAAAGAAGGGACTGCAGATGCTGGAGAATCGAGGGTTACGCAAAAAGCTGGAGAAACTCAGTGGGTGCAGCAGCATCTAAGGAGCGAAGGAGATAGGCGACGTTTCGGGTCGAGACCCTTCTTCAGACTGGTCAGGGATCAGGGAAACGAGAAATATAGACAGTGATGTGGAGAGATAAAGAACAAGATTATTGTTAGCTGGGAGAAGGTGACAACAAAGCAAACAGCGATAAAATGTAATCAGGGACAGTCAGCCTGGTTGGAGAACTGGGAAGGGGGAGGAATGGAGAGAGAGGGAAAGCAAGGGTTACTTGAAGTCAGAGGTCAATATTCATACGGCTGGGGTGAAAAATGAGGTGAGAAGAAAAGCGAAGTACCATTCAGAATCACTAGAGGGAGATAGACGCCAGAACAGATTTCCAGTGTTAATGTTATAACGAATATACTGTGATCAGCAAGTGATGCTCATGTACAAATAGGCATGTGCCCAGCGACAAAGATTTGAAGAGTTACCAATTTATTTTATGATTAATTCTTGTGAAGCAGATTCGGAAATGAGCAAGAAAATGTCATCAACATATGGACCTCTCACATCTGGCTCTTGCTTTAAAAAATAATATTGCATTACAGCATTTTTAATATCAAGTTTTCATGAAGTAGGCTTATAATAGTGAATCAACTCACCTCTAAATCTATGATAAGATCTTGATGACAAAACTGTGTTTCAAAATTTATTGAATGAAGCTCCTCAGTGACAATGAGAGGACCCTGTCAAATAAAGACATTTTTAGGAAAGATAATGAACAGAATTAAATCTTTGGTAGAAACAGACATACACTAAATACAGCAGCACTTTGATTGTTGTTTTTCATTTTATTTAATTTAGTTTAGTTTAGAGATACAAGCAGGCCCTTCGGCCCACCGAGTCCCCGATGACCAGCGATCCCCACACATTAACACCATCCTACACACACTAGGGACAATGTACACTGATACCAAGCCAATTAACTTACAAACCTGTACATCTTTGGAGTGTGGGAGGAAACCGAAGATTCGTGGAGAAAACCCACGCAGATCACGGGGAGAACGTATAAACTCCGTACAGACAGCACCTATGGTCGGGATCGAACCCGGGTCTCCGACTCTGCAAGTGCTGCAAGGCTGCAACTCTACCACTGCGCCACCCGGTACAATGATTAAGAATGGAAAACTGCTAATTAAGTAATTAATTGGCTATGATTTTATACGAGATAAATCTGATTGTTCAATGAAGTCTAAATTATCTCATAAAAAGCACCACAAACATTTTCAATTTCATTCTGAATTGGAATTTGTTAAAAAAAAAATGGAAGTCTTCAGAAGCAGGGTCCCGATCCAAAATGTCACCTATCCATGTCCTCCAGAAAAGCAGCAGCACGTGCTGAGTTACTCTGGCACTTTGCGTTCAGCTCAAGATTCCAGCATCTCCAGTTCCTTGTTTCGCCAAAGAACTACAGAAACGTGGAGCAATGATGGATTAAACCATCTTTTAATGCCATAATCTTTGCAACACAATGAGAAAAAAAACTCCATTTATAATGTAACCTTCATGATACGAGGACATCAAAGCACTTTGATACATTTTGCCGTGATGTTAGGAATGTGACAACCAAAATTCCACCAACAGATCAGATTGATTATGACTTTATAATCTACTTTTGGTGATGTTGAGCAACACATATTGGTCACTGGGAAATTCTCCTACTTTGCACGGGAGAATAAAGTTATGGGAACTTTCACGTTGAAACCTGGTCTCAATTTTAATCTCACATCGGAAAAGCAATTGGCTCTGACAGCACAACATGTCTTCTGCACTACACTGTACATTTTGAGCACTCTCCTTTCTGATTTAGAAGAGAGAGTTCTATCATGTGCACCCAGCTGACATTGCTGCTCCACTATTCTTCTCAGAAAAGCATTCCTTGCACCTGAGAACCAGTGGACAAAAGGTTTAAGACCAGAGCGGAAAGATTTAATGGGCACCCGAGGGGCAACTTTTTCCACATAGAGGTTCATGAGTATATGGAATGAGCTGCCAAATGAGGTAGGTGCTGAAACAGTATTTGAAAGACACTGGGACACACACAAAATGCTGGAGAAACTCAGCGAATGAGATAGGCAACGTTTCGGGCCGAAACCCTTCTTCAGACTGATGGGGGGTGGGGGGAGGTGGGGGGAAGAAAGGAAAAAGGAGGAGGAGGAGCCCGAGGGCTGAAGGAGAGGTATGAAGGGTAGGAGACAGCAGGGGTTAACAGAATTGTAAGAATTCGATGTTCATGCCAAGAGGAAGCAGACCCCAAGCGGAATATGAGGTGCTGTTCCTCCAATTTGCGGTGTTGCTCACTCTGGCCGTGGAGGAAGACCAGGACAGAGAGGTCGGATACAGAATGGGAGGGGGAGTTGAAGTGCTGAGCCACCGGGAGGTCGGGTTGGTTAACGCGGACCGAGCGGAGGTGTTCGGCGAAAACGATCGCCAAGCCTCCACTCACCGATGTAGATCAGCTGACATCTAGAGCAGCGGATGCAATAGATGAGGCTGGAGGAGGTGCAGGTGAACCTCTGTCGGACCTGGAACGACTGCTTGGGTCCTTGAATGGAGTGGAGGGGGGAGGTAAATCGACAAGTGTAGCATCTTTTGTGGTTGCAAGGGAAAGTGCCCGGGGAAGGGGTGGAGCGGGAGGGAAGAAATGACAAGGGAGTTGCGGAGGGAGCGGTCTTTGCGGAAGGTAGACAGGGGGGGGAGATGGGAAGATGTGGCGAGTGGAGGGGTCACGTTGGAGGTGGCGAAACTGGCAGAGGACTATTTGCTGTATGTGCCGGCTGGTGGGGTGAAAGTTGAGGACCAGGGGGACTCTGCCTTTGTTATGAATGGGGGGATAGGGAGAGAGGGCAGTGTTATGGGGTGTGGAGGAGACCCTGGTGCGAGCCTCATCTATAGAGGGGGAGGCGAATCCTCAGTTTCTCCAGCATTTTGTGTACCCTCGATTTTCGAGCACCTGCATTTCCTTCTTTAACACTTTGAAAGACACTGGACAGGTACATGGATAGGAAAGATTTAGAGGGATATGGGCCAAATGGGGGCAAATGGGTTTAGCTAAGAAGGGGTGGCTTGGTTGACATGATTGGTCTGTTCCATATGACTTAATGACATTATTTTACAAGAAATTGTCAATATTGTGAATTGTGAATAAACTGAGTCTGGATAATTAGCAATCTAAATATAAAGAGATGGCAGATGAATTAAACTGGTATTTTGCATCAGCGTTCACAGGGAAGGGTAGAAGTAACATCCAGAAATAGCCGCAGCCAGGAATTAGAAGAATTAAATTCAACTCATGAAAATTATACTCACCAGGGAAGTAGTCATAGAGTGATACAGTATGGAAATAGACCCTTCGGCCCAACTTGCCCACACCGGCCAACAAGTCCCAGCTCCACTAGTCCCACCTGCCCCCATTGGTCCATATCCCTCCAAACCTGTCCTATCCATATACCTGTCGAACTGTTTCTTAAATGTTGGGATAGTCCCAGCCTCAACTACCTCCTCTGGCAGCTTGTTCCATACACCCACCACCATTAGTGTGAACAAGTTACCCCTCACATTCCCATTAAATATTTTCCCCTTCACCTTAAACCTATGTCTTCTGCTCCTCAATTCATCTAGTGTGGGCAAGAGACTCTTGTGTTGTGCATCTTGTGTTGGGCAAATGGTTGGTTTGCAGGCTGTATGGCCTCTGAATCCTGATAGACTTCATACTAGGATTTTATAGGGAATGGCTCAAGAGATTGTGGATAAATTGGTTTCAATTTTCCAACAGGGCCTGGATATGAGAATGTTTCCAATAGATTGCAAAATGCAAAATGAAAGAGAGTGGACGACTCTTGTTCCTAATTAGCATGATTATTCAGATATTCATTGAAACTTTGCATAAAATAAATGTGTCACTATGCTTAGTTCAGTTTTAGTTTAGAGATACAGTGCGGAAACAGGCCCTTCGGCCCACCGGGTCCGCACCGACCAGGGATCCCGCACATTAACATTACCCTACACACACTAGGGACAATTTATATTTACACCAAGCTAATTAACCTACAAACCTGTATGTCTTTGGAGTGTGGGAGGAAACTGGAGCACCCGGAGAAAACCCAGGCAGTTCACGGGGAGAATGTACAAACTCAGTACAGACAGCACCCGTTGTCAGGATTGAACCTGGGTCTCTGGCACTGATAGCACTGTAAGGCAGCAACTCTACTGGTGTGCCATGGTGCCGTCTGTTAGAAAATGTATTCTAACCTTTCTCCTCACTCCTTGTTATAATTTTTAATTGTGTTGCAGACTTTGTAACCAGACAAAATAATCATTTGCTATCAGAGTCTAATAATTTTTTTTTCAAAACTCCATTGCAACATTTAACTTTCTTGGCTTTGTCATTTGCTTTTAGAAAATGTCATTCCAGTTACCGGACTACTCAAGTGCAACTCAATTAATCGAAAGTATATGAGAAAATGTTACCTCATTTCCTTTAGTTCCTGCTGATGATTTCTGTTCTTTAAGTTGCTGTCAAAACATGTAAATATTAGATTAAGATTTGTTTTTTCCGATTTCCTTCTGAAGCCACCTATGCTGGGCTTGCAGTTACAGAGAACATCATCCAAAAATGTTTTGCATGGTATATTGTTTTTAATGTTCTGTAACTAGAGTGTAATTTAGTTCTTTGTGTTAACCACATCCTACAATCAGAGGATGTACTTTGTTTACTTCCTGGAATCACAGAAACTTATGCACAAATATAACATTGAGTGAAAGATCAGCAATGGCGTTATTCAAATGGAGAATGCACACACAAGAGGCCAAATAGCCTTCTCTTGCTTCAGTTGCTCTCATAGACCAATTACTTTCAATCTACGGTTTCGTGGTTGTTGAATTCTTTTTCTAGGGTAAATTGGGTTTCCTCTGCAAACCTCTCATGATCTCAATCAAATTGGCCTTGTTCCAAAGAAAGTAACACCAGCCTAAGCAAAATTTCATTACAACTAAGCTTCTCGCAAGATTTCCGTAATTCTCTTTATGCTATCTGGATTCGGAAGCAAATTGGTTTAAACTGTTACTGATAGAAGTTATGAGATGACCAAAACTACATACAATGTAGCCTCACCAGTATTTTATGCAGTTCTAGCTTTATAAATACACATTCCATGATGTTGAACAAAGGAATTCATCTTTCATTCATTCCAAGCCACTTATTTACATGTATCTGCCATCTTTAAGAATCCAAAGACATATTTTCTAATACCCCCCT
>OY740787.1:79089464-79271964 GCA_963514005.1 Raja brachyura
TGAAGAAGGGTTTCGGCCCGAAACGTTGCCTATCTCCTTCGCTCCAAAGATGCGGCTGCACCCGCTCAGTTACTCCAGCATTTTATGTACCCTCAGCTATTTTTAAGACCCCTATCTAGCTCTCTCTTGAAAGCATGCAGAGAACCAGCCTCCACCGCCCTCTGAGGCAGAGAATTCCACACTCACAACTCTCACAACTCTCTGTGAGAAAAAGTGTTTCCTCGTCTCCGTTCTAAATGGCTTACTCCTTATTCTTAAACTGTGTCCCCTGGTTCTGGACTCCCCCAACATCGGGAACATGTTTCCTGCCTCTAGCGTGTCCAAACCCTTAACAACCTTATATGTTTCAATGAGACCCCCTCTCATCCTTCTAAACTCCAGAGTGTACAATTACATTTACATTTTATATTTCAATTATTACTTATTAAAAATATCCCTTCATACTAGGGATTATCCCAGTCAACCTTCATTGAATAGCATTCAATGATAATATATATTTCCTTAAATAAAGGGACCAAAACTGTACGCAGCATCTAGATTTGGCCACATCAGTGCAGTGTGTAGTTGCAGTAAGACTTTCTGACTTTTACACTCCAAAACAGTTGAAATAAATGGTAACGTTACATTTGATTAACGGAAAACCTACTGCTTTCTGCACTTCATGTACAAGGACTCCTAAATCCCTATCCTTCTGCAATTTTCCTCCAATTATATAATAATCAGTTCTTCCATGTCAAAGTGAATAACTTCGCACTTTCCTACATTACAATCCGTTTTCCAACGTTTTGCCCATAAACTGAAACCATCAACATCGAGTCGGAAGAAGGATCTCGACCTGAAATGTCACCCATTCCTTCTCTAGAGGAGATGTCCCGCTGAGTTACTCCAGTATTTTGTGTCTATCTTCAGTTTAAACCAGCATCTACAGTTCCTTCCTACAGCATTCTGTTCTCTCCAGAATTGTTACATAGACTTCTCTGCATCATTTTCTACATTGAAAATTTCAAACAAATCTTCAGCTACTAAATTTTCCACCTTTTTTTACAGCTAAAAAGAAAAAGCTAGGTAAATATAAAGATGTGTTCCAAATATAATTGAATTTAACTAGTTTCTCACCAATCTTGGTTTTCCAGCCAAATGGCTAGGAATTGATGGACCTCCATGGGAAAGGTATCATCGTACAACTGGTCCACTTTTTCCAGGAGTTGTGTGTCTAATTGATGCTTCCTTCCTCCAAGTAATTCTTGTACAGTATAAACTGTTGAGTCCCTGCACTCTTTCCTGCGGCAACCAACTGCCTACAGGTTGCCAATTTGAAAATTACCCTCTGTAAATTTATATCTGTAAATTTGTCAGTGGTGGTCTCTCCTTCATGAACTGTTGACTCTTCTTGATCAAATTATGACTTCCCAAATGTTCCACTATTATCAACTTAATAACGGATATTAATAAAAGATGTTAGGCCAACTAGCCTAAAGTTGCCACATTTCACCTGCTGCCCTTTTTAAATAAGATTATTGCCTTGGCAGTTTTCCAGTCATTTGGTATCACTCAAGAATCTAAGGATTTTAGGAAAATTGCAACCAATATATTCACTATTTCTCTGGACATTTCTTGGAAGACACCAGGTACAGTGGACTTATCAGTCGTTAGCCTCATTAGTTTGCCAATTCTCTAGTGATGGTGAAGGTATTTAATTCCACCACTGTTTTTTTTTAATATTAAATGGATATTCATAGAATATTCTATCATAAAGACCGAAGCCAAATATAGGTTTTATTTCTAACGACTTGGAATCACAGTTTGGATTGTCCCATTTACAGTGTTGTTGCTAAAACACAAAAGCAACATTCTTGCTCGAATACACATTTTAAACTTTGTCCTTAAATCCCAATCAAGTCAATTACAATCATCAAAAATGTTGGCATTTTGCTGCCTTGCTGTTCGTTTTGAAAATTACCTTGTGTCTGTAGTGTCTTATATCTGAAGTCAAACTCATCTTGCAGATCCTCAAGATACTTCACATCTTGTTCCACAAACTGTTCATATGGGAGGGGAGGGGGGGAAACAAAAGAAACTCTGTGAAGTTATTCTGCTCTGTGAAGTTATCGGGTCGAGGAGTCATAGAGTTATACAGAAAAAGGGTCTTTGGCCTAATTTGCTCCTGCCGACCATGATGTCACATCTACACTTGACCCACCTGCCGATTTTGGCCCACGTCACCGGGTTGCACCATCAGCGATGGCAGCCTCGCCAACAGTCTGTCTGTCTTTTCGTCTTTTTTGTTAATTTTAGTGCGTTTTAAAAGTATGTGTTAATGTTCTCTGGTTTGTTTTATGTAGGGGTGTCGGAGGGGGTCGGGGGAAACTTTTGTCCTGGAGATGTGTTTGTTTTCTGGATCGTATCTCCGGTCTCTCTGCGGCCTAACATCATGGAGCTGGAGGCCCTTGCTCGAGACTGATTTTGAGCCCCACCACGGGGCTGTGGACTTACCATCGGAGCCTGCAATCCCTTGCTTGGGAGCTCGCAGTCTCGGGTAGAGACTGATGTCAGGAAGCTCCAAAGTGGCAGGACGTTCGACTAGCCCCGACCCGGGGTCTGATTGCCCGGCGCGGGGAGCTGAGATCCCCTTGATCGCCCTGAAGCGGAGGGATTGACCGCCAGTTGCGGGAGCCAAGATCACCCCAACAACGAAAGGTTCGGGTACCCTGACCGCGGGAGAACAAAGAAGGGAAGAAGACTGAACTGTTTTTGCCTTCCTTCACTGTGAGGAATGTGGGGGAGTCACTGTGGTGGATGTTCATGTTAAAAATGTATTTGGGTGTCTTGTTGCTCTTTATTGGTGTGACTGTATGGCAAATCAAATTCCTCGTATGTTACAAAATATACTTGGCTGATAAAGTACTATTATGTTTTAGATATCCCTCTAAACCTTTCCTGTTCATGTACCTATTCAAGTGTCTTTTAAATGTTGTTATAGTACCTGCTCCAGCCACCTCTTCTGATGATTTATTATATATGCCTAACACCCTCCATCTATATAATTAAGTCTCATCTTGATCACATCCTGTTTGCACTGCATATTGATTTTAGAAAAAACGCTACCACTTACGGCTGTTATTTTTGGCCATCTTACTCAGAGTCTCTCTCTGCTGCGCAGCACAACAGGATTTTTCCCATTGATGAAAAATAAAAGTTATTAGTGTTTCAAAAATGTTGAGATTCTCTCTCCTGTCAATCAACCGATGAAGGCCACGCCCCTTCTGGTGGGAGGGGGAGGGACTATAAAACCCGGAAGTGTGGGCGTCGCTCAGTCGCTGCAAGATGAGGGAGGGAGAGGTCACCTTGGTGGCCTTGCACCCTGCTTGAAATGGTAGGAAACTGCTTTTGAATTTGGTGGCCTTGCACCCTGCTTGAAATGGTAGGAAACTGCATTTGAATTTGGTGGCCTTGCTCCCTACTTGAAATGGTAGGAGACAGCATTTGAATTTGGTGGCCTTGCACCCTGCTTGAAATGGTAGGAAACTGCATTTGAATTTGGTGGCCTTGCTCCCTGCTTGAAATGGTAGGAAACAGCATTTGAATTTGGTGGCCTGCACTCTGCTTGAAATGGAATTTCAAGGAATAGCCGTGAGTCAACTGCCAGCCCACCAGTCGTGTGTGAGTGAGCTGCCAGCACACCAGGCTTGAGTGACTGAGCTGCCAGCCCAAGAATCCATTTGGCCCACAATGTCCATACTAGCCCTCTGGAAATCAGTCCCTTCAGCCCACACCCATGCTAGCACTCCAGAAAGCCCCCCCCCCCACCCACCACTGGCCACCAATATTGGAATTGGTGGAGAGGTGGAATATTGCATTGGGGGACCAGGCCTCCCGTGTGAACATGGGACCCAACGGGACCCACTTAGTCGAGTGTTATCTTGTATTTTAGCAGTAATGTCCTTCTATCAACATGCCACTGCTGTTTTGCAAACAGTTAAAGTTTGCAAGAGAGAAAAGTTTAACTTCCACCAGGTGCCTCTGCCTGATCTGATGGCTGGAGTAAAATCTGCAACTTAGACTAAGATGCATCTGTGTTCCCCTTCCGGACTAGACTGCGTGTTCACCTAGTTGGAATGAAAGTGTTTATTTTGAAGGACAGATAACATTTGCATACCTTAACTCATTTGATAAAATAAAAAGGAAAATATGACACTAAATAAATTACAGGAATGACTTGGAATATACCTGTGTGTTGGTCTTTATGGTAGACATTCGGTGTTCCAAACTTCGTTGTCTTTCAGAAATCATTGAGTTCTGCAATAATTTTTCCTCATGTTCCTTAAGTAAATGGAACAGATTGTAAGCAGATAAATGGTTCTGAAATATAATCTAGCTGGTCGCACAAAAGTACTCGGATGAAATGATAGCTGACATTGCAATTCATTCATCAGCTACTGGGCAGAACAGTTGATGCTGCTAACCGTCCTGATGTTTAGGTTTAGGAACATCAATACATGTACCTGGAACATGTACGTGAATGGCATGATGGTGCAGCGGTAGAGATACTGCCTTGCAGCGCCAGAGTCCTGGGTTCGATACTGACTACGGGTGCTGTCTGTACGGAGTTTGCACGTTCTCCCAGTGATCGTGTGGGTTTACTCTGAGATCTTCGGTTTTCTCTCACACTCCAAAGACGTACTGTACAGGTTTGTAGGTTAAGTGGTTTGGGATGAATGTAAAATTGTTCCTAGTGTGAGTAGGGTAGTGTTAATGTGTGGAGATCAGTGGTCGGAGACGACTCGGTGGGCCGAAGGGCCTGGTTCCACGCTGTATCTCTAAACTAAACTGCAGGTAAACAGATCAATAATTATGCTTACTCTACAGGGACAGGCCAAGTAATTACAATAAACAATATTGACATTAGATTTACTTTCAACTGTGTATGACTGTCTTACAACTTAGATTTTCAGTCACTTAACAAAAATGATTAAAGGTGTGTAAACACACTTCTCTCTGCATCTGCATACAATGGTGTCTGTCTTGCGCTTCTTGTGCGTACTGGTGGAAAGATTGGTGGGAACAGGGCCGCGACGTGAACGCTCTTTCCTTGACCCCAGTTTGAATAATTAAACCTATGTATGGAATATCTGATCTGTGTTGATTGCATGCAAAACACTTTGCCTCGGTACAGGTGCCATTAACAATCCTAAACCTATTGATATCAGATCTTCAAATTCACCAGTAAAACTTGTGTTTGCGATGCAAAATTGTCAAAGATAAATTGAATAAATTAAATGGTTAGAAAGCATCCTTGTCACAAGGCTTGAAATTAATTAAATAAAAATCCAAATCTTATATGAAACAAATCTTCTGCTTCAACTCGCATATCACTGAGTAAAAAAATGGAAACTGCAAGTTGGATGTCTCTTAAGGTGCACAAGACCCAAGGAAAGCAAATGCTTACCTGCTCGGGTGTGGTGACTGCTGTGAGAATCCTCCTCTCTTCCCTCAGGCAATTTGCTATAACTGAAGCCATATGCAAAGGATTTCCAAGATATTGGACCTGTGGCATAAAATAAATGCAACATAGAGTTAAATTATTCACATTAACAATAGATTAACAAGTTTTATTTTGGCTTTTGCAGATCCTTTTTTTGTTAGTAGGGCAGCAGGAAGGCAAGGAAAACAGTTACCCCGCAAAGGTTTATCTCATCTTATGTTATGTAATGCTATGTAATTTTGTTTAAATTGGACAGGGAGAAAGCTCAGGCAATCTGAGGCACAACCTTCCCCAACTAAGGATGCTGTCTGTACGGAATTTGTACGTTCTCCCTGTGACCGCATAGGTTTACTTTGAGATCTATGGTTTCCTCCCACACTCCAAAGACGTACAGACTTGTAGGTTAATTGGCTTGGTATAAGTGTTAATTGTCCCTTGTGCGTGTAGGATAGTGTTAGTGTGCAGAGACCGCTGATCGGTGCGGACTCAATGAGCCAAAGAGCATGTTTCCATGCTGTATCTCTATAAATAGGGTGGCAAGGTGGTGCAGTGGTAGTTGCTGCCTGACAGCACTGGCAGCACCAGAGACCTGGGTTCGATCCCAACTACGGGTGCTGTCTGTATGAAGGTTGTATGATCTCTCCATTCTCCATAATCTTCGGTTTCCTCGCAACACTGCAAAGACGTACAGGTTTGTAGGATAATTGGTTTGGTATAAACATAAATTGTCCCGAGGCTCCTGCTCTCTGACTCGTGTAAATCAACCAAATTTCATTCCATGTGTATGAGCTCAATGCCATCCATATTAATTTTGCATACTAGTCATTCATGTGGGACTTTAATAGAGCCTTTTAAAAATCTAAATAAACCACATTTACAAATTTCTCTTCTACTAGTCATATCCTCAAAGGTGCCAGCAGGTTTGATAAACACAATTTCCCTTTCAGGAATCCATTTTGACTCTGCTTAATTGAATGGCAATAATCGGGTTGGCTTCTGTGACTGAACAATCTTGGCCAATTCATAAAGATTGCTGGAATTATAATAGCACTGCTAACCAAGCATCCCACCTCAGACCATTTTAAAGTAATTCTGCATCCTGTTTTATTTGGCACCAGCCTGTGAACACTGTATCTGATTCAAACAATTGTAATGACAGGAATTAAGAAGTAGAAACAAGGAACTGCAGATGCCGATTTACCAGGGAAAGGCACAAAATGCTGGAGTACCTCAGTGGGTCGGGCAGCATCCGAAGAATGGTCCCACCCCAAAACATCACGTGTGCTTGTTCTCCAGGGTTGCTGCCTGACCTGCTGAGATACTCCAGCATTTCGTGTCTTTCCATGACATGGATTAAGGTCACTTCAGGAAGATTAAGTTATGTCTGTCAACAAAATGCAAACAAAAGGTTCAAAATCTACACTGTTATTGGCATCTTTTTATTGTGTGTCACATTTTTGTAAGCAAACTGGGGCAGAAGCCTTTTGCAACCAGTCAGTTAGGTCGACTCATCCCTTATGTTAATACTCCAGTCAAGTGAGAAATTACATTTTAAAACTATTTTTAAGTTTGAAGAAGCTCAGGATATTTATTTGACTTCGCAATTAACAAGATACAGCCGCAAACAGCTCGCCTGGTCATCCATTGCTATAACCCATCTCCCACTTGCACAAATGCAGCCCCATTCAAATCCAATCTCATCTGCCATGCACGAAGGGGAGTGGTTTGCTATTCGTGCAATAGGTTTCCTTGTTCAAGCAGCACCCAACACAGAAAGAAGACAATGCTCAGTGGGACCAGCAGCATCTCTAGAGAGAAGGAATGGGTGACGTTTCGGGTCGAGACAATTCTTCAGTCCCTTCTCCAGTCTGAAGAAGGATCTCGACCTGAAACGTCACACATTCCTTCTCCCCAGAGATGCTGCTTGTCCCGCTGAGTTGCACCAGCATTTTGTGTCTATCTTCGGTTTAAACCAGCATCTGCTGTTCCTTCCTTCACAGAAAGAAGACTCTCTCCATGCCCCCACCCACCCTCCCCCCCCCCCCCCCCCCCCCCCCCCCAACCTCACCCCACCAACCGATCTGAAAGGGGTAACAGTTGGAAAGATCTGGATCAATCAGCACATACAAGATCTCGTCCCAGGCAATAACTCGTGCCTAAAGATGTTAAATGACAGCAGAGACGAGTGGATTAGAACAAATTCCCTCCATCCTCCATATAACCATACTGCACATCACAACACCTCTTATGCAAATATTTTGCTACTCCCACACTTACCACAATTCCAGCCATTACTACCCTAAAGCTCATAACTGACAATGACTGGTGGATTTTTCAAGCAGCTCTGAAGGACGTCGCAAACAACCTTTCCTTCCTTGTCACAGCATGTCCAGCACTTAGGGAGTGACACAATGACAGTGCTTTTTCTACTCATCATCACGTCTGGAGAAAAATATGTTGGTTTAATTTAGAGACACGGCGCAGAAACAGGCCCTTCGGCCCACCCAGTCTGCACCGACTAGCGATCCCCGCACATTAACACTATCCGACACAAGGGGTAATTTTTACATTTATGACCAAGCCAATGAATCTACAAACCTGTACGTCTTTGGAGTGTGGGAGGAAACAAAATTATCAGTGAAAACGCACGCGGGTCACAGGGAGAATGTACAAACTCCGTACAGACAGTACCCATAGTCAGGATTGAACCCGGGTCTCTGGCGTTGCAAGGCAGCCACCCTACCTCTGCGTCACTACGACGCCCATGACGGTAGAATCTCACACCACACCCTGCAAACTATGAATGGCAAAGATCTTTCATTCACTCTTCCCTCTTCATACACAAACTAGTCCTAGCCCTTCTCTTTCATTTCAAGTCCATAAAATGTGCACGCATCGGTACCACTGCAGGAAAATGTAACATTTGTGAAGATGCAGAATTTGTTAGTGCTTCCAATGTCCCAGTACAAGGCTCAAACTGCAGCTGCCACAGGCAACATTACTTTGGTAACATGTGTAGGGAGGAACTGCAGATGCTGGTTTAAGCCGTAGATAGACACAACATGCTGGAGTAACTCAGCGGGTCACCTAGCAACTCTGGATAGAAGGAATGAATGGGTGACGTTTTGGGTCGACCCTTCTTCAGACTGAGAGTCGGGGGAGAGGGAGACACAGAGATAAGGATGCGTAAAGTGTGTGAAAACGAAAGATGAAAATCAAGGAAAATGGAGAATAGATTAGTGTTAGCTAGGAATAGGTGACAACAAAGCAAGCAGAGATAAAATGTAATTGTGGACAGTCCGACTGGTTGGAGAACTGGGAAGGGGGAGGGATGGAGAGGGAATGCTAGGTTTATATGAAGTTAGAGAAGTCAATATTCAAACTACTGGGGTGCAAACAGCCCAAGCAAAATCTGAGGTGATGTTCCTCCAATTGTCAATATTCATGCATGTTTCGGGTCAAGACCCTTCTTCAGACCCTTCTTCTATTGCTTGGTAACATCCTCTTTTCTGAAATATGGTGTAGAAAGAGACCTGCAGAGCCCTAGAAATGCTCCCGTGGGCAGGGCCGGCCTTAGGAGGTGCGGGGCCCAATTGGGAACAATTTTGGTGAGTCTAGGTTCCCTGCCAAGATCTGTAGATCCAGAGAAATATAATTAAAGTCCATTCTTGCCACAGAGGGAGAACAGAGAAGGTTCACCAGACTGATTCCTGGAATGGCAGGACTTTCATATGAAGAAAGACTGGACATGAAGAAAGACTCGGCTTGTACTTGCTGGAATTTAGACGATTGAGGGGGGATCTTATAGAGACTTACAAAATTCTAAAGGGGTTGGCCAGGCTAGATGCAGGAAGATTGTTCCCGATGTTGGGGAACTCCAGAACAAGGGTTCACAGTTTAAGGATATGGGGGATATTGGATATTAGGACCGAGATGAGAAAATCATTTTTCACTCAGAGTGGTGAATCTGTGGAATTCTCTGCCACAGAAGTTAGTTGAGGCCAGTTCATTGGCTATATTTAAGAGGGAGTTAGATGTGGCCCTTGTGGCTAAAGGGATCAGGGGGTATGGAGAGAAGGCAGGTACAGGATACTGAGTTGAATGATCAGCCATGATCATATTGAATGGTGGTGCAGGCTCGAAGGGCCGAATGGCCTACTCCTGCACCTATTTTCTATGTTTCTATTATAGACTTTATATCTCTATGGTAGAATGGAAAGTAATCAAAATGTGTGCTTAAAAATGCATGCGACTTAATGGACCAAACGGAGCTAAGCTACATTTTAATATAAAATTGCATACATGTAAGCCTACAAGTAACAAACAAAATGTGTAGATCAGCTCTGAAAAGTTCATAGTTACAATACCACTGTTTTAGTGACTGTAAAATGGGGGAAAAAAGTAATTTAATTAAATAGATCCTTGAAAACCAATAACCATTGGCGAAAAACCAGTCCAGGCATTACATTTTGGGCTTCAGCCCCATCCTATCCTTTGGGGTTCTACCCCATCATAACTTAGTTGTGTGTGTTAGTTGTCTGTGCGTGATGTATGTGTGTGTGTGGGAGGGAGAGGAGGGAGGGAGAGGAGGGAGGGAGGGAGAACGGGAGGGGAGGAGAGAAAGGAGGGAGGGGAGGAAAGAAAGGAGGGATGGAGCAAATGAGAGAAGGGAGGGAAGAAGGGAAGGAGAGAAGGGAGGGAGAGGGCCAGCGGTGGGAGCAGATGCCGGAGTCCAGGCGGACGGGTGTGAGCTGAGGCCGAGGTTTGTAAACGTTGCTCCAACCCCCGGCCCGGCCCTCCCTGTATTGTTCTCCGCATCTCCCCGGGGAGAGAGGGGAGTGGAGCCGGGGCTGTGTGCGTGAAGCACGGCGACAGGAGGGGCCGGAGCGCTGCCCCGGGACCGTGAGCGAACGACCACCTCCCCCTCTCCCCCTTTTCCATTCCCCCTCACACCCCATCCCCGTCTACCCCTTTCTTCCCCACTCCACCCCTCTACTCTCTCTCCGCCCCTCTCTCCCCCCTCCACCCGGGGTAGATCTACCCGGGCCGAGAGTAGATTACTCTGGCGCGGGGCCGCCTTGCTCGCGGGGCCCAATTGGGAGAAATCGGTCCAATCAGCTTAAGGCCGGCCCTGCCCGTGGGGCCCCTGATGCAAATGGTTCCCTGGACACTGCCTTCCTCAGCGCTGCTTTTTCAACTGGCCCCAACCTTTCTTTCTTTCCTAATGCTTTTCCTCGCCTTCTTACTGGACTCGGCGTGATTGCAGTCAAATTACTTACAAGCCAATTAACAAGAGACAGCCGTCTGCAAATCATCTTTTGCAGTAGTTGGGGAAGTGGTGGTGAGAACAGAAGCCAAAGACAAAATCGCAATCGTAAATAATGAAGCAGCAACTAATACCTATCTAATGCGTGTGCCCCTTTATTTATTCAAGGCAAAGAATCATTCTCGTCTCTTTACTATCACAAGTTAGTGGATAAATTCATCATGTAGTTAGGTGTTATAGCCACCCAATATTACAAAGATTTTATAAAAATTATACAAATAATTTAATTCAGAATTTAAATAGTTCTGCCCTATCTCTTGGACATCTAGCAGGAACACTTGTCCTGACATTACACTGGATGCTTAAAAACTATTTTACCACCTGGTAAGATCAGGTAGTAGAATTAGGCCATTCGGCCCATAATTACAGGCCTAATATTTGCTTGCTGAGGACTAAACAAGTTGCACATGAGAAACTGTAATGGTGCAATGAAATTAACAGTAAATCAGTACATTAAATACCTCAATAAGAAAACAAAATTATTTTCTCACCCATTTCTAAAGAAATATGCCTGGTATTACCAATTAAAAGGAGCTATGCTTTAATTGAAAAAAAAATGCAATTCTGTCACATTAGAAATACTTCAAAATAAGCACCAACAGCGCTAACCATCATTTCCTGTACAAAGTAAAGAGAGCCCTGAAGTTTGACAAAAGTCATGTGCTGAGCAATGCAATTTCCTCTGTCCCCTGACCTTACTTCATTAAAACTTAACAGGATGTTGTTAACCGCTCAAACGTGTAAATATTTTCCATTTACAGAATTTTTAAAATTTTGACTTGAAAAAGAGTCCATGTTTGTCTATTGATAAAGACAGCCGATAGCACTTTATGTCGCTTGATTATTTTGATTACAGCCATGTGGTCACAATGCAAACTGTAGGCTCTAAATTCAACATCACTGTCTTGATCGGCAAATGCAGCACAGGTTATCAATGACAAATTTAGCACCTCGTTTACATGTGTATTTGAAGCATCGCTAAGTTTGTTTGCCCATTTTTATAAATACCTGCCTCAAATAAGTGTGGGCTCATGTCACAATCTAAATGGAAATTAGTTGAAGCTGTGATGTCTAACTTCACAGTAGTCTTCTTAGACTCTTAGAGATAATGCAAACTCTGTTTAAATCAGTAGGTAATTGTTGGCACTTTGATGGTGCTGTCTGCTGTTGACCAGTTCCCTCCATTTTCCTAACCCTCCCAGATACACCAGTTGTCCAACTTGTTTTCCAAACTAACCTAAATCTGAAGGGTTTTCTGGTGCCTAATTATTCTGAATTAATCTTAAAGTCTCACCACCAAAGATCCTATCGCAAGCAAGATAGATCACTCGATGAAAAAGACGTAGTACGGACATGGGCAGATTCATGGGTAATTTTTGGCCCCATTTCTGTAACCGGCTTCCGTCTCCGCACCAAAGATCCCATAGCGGAGCAAAGATAACTAGTGCGGAGACGGAAGCCGGTTACGGAAACATCCTCGTAAAAATAAAAGTTCTTTGGTAAAAATCTTCTCCTCGTTTTCAGAATTATCATTTATTAACACAAACTGTCCCCCCGCAACGTTGATTACACTGCGAGTCGGGTCGGGTTACTGAAATGGATGAAAAAAAGGCTAACGTTCTGCTCCCTTGCGTACTACACGTCAGCCCATTGCATTCAGAAGGAGTGGTCTATCTTGCTCCGCTATAGGATCTTTGCTCACCACTACTAGCCTCATTCAGCAATATTAACTCAATGGGGGTTAGTAACTGTGACGCTTCAGGATTAATTCGGAACAATTATCAGATTTGTTTCCTCTGGCAAACAGAATGGTATCAATTATCTGGCACACAGAGTTAAGCCCTGCATTTCAGTATACAAATTAAGCATGTTCTCTTTTGGTAATAGTCTTAAATAACCCTTAATGTATCTTTCTATTTTCACTTAAAATGCTATTTTTCCCTTCCTTTCTCTGTCAATTTTCGACCTTCCTTCTCTCCACATTGCCCCTTTCACAAAAAACAGAAAATGCTGGAAAACTCAACAGGTCGGACAGCATCTGTGGAGAGAGAACCAAGGTTTCTGCCTCGGGTTGGAGATCCTTCGTCACAAATGGGAAAGAGAAAAAGCGAGCTAGTTTTAAAGAATGTGGAAAGGAGATGGACGGACAAAGAGAATCACTCTGATAAGAAGTGGATGGGGTTGCCATTGATAGATTGGGAGTGAAATGAACACGTTTGTACACTGAAATGCAGGGCTAAACTCTGTGTGCCTGATAATTGGCACACAATGGGTAATATGATTAACTTGTTTGCCAGAAGGAAAAAAGCCTGCTAATTGTTCCAACTTAGTTCGAGGTGAGAGTGGTTAGAGAGTAGAATACGTGGAATCATACAGCACAGAAATGGTCTCTCTGTGCATCAACACCTCTAAGAAGGGTTTTGGCCCGAATCGTTGCCCATTTCCCTCGCTTCATAGATGCTGCTGCACCCGTTGAGTTTCTCCAGCACTTTTGTCTACTGTCAATTTATTCTTTGTGCCCTGCCAGAATTAGACTTCCAAAGGTGCATCAGCTCACACTTGTCTGGATTAAATTCCATCTGCCCATCCTTCCAGCTGATTTATGTCCTGCTGCATCCTTGCAGACAACTTCCTTCACCATCTACAACTCCACCAATGTCCATGTTGGCTGCAAACGTACCAGCACAACCAACTACATTCTTACCATGCTACTTGTATATATCACAAACAACAAAGATCCTAGCACCGATCCCTGTCCTATACCACTTGTCAAAGATTTCCGGTGAGAAAAACACTCATTCACCACTATCTTCTGCCCTCTATTACCTGGCCAAAGTTGGATCCAGATTGCCAACATACTTCTGATCCCTTCTTAAGCCCTTTGCTCCTCTAGGGAGCATGGGCCATTGACAAATGTCCTTCACCTCACTTGGTTGTTGGCAGTTCTTTCGAGATCTCCCCAGTTGAGCCCACTCTCAGACATTTTTTGTCTGGTCACCTCTTCTCCTGCTGTTCCTGGGGCGACCTCTTTTCCTTTTTCGTTGGGGGTTCCATTTCAGGGCTTGCCGGGTGATGTTTGTGGCTTCGCTCCCTCCTCTTCCTGTCTGGAGTAGATAATAGACTGCCCGCTGACCAATTTGATCTCCCCTGACTGTGTCCATCTTGTTTCAGCCAAGCCCAGGACTCGGAGATTGTAACGCACCATTTTGTCGGTAAATGTGGCAGCCTTGCCAGCCTGGAACATGGTTTGGATGTTCCATGTCCCCACAAGGATGGAATTCTTTGGCGTCAGAAGGTGTCAGCTTCCCAGCGCCCTTGCGGGTTTGGCTGGCAAGCGTCATGTTCCCCATCGCTGGGGCACCTTTGACAACCAAGTGTGTCATTTGGTTTTTAATTCGTCAAAGTTTCTGTAACTCACACATTTTTCCAGGGTGGGCTAGTTAACCCCACGCCCAACCTCCAACCTGGAGGACCAGGGACTGCTTCATCTGCCTCCTCACCCGAAACCTGTCCAGTTTGGTTGAACCTGCCAGGAATATGAAACCCCATCCGACATAGCTCTCATTATCACTGGAGTACACAAGCCTCTCCTCCACATTAAGGTTGCAGTCCAGGAGATCCCTTGGTGCCCAAATATTCCGATACACCCTGCCATGCAGGACCTTGTTAAAATCCTTATTGAAGGTCACATTAAACCACTGCTACCAACCTACCTTTCACCATTCTTCATTAACACAAAATACTCAATCAGATTTGTGAGATATCATATCCGGTCACAAAACAGTCAGCGGACTCCTACTGAGTCTCTGCCTCTCCAAGTAAGCAGAATCCTCAGAATCTGCTCAAAACACTTTCCCTCCAACTGATGCAAATCTAACTGGCTTGTAGTTTCCAGGCTTACTCCCCCCCCCCCCCCGTCTACCCTTTTTGGAACAAGGGAACAATGTCAGTTATTCTCCAGTCTTCTGGTTCCTCACCTGTGGCTAACAAAGATGCAGAAATCACAGTTGCAACCCCAGCTTCTCCCTTGCTTCCATGTGCATTGTGGGATGGATCTCGTAAGGCCCTGGGTGATTTATTCACCGTAATGTTGCCAACATTTCCAACACTGACCTTCCTTGTACAGCCATGGTCCAGAATGTATACATACCCTCCCTTAATTCTCCAGCCTCCTCGTCTTTCTCCCAGGTGAATACATACGAGAAATATTTATTTGGGATCTTGCTCGTATCGTCTAGCTTTTCACAAGGATTACCCCTTCGTTTGCTAGGGAATCTACTCCATCCTTAACCTTGGGTTCTTATTAAAAGGGTGGCATGGTGCGGTAGCAGTAGAGCTACTGCCATTCAGCGCCAGAGACTCGGGTACAATCCTGACTCTGGGTACTTGTCTGTATGGAGTTTGTATGCTCTCACCGTCACCTGCGTGGGTTGTCTCCGAGATCTTCGTTTTTATCCCACATTTCGAAGACGTACAGGTTAATTGGCTTGGTATAAATGTAAAATATTGTCCGAGTGTGTGTAGGATGGTGTTAATGTGCAGGCATTGTTGGTTGTTACGGACTCGGTGGGCCAAAGTTTATATGTCTAAGCTAAACTAAACTAAATGAAAAACAAAGGCAAATGAGAAGATGTGCAATGCAGGGCTGGAGGATATGACTAGCAGCCCTACTTGTGCTAACAGAAAATGAAAAATTAGGTTGGCTAAGGTAAAATTCTTTCCAGCACTGCAACATCTAGAATCTACTGCTAAACACAAGATCCTCAGATGTTTTGCCCATGCTGTGCCAAAATAACTGAGAAAGCACAGAGACATTACAAAGCACTTTCTTTGATTTTTGAGCTAAATGTTTTGCACATTTGAAGCCAGTGAATAATGCAGAGCATCTACACTGAAACAGTTCTTAACAGGAGAGTTGAGGTCTGTTTCATAGTATACACTTAATGGCAGACAATTATCAGTATTGATGTACCGAGAGGTCATGTGGTCCAGGACCATTGCTCCCTGAAGTTGGCAACACAGACACTCCTTCTTCTCCCCTCTCCTATCAGGCGAGAGGTATAGTAGTGTGAAAACGCATGCCTCCAGATTCAGGAACAGTTTCTTCCCAGCTGTTATCAGGCAACTGAACCATCCTATCACCAACTCGAGAGCTGTCCTGACCTACTATCTACCTCATTGGTGACCCTCGGGCTATCTTTATTGGAACTTTACTAGACTTTATTTTGCACTATATGTTATTCCCTTTATTCTGTTTTTGTGCGCTGTGGATGGCTTGATTGTAATCTTGTATAATCTTCCCGCTGACTGGATTACATGAATAAAAGGCTTTACACTGTACTTCGGTACACATGACAATAAACTAGACTAAACAATTGCATCACCACCCTATTGAATGTTTGAACACCAAACCTACTGATTGGCCATGCCACTCTTCACCTTAGTGTTTAACCCCACTATTCAATACTGAATCCAAACCCTATTCGCCTCACCATCTAATTGTGAGTGCAATAATCCCAATGCTACCATTTTATTGTGTGCCAACAGCTCTGTTACCCATTTATGTATTCAATAGCACTTCCACTGATCTCTTATGTGCCCCCATACCTTCCCCACCATTGAGATCCAATGGTCAACTTACTTTGTTAATTAAACTATGAGTGTTAGGAGAAGAAAGGTCTTTGTGTGTGTTTTTCAAGTGCAAAGCATATTTTATCATGCTGGAACACATTTTTCAGCTCGATAGAACACAAAGTGTTGGGGTAACTCAGCAGGTCAGGAAGCATCTCTGGGGAACATGGATAGGTGACATTTTGGGTCAGGACTCCTCTTCAGACAATCTGAAGAAGGGACCTGACCTTTTCTATGCAACAGCAGCATCTGCACTTCCTTATTTCATCATTTTTGCAGTTGGGTGTTATGCAGAAAATCACTCTGCTTCCCCTTTATAGCAATACAGTAACACACCTTCTCAGAAAATGAAAATAAAAATGTTTACTTCATTTATTAAACCCATGCAACAGTGTAGATTTCACTGATTCAACATCATTATTTACTTGATAACGTAGAACATGAACATTTGCAAAAGATGATTAACTTATAATTAAGAAGAAAAGAATGTCCATCACAAATGACTTCTAAGCTGCATGCATCATTTCCAAGTAGGAAGCAAGGGTTTTGACAAGTGAAGAACTAGTGTTAAAAATTTACCTGAAGATTTTGTTTAATTCTTTTCAGATTGTGCTGAAGTAGGAAGTTCTTCTCCAGGAAGAAACGGCTGTACTGATCATCCATTTGTTTTAATAAATTATGGAAGAGAAGGGTGGCCAGTGAATCATTATTTGAAGCAAGATCCCTGTTAGAAACAATGACCGAAGGATTAAAATTGAATCGGTGTCCTTTGTGTAAAATAATTTTCAAATTGTTAAGAACAGTTAAGGGGCTGTCCCACTGCGGCAACCTAATTGGCGAGTTTGGAAGAGTTTAGGAGAGTTGGAAAAAGTGTCATGTTGAAGACCTCCTTTGACTATGTTGAAGACTAGCTTCGAATAGCTTCGGGAAAATTGGACACCGAATAGTGGAGAGTGAAGACGATCTCCTTCGATCTCCCTCCGACCTCCCTCCTACTAAGTTAAAGACTATGTACGACTACCTTTGACTACCTTCGACTACCCTTGATTACCTACGAATAACATGCCAACCTACTACGGCCTACTTCGACTAAACATACAAGTACAAAAAATATCAATTTTTCCATGGCGACCTTTATTTACTCACGGGCATTTTTCAGCATGTTGAAAAATACGTCGCGACCTAGCTGAGGCCTCGAGTACGCGGGGACTACCCTCGAGCATGGAGGAGAGTTACAAAGACCCCCTAGGACCTCGTGTCGACCATGCTGCGAGTGTGAGTCGAGGGCAAGCTCTTCCAAACTTGCCAATTAGGTTGCCGCAGTGGGACAGCCCCTTTAATGATTACACAATTGTTTTGTTCCACAATGGAAAATGATACAGAAAACAAAGACATTAACAAACTCGATTAATTTGTTTCCCTGTACGTGTATAGAGTTCCAAAAGTAAGAGCATGGAAAGTTAATTTTCTCTTTGAATATTCCGGAAAATATGTGTGGGTGGATGTGTCAGAACTGGAACACACTTGGCTTTAATGTCACCCACTACCCAATGCCTCGCACCAATATAGCTAAAACATTCATCTACAGAAGCAAATAGCAAAAAGTAGTAAACATTCCCCAGTCCATCATCGGCTCTGATCTCCCTTCCATCGAGGGGATCTATCGCAGTCGCTGCCTCAAAAAGGCCGGCAGCATCATCAAGGACCCACACCATCCTGGCCACACACTCAGCTCCCCGCTTCCTTCAGGTACAAAGCACAGGAGCCTGAAGACTGCAACGTCCAGGTTCAGGAATACCTACTTCCCCACAGCCATCAGGCTATTAAACTTGGCTCGGACAAAACTCTGAACATTAATGGCCCATTATCTGTTATTTGCACTTTATCAGTTTATTTATTCATGTGTGTGTATATTTTATAAGGGTATATGAACACACTGATCTGTTTTGTAGTCAATGCCTACTATGTTCTGTTGTGCTGAAGCAAAGCAAGAATGTCATTGTCCTATCAGGGACACATGACAATAAACTCTCTTGAATCTTGATCATTGGGAGTGAACTCAACTTGTTGGTGAAATATTTGCACAATTTTATTGGCAACGGCCAGACAATAGTCATCTCCATTGGTTCCAGGCAGGAATGTCTGAATGACGGGAGGTCAGCACTGCTCTGTAATGTGGCAAGGGATTAAACCTCAAATCAAGTCCTGCTCATTTTGAACAGATCTACATAGAAAATAGGTGCAGGAGTAGGCCATTCAATATGATCATGGTTGATCATCTACAGTCGGTATCCCGTGCCTGCTTTCTCCCCATATCCCTTGACCAGACTGATTCCTGGGATGTCAGGACTGTCTTATGAAGAAAGACTGGATAGACTCAGTTTATACTCTCTGGAATTTAGGAGATTGAGAGGGGATCTTATAGAAACTTACAAAATTCTTAAGGGGTTGGACAGGCAAGATGCAGGAAGATTGTTCCTGATGTTAGGGGGGTCCAGGACAAGGGGTCACAGCTTAAGGATAAGGGGGAAATCCTTTAGGACCGAGATGAGAAGGACTTTTATTACACAGAGAGTGGTGGGTCTCTGGAACTCTCTGCCACAGAGGGTAGTTGAGACCAGTTCATTGTTTATATTTAAGAGGGAGTTAGATGTGGCCCTTGTGGCTAAGGGGATCAGAGGGAATGGAGAGAAGGCAGGTATGGGATACTGAGTTGGATGATCAGCCATGATCATATTGAATGGCGGTGCAGGCTCGAAGGGCTGAATGGACTACTCCTGCACCTAATTTCTATGTTTCTATGATTTTGTTAGCCCTAAGAGCTAAATCTAACTCTCTTGAAAACAAGTTTAACACAGGATCCTGTTATCATCCTGCAGATATCTTGCTGGAAAGATCAAGCTCAGATTGAGTTGTGGTAGCAAGGCAGCTGGATTGCAGAGCATCAGACATTACTCTTACTTTAAACACAAAATGCTGGCGTAACTCAGCGGGACAGGCAGCATCTCCGGGGAGAAGGATAGGGTGACATTTTGGGTCGAGCCGCTTCTTCAGGCTGGGAGTCAGGGAAGAGGGAAACTTGAGATATGGTAAGGGACTGGTGTGAAAATAAACTTGAGATATGGCAAGGGACTGGTGTGAAATAGATCAAAGCAGACGGTGATCAAGGAAATGTAAAATAGATCATTGTTGGCTGAGGGGAAGGTGATAAGGAGGCATACAAACGGTAAAATGAATCATGACAGTGAAACTAGTCGGAGTACTAGGGTGAGGGAGGGATGTAGAGAGAAGATTCCTTCTCTTCAGAGATGCTACCTGTCCTGCTAAGTTCCTCCAGCATTTTTTGACTATCTTCGATGTAACCCTGCATCTATAGTTCATTCCAACACATTACTCTTATTTTAATTGCCAACTTTGCAAGTTAGGTGGACACCTATGTTTTACTGTTCAAACAATGAAAAGCAGTATTTTATATATAGGACCACAGGAGTGTCTGCTACCACTAGAGCTCTCTTCTTCAGATATCCATTTATATGTCCAACTGTCGAAACTGAGTGCCTTCAGTAGATGGTTTGGCACAGAAAGGGGTTGTTGAACATGCATTGGGTGAAGAAGTATCTGACTTTTTCCTGCTTCCTAGCTCTTAGTTCATAGCCATATGATATGGTGGAGCTTGATGTTTCGGATCGAAACCCTTCTTTAGAGTGGGTCTGAACTGGAGTCTGAAGAAGGGTCTCGCCCCAAAACGTCACCCATTCCTTCTCTCTAGAGATGCTGCCTGTCCCGCTGAGTTACTCCTGCATTTTGTGTCTATCTTCGGTTTAAACCAGCATCTGCAGTATTTGCTACAGCACTATGTTCTCGCCAGATTTGCTTACATAGACTTCTCTGCATTGAACATTTCAGTACTTTTCATCAAATCTTCAGTTACTCCATTTTCCAACTTTATACAGCTACAAAGAAAAAGCTAAATAAAGTTAAATTAATAAAGTTCCTCACCAATCCTGGTTTTCGAGCCAAACAGCTAGGAATTGACGAACCTCCATGGGAAAGGTATCATCGTACAACTGGTCCACTTTTTCCAGGAGTTGTGTGTCTAATTGATGGAGTTGATGCCATTGGGACATACTGTCAAAAAGTTTGTAAAACAAAACTGATCAACACCTGAACAAATAAAGTGATCAGGAATTAAATTATAGCTTAATAAAAATTTATAGAGCATCATTAAGAATTATTTCAAATGGATTATAATTTCATTCCAAAACATCTTATAAAACTCAAAGTACAGCTCTTCGGACTGCATTTACACCCACACAGGAAAATACACACATACAGATTTAACGTAATTAATACCAATAGTAAAGCAGGGGGTTGGGGAAATGTTATTAGCTAAAGAATACAAGCAGAAACTATTATTTTTCAACTTATACTGCACTTATTGGTTAGGTAAAATTCCATAGGAAATTTGTGATTTGTGGCAAAGTTTAATGGTGACTTAAATGCTGGGTTCATATTTACTATTTTCTAATGCACATGAACTATTCTAGAATTGGATGCTTTCAACTTAACCAAGCACTGTGTCTCCTCTGGGTCCTGTAGTTTTGCTCTCACTCTTCATTCCCGCAGACAGAACAAGGGTAAAGAGTTCCCCATGTTCTCACCTTTCACCCAACCAGCCTCGGCATCCTCCGACATTTCCATCACTTCCAAAGTGATACCACCACCAGCCACATCTATCCATCCCCACCTCTTTCCACCTTTCAGAGACCACCTCCTCCGCAAAAGAGATGCCTTCAAGGTCAGGTTCATAATTGCCTTTGATCATCTGCAGTCCTGATCTTGCCTGACACCAAAACCCCCTTTTCCATTGGTTTCACTGTCAAACCTTGTAACTCATTACTCTCTTCATTGCAATCACTGATAATCTTTGATAACCTTCTTTCACTCTCCCCCACATCTGCTTCCACCTCCTAACATGACTTCTTTCTATGTCTGCTCTATAAAAATAGCTCTTCCTAAATGCGTAAAGGGCCTGTCCCACTTGGGTGTCATTTGCGCGGGATTTCATGATTTTGAGAATCCCGAAATCCTGGGGCACCGCGCGGTACCGTGTGTCACTATCTACGTGACCACGCGCCATGCGCAAGTCACGATGCGCGTATTGTGCATTGTGACACGTAAATTATGCCGTGTAAATGACGCACAAATAGCGCCCAAGTGGGACAGGCCCTTAAGACTGCATAAAGCACCAGGACAATCTGGAATACTCAGTGCAAACTGTGGCTCATTACTTCTGTGTGAATGAAAGGTTTACTGCACTTTAACAACTGCATAAAAATACTAAAATACAAGTCCTGATAATAGTGAGTGGCTGGCTGTGATGGATTAATTTCTTGTCAATCAAGCAAATAAATGCATAAACTTCCATTTGCTGTATTTGTATCTGGATAGCAAGTTAGAAGTTGCTATACTTTCTCACTATCTGTTCTACAAATGGTCTTGGTTTCCTGAACAGTAAACAATTTGCTGAGTGTCATATGCCCGCCCCCATCTCCAATCCAATGGCTGGCATTGTTGCCTATAAATACTCTGCTGTAAAATTCCAACAACTCTGTCTCTGCCTGTTCCACAACTAACAATCTGTTCAACTCCACCAGTATCGCTATTTCTTCTTTAGCTTCATTGTCTTTCACTTTGGTCACCTGTCCCCACTGCCTTACGTTGATATGAGAGAGAGAGAGAGACTTGAATGGATATGGTGGACAACTGATATTGCCACTGGTCCCAAGATTGGACTGGCCCATATAAAGCACAATTAACACTAAGTTAGTCAACATTTTGTTATTGGTTTTACCTCCAAGTCCACCCATATTAGTACAATTTGCTGAATGTCATTGGTCCGTATGTGGTATTAGTCTACCCGTCCTTGAAATATGCAGACATCAGCCCTTTTCTCTACACACATACCATAAACTCTCATTCTTTCAACCAAACTTCCCTTTGCCCTTCCAGATCCAAGAAATTTTAGTTATCATTCAAATCCACATGAACCTTCCATCGAGTTCCACATCTACAGTGGCTTGCAAAAGTGTTCATACCCCTTGAACGTTTCCACATTTTGTCACGTTATACAACCACAAACGTAAATGTATTTTATTGGGATTTTATGTGATAGACCAACACAAAGTGGCACATAATTGTGAAGTGGAAGGAAAATGATACATGGTTTCCAAATTTGATTACAAATGGAAAAAACTGAAAAGTATGGCGTGCAAAAGTATTCTGCCCCCCTGAGTCAATACTTTGTAGAACCACCTTTTGCTGCAATGACAGCTGCAAGTCTTTTGGGGTATGTCTCTACCAGCTTTGCACATCTAGAGACTGAAATTTTTGCCCTTTCTTCTTTGCAAAATAGCTCAAGCTCAGTCAGATTGGATGGAGAGCATCTGTGAACAGCAATTTTCAAGTCTTGCCAGAGATTCTCAATTGGATTTAGGTCTGGACTTTGACTGGGCCATTCTAACACACAAATATGCTTTGATCTAAACCATTCCATTGTAGCTCTGGCTGTATGTTTAGTGTCGTTGTCCTGCTGGAAGGTGAACCTCTGCCCCAGTCTCAAGTCTTTTGCAGACTCTAACAGGTTTTCTTCCAAGATTGCCCTGTATTTGGCTCCATCCATCTCCCCGTCAACTCTGACCAGCTTCCCTGTTCCTGCTGAAGAAAAGCATCCCCACAGCATGATGCAGCCACCACCATGTTTCACAGTGGGGATGGTGTGTTCAGGGTGATGTGCAGTGTTAGTTTTCCGCCACACATAGCAATTTGCATTTAGGCCAAAAACTTCAATTTTGGTCTCATCAGACCAGAGCACCTTCCTCCACATGTTTGCTGTGTCCCTCACATGGCTTGTGGCAAACTGCAAACGGGACTTCTTATGGCTTTGTTTCAACAATGGCTTTCTTCTTGCCACTCTTCCATAAAGGCCCGATTTGTGGAGTGCACGACTAATAGTTGTCCTGTGGACAGATTCTCCCACCTGAGCTGTGGATCTCTGCAGCTCCTCCAGAATTACCATGGGCCTCTTGGCTGCTTCTCTGATCAATGCTCTCCTTGCCCGGCCTGTCAGTTTAGGTGGACGGCCATGTCTTGGTAGGTTTGCAGTTGTGCCATACACTTTCCGTTTTCGGATGATGGATTGAACAGTGCTCCGTGAGATGTTCAAAGCTTGGGATTTTTTTTTATAACCTAACCCTGATTTAAACTTCCCCACAACTTTATCCCTGACCTGTCTGGTGTGTTCCTTGGGCTTCATGATGCTGTTTGTTCACTAATGTTCTCTAACAAACCTCTGAGGCCTTCACAGACAGCTGTATTTATACTAAGATTAGATTACACACAAGTGGACTCTATTTACTAATTAGGTGACTTCTGAACGCAATTGGTTGCACTGGATTTTATTTAGGGGTATCAGAGTGAAGTGGGCTGAATACTTTTGCACGCCACACTTTTCAGTTTTTTATTTCTAAAAAAATTTGAAAACCACGTATCATTTTCCTTCCACTTCACAAATATGTGCCACTTTGTGTTGGTCTATCACATAAAATCCCAATAAAATACATTTACATTTGTGGTTGTAACGTGAAAAAATGTGGAAAAGTTCAAGGGGTATGAAAAGTTTTGCAAGCCATTGTATATTTCTCTAATCAGATCTGCATAACACTGAAACAACTTTTACCAAAGTCACAGATAGTCTCATGTGAGACTGGGACAGATTCACAAGGCATTACTCTGTAGCCTTTTACATGGCTAATTACACAATTTTCCTTCTGCACTTTTCCATGGTTTTCAAGCTGGTGGGACTGTTCCAGTGTGGTTATCTAGTCATAACAGAAAAATTAGATGGAATCAAATCTCTCCTGTTCTATTAGATTGGTGATCCCCTTGGTTTATCTTTAGCCTTTTAATTTATCATTAATATGCTTCTAACAAAATGAGCAGCCATTTAGGAATACCAAATATAGAAAGACCAAGGGCTTTTATCCACTTCGTAAACCTATCTCCGAAAGCACAATTCTATCATTCTCCCTGGCTCCATTCTCGCATCACTTCATCTGTTGCTGAAACCTTGTGTTACTGCTACACATACAGTAACTACTTCAAACCCCTAGTTGACTTTTCCCCACCAACCCAAAGTCGTCCATTTTCCCCAGGTCTTAAATTGACATTTCTTTCACCCGTCCTGGCCAACTAATGTTTCAATTTCAATATTCTTATACCTTGCATTCAAATACCTCTGCTGCCTCAGCTTACTCCGATCATGTAATCCTTTCTAGTTCTGGCCTCTTGAACATTCACTGTTCTAATTGCTCTACATTTGGTATAACAATGCTACAATTGTCAAGCCCGTAAGCACTGGAATTCCCTTCTTAAACATTCTTTATATCTAACTTTACTCTTTAAGATGTTTCTTAGACTCTATTTCTTTAACCAAGTATTGGTCATCTACTCTCACATCTCTTATTGCCAGGAAATGATGTGCAGGGAACTTGAAGCAAGAGGCAAAGGCATGTTCATCAGTGAAGGTCTGTTTTCATGGAGCCCTCGGAGATGCCAATCCTCCCTAGGTCTCTCACTTAGGCAAAGTATTCACAAGTTTGGATTTTCAAGGCTTTCATCATTGAGATATGTGACATTTTGGGCAAAAGGACCTTCTACCACAGTCTCATGCACAAATTTATCTCTCAGTTTTCTGATCATAGGGTCTTACTTGACAGCTATAGGTAATAGCTGCCCTGTCTCCCAACTTGTCACATGAGAGAGATCACCCAGGGTCTTTTATCCCAAATAAATGATTTCTCCTGACTTGATTTCAGAGTGGGACAGGAAGGACACTGAGATTTGCCAACATGGACCAAGTGACTCTACGTTAGAATCCTTATACCAACACGAGAGACCAATTACCAGTCAGGAGGACCAGATGATGCGGAAGACTCCCACACATTTTGCGTGCATTCCATCTGCAATCAATAGAAGGCTTGGTTGGAAATGTTCTATATTTCTCTCTGTTTCCTGGAATGGTGCCTTGTTAAAATGACCTTCTGGGGAATAAGGGAAGATAATGGAAGTGTTTGTGAGGGAACATTTTGGGACCAGTGACCATAATTCGATTAGTTTTTAAATAATTATGGGAAATGGTGGTACAGGTTGTCGTCCACACTTGGGGCAAGGTCAATTTTCATGGCAGGATCTTTCAAAAGTTGATTGGGGGAGACTGCTTGGAGTTAAAGAGATGTTGGTAAGTTGAGGGTTTTAAATGTGAGACAGCAAAAATTGAGGGCCGGCACATTTCTGTTTGGGTGAGGGAAAAGGAGGCAGTAATAGGAAACAATGGATGTTGAGATATTGATTAGCGAGATTGAGGCCCTGGCCAAGAAACAGGCGACAGGCATCAGGGATCGTGATTCCCTTGAGGAGTATAGAGGGAGTAGGAATACAATTAAGATGGAGATCAGGTCAAAAATGGAGCATGAGATAGCTTCGGCAGATAAGGCAACACCAAATCGAAAGAGATACCCTCGTATGTTAAGAGCAAAAGGTTAACCAGAGAGAAAATTAGGACTCTTAAAGATCAATGAGGTAATTTGTGTGTGTAGCCACAGGAAATGGGCGAGGTGTTAAATAACTATTTCGATTCTATGAATGCAATAGATAATGACAAGGAACTTGGTGAACTCAAAGTTCTCCAATTTCAGGCAGTCCTTGCTTTCTCCCTCCTTCCCCTCCTCTTCCCAGCTCTCCCACAGCCCACCGTCTCCTTCTCTTCATTTCTTCTTCCCCCCCCCCCACCTCCACATCAGTCTGAAGAAGAGTTTTGACCCAAAACGTCACCCATTTCTTCGCTCCATAGATGCTGCCTCACCCGCTGAATTTCTCCAGCATTTTTGTCTACCTTCGATTTTTCCAGCATCTGCAGTTCTTTCTTAAACATCAAGAAAGTTAATGGTGAGGTCGTGAGAAGGGTTAACGTTACAAGGGGAGATGCTGAAATCATAAAATGTATAAAGGTAGGTAAATCCATGAGAACTGATCAAGAAATTGCAGGGTGCCTGGCACAGATTTTTGTATAATCAATAGCCATGGATGAGGTGCTAGAAGACTGGATGGTGACTAATGATATGCCTCTAATTAAGATAGGCTGCAAGGAAAAACACCTGGGTGAGCCTTACATCAGTGGAGGGTATTCCGAGCGATAGGATCTACTTGTATTTGGAAAGGCAAGGACTGATTAAGGATAGTCAGCATGTCTTTGTAGATGGGAAACCATGTCTCATCAAAAAGGTGACCAAATAGATTAATGAGGGCAATGTGGCCTTTGACAAAGTACCATATGGGTATGCTGATCTGGATAGTAAGATTACATAGTATCCACGATGAGCTAGCTAAATTAGATATAAAAGTGGCTTGAAGGTAGGAGACAGAAGATGGTGGTAAAGGGCTTCTTTTCAGACTGAAGGTGTGTAACAAGAGGTACCATTATGTTCAATGCTGGGTCCACTGTTCCTTATTAATCGGGCAAAAGTGATTGTGACTCGTATTGTTTGTAAGTTTGCAAATGACATGTCAATTGGTTGAATAGTGGACAGTAAAGAAGGTTATCTAGGATTACAACAGGATCTTGATCAATTGGTCTAGTGGGCAGAGGAATAGCTGATGAAGCTTAATTTAGATAAATGTGAGGTGTTGCATTTTAGGAAGACAAACTAGGGCAGGATTTACATGGTAGATGGCAGGGCACCTGAGTGTGTTGTAGAATGGAGAAATGTAGGAGTGCAAGGACAAAATTCCATGAAAGTGGTAACACAGGTAGATAGGGTTGGGAAAGTGTTTGGCATGGTTGCCTTCTTCTGTCGTTATCTTGAGGGCAGCAGTTGGAATGTCATGTTACATTGGTAATGCTACATTTAGAGTACTTTGCACAGTTCTGATCACCCTTCTATATGGGAAGGATGTCATTAAACAGGAAAGAGCACAAGAAAGATTTACAAGGATGTTACTGGTCTTTAGGGTTTGAGTTATAAGGAGAGGCCGGGTCATTTTTCCCTGGAGAGAAGGAGACTAAGGGGTTACCTATATAAATACATGAGGCATAGATAAGCATGAATAGCCGCAGTCTTTTACCCAGAGTAAGGAAGATTAAAATTAGAAGGCATCAATTTAAGGTGAAGGTAGGAATACTTTAAAAGATTCCTAAAGGGCATTATTTTCACACTGATGATAGGAAGTATATGGAAGAAACTTCTAGAAGAAATGGTAGAAGAGCGGTAATTCTGACATTTTAAAAGTCACTTAAATAGGTACATGGATAGGAAGGTTTTGCATGGATATGGGCAAGGCACAGGCAAATGGGACTAGCCAGGTTAGGCAAACTGGTTGGCATGAACGAGTTTGGCCGAAGGGCTTGTTACTGTGTTGTACAACTCTATGGCCGTGGCACAAAATTCATTTCACTTGAATGAGTTGACTCTACATGCTCAACATTGGTCAAGGGCTTAACCATTTATTTCTATCAACAATGGTTAGTTATCGTTATAGTCGCAGCTCCCGAGTAATATGTTCATCAGATTGGCATTCAGTCGGTAGTGAGATGCATTCAGCAGTTAACATTTCAAGTCAATGAAGTCTGCAAATCATACATCAATGACAGATTCTTCATGAGACTCCAAATTAGGTTTATTTTAAGCTAATTAAACAGCTGGCCATTTCAGGAAACCTACTGGCCACAAGTGATGCGGAATCAATGGTCATCAAATCTGAAAAAGGGTCTCAATTTGAAACATCAGCTATCCATGTTCTCCAGAGATGCTGCCTGACCCGATGATAGGCACAAAATGCTGGAGTAACTCAACGGGCCAGACAGCTTCTCAAGAGAGAAGAAATGGGTGACGTTTCTGGTTGAGACCCTTCTTCAAACATCACCCGTTCCTTCTCTCCAGAGATGCTTCCTATCCCGCTGAGTTACTCCAGCAATTTGTGTCTATCTTTGGTTTAAACCAGCATTTGAACTATATTATAGTTGTTGTTATTTTCATTGATGAAGATCTTGACCAATGTTGAGCGTGTAGAGCAAACTAATAGTCTGCAGCTGAACTAATGATCTGTCAATGATTATATGTCAATAATTATTTAGGTTGGTGCCCAAGGTTACAGTACGTTGAACTGCAGATACAATACTGGCATGGACTGAAAATTGGTTATTTGTTGGAAAGCAAAGATTGGGAATAAATAAAGTCATATAGCACAGAAACAGGCCTGTGTCCATGCTGACATGATGTCCCATCAAAGTCAGACTCATTGTCCACATTTGGACCATATCCCTCTAAATTAACCCTATCCATGTACCTATCTAAGTGTCTTTCAAATGGTGTTATATTATAGTATCCACATCAACCATCACCTCCAGCAGCTCATTCCATATACTCACCACTGTCTGAGTGTAAAAGCTGCCCCTCCATACCTGGGTTTTGCTCAAAGATGTAAGGCTGTGAACTAGAGATGTACTGCAGCGATCAGTGCTGGGGCCCCTGTTATTGACAACCTGTGTTAACAGATGGGGGCCAAATTTCATATTTCCAAGTTTGCAGACAAATGAAAACTGGTGAAAATGTATTAATAAAAGAAAATGTAAAGATGGTTTTAGGGGGATATAGACAGTGGGTGAAAATGTGGCAAGTGGAATATGATGTACATAAATGAGAGGTTCATCAATTTCAGTGAACAAACCAGAAAACCTAGGTATCCTTGTGTAAAATCATTGAAAGCGTATACATGGATACACGAGCAATTGGAAGATGAACAATATGTCAAGAGATTCTATTACAAGATAATCCAAGTACTAGAAACAAGATTCTTCTAGGCATTGTGAGAGTTCACCCAGAGTCCCGTTGATACCCTTGCCTCAAAATAAAATGATATACTTCCCAAACACTGGATTGGCTATTGAAACATAGAAAATTAGGTGCAGGAGTAGGCCATTCGGCCCTTCGAGCCAGCACCGCCATTCAATATGATCATGGCTGATCATCTAAATTGAGTACCCCGTTCCTGCTTTTTCCCCATATCCCTTGATTCCTTTAGACCAAAGAGCTAAATCTAACTCTCTCTTGAAAAACTCCACTGCCTTCTGTGGCAGATAATTCCGCAGATTCACAACTCTTAGAATAAAGGGGAGGTCATTTAAGATTGAGGTGAGAAAAACACTTTACCCAAAGAGTTGTGAATTTATGGAATTCCCTGCCACAGAGGGCAGTGGATGCCAAATCACTGGATGGATTTAAGAGAGAGTTGGATGGAGCTCCAGGGGCTAGTGAAGGGATATGGGGGGGGAAGGCAGGCACGGGTTATTGATAGCGGACGACCAGCCATGATCACAATGAATGGCGGTGCTGGCTCGAAAGGCCGAATGGCGGCCTCCTGCACCTATTTTCTATGTTTCTATGTAACTCTCTGGGTGAAGAAGATTTTCCTTATCTCAGTCCTGAATGGCCTACCCTTTATTCTTAATCTGTGACCCCTGGTTCTGGAATCACCCAGCATCGGGAAAATGTTTCCTGCATCTAGCCTGTCCAAAAATAATCTGCCTTCCTTTTCTAGCCATCAAAGTGGATAACCTCACATTTATCCACATTATACTACATCTGCCATGCATCTGGCCACTCACCCAATCTATCCACGTCATCTTGCACCCTCATAGCATCCTCCTCGCAGCTCACACTGCCATCCAGCTTTGTGTCATCCACAAACTTGGGGATGTTACATTTAATTCCCTCATCTAAATCGTTAATATATTGGCAGGCTTGCTGAATGAGGAGAGATTGTGTCATCCAGGCCTGTAGTCTGAAGAAGTTAGAAGAATGAGATGTGATCTCATTAAACTGTACAACATTCTTACAGGATTAGCCAGGATGGATATAGGGAGGATTTTTTTCCCTGACAGTGAACACTAGAATCAGGGATCCTGGTCTTGGAATTGGGGCTGCACCATTTAGGATGAGGAGAAATGTATCCAATCATACAGTGACAACTCTAAGGTGTAGGAAGGAACTGCAGATGCTGGTTTCCACCAAAGATAGACACAAAATACTGGAGTAACTCAGTGCGACAGGCAGCATCTCTGGATAAAAGGAGTGGGGGTCTGAAAGACAGAAGTCATTAAAGATACGAACGGCGTGCAAAGCATCTTAGACATAGTTCGGGAGGGTAAAGATGAGGGAGTGGGAGTCTGAAGAAGGGTCTCGGCCCGAAACGTCACCCATTCTTTCTCTCCAGATTTGCTGCCTAGCCCGCTGAGTTACTCCAGTATTTTCTGTCAATCTTCGACAACTCTTTGGAATTGTCTACTCTGTAAGGTGGTGGAGTGTCCATGACTGAACTCATTCGAAACAGAGCAATAATTTGCTGGAGAAATTGATCTGCTGGGAATCTGGAGCAGGACATTGCAATGGGGTTTGATAGATTTCTGGCTATTAAGGAAGAGCAAGGATAGGGCAGAAGAAAGGAATTGAAGTAAAAGATCAGCCAGATCCTGATAAAATGCCCAAACAAGTCTTCAAGGCGAAATGCCATCCTTGTAAGCTCCTTGTTCCTACGTCACAATATTTACTCTCTCTTATCACAACAAAAAGTTGTACCTCCCGTTTGATTTTTTTTGGTGCCTTGTGCGTGCTTTAATGGATGAAAACGGCACACAAACAGAAAGTTGACCCAATTGAGGCATCTACATCACAGGTTCGACGAAATCTGAAGGGATTTCCCTTCGACAACGACATCAGTTCATGCACCACACCAGAAACATTCCGAATAAATCCTGACCGAGCGCAATTGTGAAAATCGAGTGGGCCACGGTGGAATTTCCGTGCGTTTGATGAAAATGTAACGGACTGCTGCAAGATCAGTCGGTAAATTAACAGCACCGCACTATTGAAAGGAACAAAGGGGTCTGACTGTATTACGATCAACGATTCAACACCCACACTATTCTGGCACCGCTTGCTCGTGCGAAAAAGAAGCATTATTCCATAATTGTTGTTTTATTTTTTCAGCAAACCTGCAAATTATACAATCTTATTGTTATTCTCCTGAACACTTGATATTGAATCAACGCAATAATCAATTCCTGGTGTGTAGGAAGGAACTGCAGATGCTGGTTTACACCGAAAAATACACACCAAAAGCTGGAGTAACTCTAGCGGGACAGGCATCATTTTTGGAGAGAAGGAATGAGTGACGTTCAAGGTAAATTCCTGATTCACTCCTTGAAAGTATTTCACGAATATTGGAGTAAAGAGTATTTTCAAATACATATTTTCCTTTGGAACTAAAGCCCATTTATCTACAACGGGTGGCAGTTCGGCAAAATTGAATGAATCAGAGGAAAGTATCCATTTAACTGATACTTTACATTGAAATCCTTAAAGGTAACTGCGGATTGTCCCAGACGTAAAATCGAACGGAAGGTAAGTTGAGAAGAGAGGAACGGAGGTGATTACTAATCAACATTCAACTCTCAGACGAAAAACACAACTCATCACCAAATCAATAATAGAGACAAAATGCTGGAGTAACTCAGCGAGACAGGCAGCCTCTCTGGAGAGAAGGAATAGGTAACGTTTCGGGTCGAGACATCACCCATTCCTTCACTCCAGAGATGCTACCCGTCCCGCTGAGTTACTTCAGCATGTTGTGTCTATCTTCGGTTTAAACCAGCATCTGCAGTTCCTTCCTACGCCAAATAAAGTATAATGTTTCCACCTGCGTCTGTCACTCACCTTCCAATTTCTTTTCAATGAGTCGCACCGTGTGTGTTTGCTGCAATGGGGGCAGCGAACCCAGTCAGTCTGGTGTATGCCTCAGCCTGTTGTGCATCTGTGGAGTGGAACACACAGCGTGTTTCCCGTTTTCGCTCAGCCTGCGAAGTGACGAGCGTCTGTTCCGTCACCGATGATTCACAGTGAGCGCTGCACCGCCAGCGCCCACATTCACAGCGACCAGTGAGCGCCCCAGTACCAGCGCCCACATTCACAGTGAGCGCTGCACCGCCAGCGCCCACATTCAGTGAGAGCCCCAGTACCAGCGACCACATTCACAGCCAGCGTAGGGCAGTCAATGGCTGGTGTGCGTGCATTCGTTCGTACCCAGGTGGCAGCTCTCTGACTCAGGACCCTGCAGGGGATACCTGGACGCTGGGCGCCCTCCCAGGTGGCACATGCTGGCAATGGTGGTGGTGGCGATGGCCCGGTAGTGAGGGCGGCCGGCCTTTGTCCCACCCCGCCAGGTGTCTGGGGAGGCTAGAACGTGTGTAGTAGTCCGTGGGACAGAGGGGCATTGGTATCTCTTCTGTCGGAAAAATGATGTTCCCAAGAAAAAAACTCATTTGGACTATGTTTTTTAACCCCTTATTTCAATCTATGTCAAAATAGTAAGATTAAACGAGAACTTACCAGTTTGAAGTTTGATCTTTATTTTATGAGGAATTAAGGGCCTGTCCCACCAGCATGCAACTCTATGCGATTAGCGCGACCTAACGTGGTCGCTTGAGCCGTCCGGCGTCGCGGGGCCGGTTCCACTTCGATCTATGTGTGTGGCTCCATGGCTCTGTGTGTGTGTGCCTCTGTGCCCCTCTCTGTGTGCCCATCTCTGTCCTGGCGAACTTACCTTAGACTTTGCTCCAAGTTCAAAGCCTCACTTTGCGCCGTGCTGCGCCACTCACCCGACCTCCGCGCGGCCCCTGCTGCCGGTTTGGTTGCGCTTGCCGCATGCAGGCGCATGCTGGTGGGAACGGCCCTGTACAGGGGATCACCCGACCTCCGCGTGGCCCCCGCTTCTAGTTTGATCGCGTTCATCGCATAGAGTTGCATGCTTGTAGGACAGGCCCTTTACGATGAGCGATTACGTGAAGAACCCCGCCAGTCAGCATGCGCGTAAATCTTCAAAGCAGCGGTGTGAAATCACAGAAGAACAACAATTGAAGTATTATAGTAAGATTATAAACCTAGACCTACCAGTTGAGCTTCGTGATATGAGGGTTGGGAGCGGTGGGCATGTAAACACTCATCGTAACTCCTCATAAAATAACGATCAAAGATGTCATCACATCGAATATAGATTTTGTGGCTAATAAACAATGCTTGCTCAGAACCTCTAAGGCTCTTTGTGACTTCAATATAACGCCGCAAGTGCACCACCACACACAGCTGTAAATCTATGGGATAAGCTGACAGTACAAGCTTGAATCCGGACACCCCTGGCCTGCTTTGTTTAATTAGGTCATAGATGTAAAATTTAACATCATTCTGTGATGACACCATCCTGTCCAGGCGCAGTTTATGCAAGGTCTGAACTCTTTGCGCTGATACGAGCGCTATGAGCATAACCAACTTAAGGGTAATCTTTGTTAAGGGCAAAGATATGGCTGTACCCCATTGACGAAGCAGTGTCAGTACCTGGTTACATCCCAGATTTCAGAATGCCTAGGCCTGGGAGGATTAGAATTAAAAACACCCTTCATAAATCTGGAAATTAACGGATGAGATCCTATAGACGGAAGGTCTGACCCCCAGGATAGGTACAATGACAGGGCGCTCCAGACACTGTTGATGGCACTATAGCTCAACCCTTCATCGAAATGTAAGTTGGACAGAAATTCAAGCACATCTCGGATGGAGGCTGTGTGGTATGTAATGTTCCCATGTAAATAAAATTCCTCCCATTTCCTGACATGAGAGATGTACTGCCTTTTCGTACTATCCCTCCAGGACGATGTGATGACATCCACGGTCTGATTGGATAGTCCCAGACCCAGATATGGCCTTCTTAAAATCTGCAAATCAACAAATTTAGACGATCATACAATGGGTGTTGACCTCCAGTCACAGGCTGCACTAACAGATTATGACATTTTGGAACTACCATAATAGGCTGTGTACTAATACCCGAAATCAGAGGGAACCATGGCTGTGTAGGCCAGTCGGATACCATCAAAACACCTGAAATGGAGTCCTGTTTGATCTTAGTCAAGTACCGACTGATGAGGCAGAAGGGGGGAAATGCATATAAAAACATTCTGCCCCAGTGCAGCGAGAATGCATTCACTGCAACTGCCCCTGAATTTGGTTCCCATGAACATATTTCGGTACCTGGTGATTAAGTCTGGATGCAAACAAATCGATATCTGGCACCCCATACCGGAGAACAATTTCCTTAAATACATCATGATTCAACATCCACTCAGTGTTGTCATTGAGTTTGCGTGACCTGGTGTCTGCCACCATATTGAATCTGCTTGGCAAGTAGACAGCTGAAATCCAAATATTATTTTTAATGCACCAGTGCCAAATAAGGTTAGCCAATGCCACTGCCATGGTGTTGTCAATCTGAAGCTGAACATGTAAGTGATGCTTAGTGGTACAGTAAGCTTTGAGCCCATAAAATACTCCTAAAGGCTCTAAATAATAATTTCCATGTGATTGGAGAATCAACGCCTCATGCATATTCCATCTGCCTCCACAGCTAGACCTGGTGTCAGTAGCACCCCAACCTAGGGCACTAACATCAGTCTGCAAAACAACTGAAGGTGTTTCAATCAAAATTTTGCTAGAACAATTTGAAATGTTTCTAATCCACCACTGTACTTCAGTAATGGCTGCAGATGGTAAGTGCATGGCCCAATTAATATGACCTGCATGTATTCTCAGTGCCTGTACCTTTGCCCTCTGTAAATGTTGGTAATGCAAAGGTCCATATTGCACAGCTGGAAAGGCAGCTACCAATTTACCAATTTACCAATTTACCAATTAAGCTGGCCACCTGTTTAATTGAAGGTGATTGCTCCCCCAAGAGCTTGATACAACCTTCAATTAAATCTAATCTCTTGCCCTTGGGCAGAATCACACACATGTTAATTGAATCTATTGTGAATCCCAACTAGTCAATTGTGTTAACCGGCACCAATTTCAATTTAGCTGGGTGAATAATGAACCCCAACTTCTCAACCATGCATTTAACAGCTGAAACTGATAATTCAGCTGCCACAAAGATGTTTCCAATTATTAAGATGTCATCCAAATAGGCCATTACAATATGGCCCTGTGACCGTAATAACCCTAGTACTTATTTTGTAAATAAGCGAGGGGCTGAGGTTAACCCATTAGGCAGTGCTCTAAACTGCCATAATTGCCCCCATCCAGCTAAATTTCAAATATCTCCGATACTCTTCATGAACAGGCACTGAATAATATGCATCTTGAAGATCTATACAGGCCATATAACGCCCTCTGGAAAACAATTGCTTGGCAGTAGCGAACGTTTCCATCTTAAAATGATTATACAGCACAAACGGATTAAGTCCTGTCAGGTCCAAAATAATCTGACACCCACCATCTTTCTTTGGTCTAGGAAACACATTAGACACAAATTGATGGGTTTGATAAACAGTTTTCTCAATTACACCTTTAAAACATAATTTTGCTATTTCAGCTTGAATCTCCAAATTCTCCCATTGTGAGAAAATGAGTGCCCGCTCTGGCTTGTGCGGGGTGGGCGGATACAGGTTGGGAATAAATGCAATTTGAAACCCTTGTATACTCTGCAGTATAAACACGTTTGATGTTACTTTACACCCTTTTTGAGAAACCTGTGTAACCTCCCCCAAACTGGTAGGTAATTCTCACTCAATATGTTTCAACCAGAATCAGACGCACCTACCTCCATGGTTACCGGTGGAGTTCTGTGTCCCCGGCTCTGGATGTAAAAGGTATGTTTGTCCGTGCTCCTGCTGGAGTGTGCCAGCTGCGCACATTGAATGGCCGGCTTGGTCCTTGTCCGGACCCGGTTTCAGCAAACCGTTTGTAAGGGTACTGTCACCAAAGGGTTCTGCTGGTCACTGGCACCTTTATGAGCCCGACGGTCTTTGCCTCTTCGTCTAGCTCCTTTACCCTCTTTGCGAGGTTTTCCCCGAACAATAAGTTCCAGCCCTGGAAATTGCTAGGCTTACACAGGGCAGCAAACCTCGGGTTAATGGTAGGGCGGATGGCGCTCTTTCTAAGACAGTTAATTTCAAATTGCACATTGCACATGAGAGCCAGGGCATCCTGCTGAACTTCAACCAGGAGCCCACCATCCACCGACCTACCAAAGCCGTAATGCCGGCTGCGAGCAATTTCAGCACCAGTTGCAGTTTCAACTCCTGCGCTCGGATGCCTAGTCCCATATGGCCCCAAATGGCATGGTTGACGGCCGGCACTTTGAGGAGAACACAATTATCTACGGGGTCATATTTTTTGGCCGTTGTATCCATGGCCAGTTCCTGAAGCTGGTGCGAAGCCAAGTAATTTATACTGGCAGCCAGCTCTTCCCTCAGTGGCTCTCCAGAGTCTATTGGGACAGCAAACATGGCCGCCAGGAATGGGACCTCTGGCTGTTGCCCTTCGTCCCGTGGGGCAGCCTCCAATGCTAAGCCCTCTGAGTCGGCGTCAGAATGATACTGACCCGGTATACTCTCCTCATCCAAGAGGGAGATACTAGGCAGCCCTGTAGGTGCTGCTGGCGTGGGCTCTTGGAGAGGCCGGCGCTCTTGATGGAGCATCCTCTCCAATAGGAGCTCCATCCTGGATACCCGTTCTACAGTATCCATTCTTGAGGGAGAACCCTCCCGACCGGACTCGTTCGAGTCTATCGGCCAGACAGACTTTCAAGTGGCCTTATGCCCCTCCAGCGGAGCCACGGTGCTCTCGAACAAGTCTGTAGTCGCTGATCTCACTACCAGCGACTCTGTAGATGAGCTAGGCGGCCGCCTGCTACCCGCACTTCCGTGGGCATTAGACACTTTTGCTACGGCTCGCCTTGCTGCTAACGACTTCTTCATGCTTAACCTTTCCCTCCTGTAACAAGAATTAACAAGCGCAGAAAATCGACCTCCAACAAGTTTGACACTTACCTGAGGCTTTTTAAACTTACCGCTGGAGGAGCTGCTCCTCCCAGCCGATTGCTGCGCCATTCGTCAGACGTAATGACGCGCATGCTGACTGGCGGGGTTCTTCACGGAATCACTCACGTGACTCCGAAGTCAAATTGTGTTTTTGCACACTTGGCCCTCCTTCTTGTGTCCCTCTTCCATCATCCTATGTCAACCGGGAAGCAAATCCAGATTTTCGTGTGGTGATGGGGATGAAGCATTCAAACAGTGTACAAGAAAAGATCTGGCACGGATGCTTTCCCGGAAAGCAAGTAGTGAGAAAGGTCAAGAGCTTCCAGCTTGGGCTGATTTTGTCTCAGCAACAGGTGAGGTGCCATCAAATGTGACCACAATTGACTACTATCCTGTGATCCATCAACCCATCACAGAATTTAGTACAGTTCAAGAGTGTTTACGAGCTTCTGAAGAAGCAAGTCGTGAGGTTGCCCAGAATATGCAATTATAACATTCAACATGGGTGTCTGCATGAAGGCATAACCTCTCATGTGGAGTCATCCTGCAAAGTACAAGAAACACATTGTGCTGATTGGCACATTTCATGTCATTTGTGCATAGATGCTTGGAAAGAAAATGGAAGTGATCCTGACTTCAGGATGTCCTCATGGAATCGGGACTTGTGTCTACTGGTTCTATGAAAGGTGTTATGACAGGAAAGAACTACGACAGAAGTCTGCACTGCCACAAGACGATGGTGGAGTGCTGCATGGAGAGGCTCCTTCTTGATGAATTCCTGTCTGTGGCTGGAAAATATGCAGTGCTGTCCGGTGCACCAGAGGAATCAAAGGGCATCTTTCAAGAGCTAATCCGATCGTCAACAAAGCAGGCACTTGCTGAAGTCATGGCCAATGCAGATCTCAACGCATTGATGGAGTCCTATGAGAGCTTCAAAGCTGATGTTCGAAAAGGATCTCTCGGGAAGACTGCACAATTTTGGTTGTCATACATCGATTCTGTGTGGATTGCTCTCTCATTGTTTAGGACTGTGAAGGAGAACAACTTTCCATTGTACTTGCACTGTCTGCTTCATATGCCCGATCTTTTCTTCATCTTTGGTGGCCACAATTACTCCCGGTATTTGACCTACCTTGCTGTGTTCTTGGCAAACATCGAAGAATCACATCCCGGTGCCCTGGCTTTCCTTGAAAGAGGCGCCATCAGTGTTGTGAGGTCGTTCATACCAGGAAACCGATGTGCTGTTGACAAAACGATTGAGGAGACGATCATGAAGCATCTCTGGCTTCTTGGAGAATCACAGTGCTTATCAGAGATGGGTTCGAATCGCAACAGAAAGGGCACACTTTCTCTCTGCAACTCTCAGCCTCGCAGACATGACTTCTGGTACCAATCACGGAAGCAAACACAGAGATCAACAACTAACTGAGATAAGGAGAAGTGAGGGAAGTGTAAAGAAAGCCATTGATGCTGTAAAGAGCTTCCTGAATCCTTTTGACGTAGATGACAAGACTGGGTTGTGTGTACTCTCTTCTGGTGCACGTGTTCCGGCTGAAGTTGAGAAAGATGTCATAAAGGTACTTACCACAGGGAAAGAACAGAAAGAGAAGTTCATCAGAGAGCGACTTGAGAAAAAGACAGCATTCTCCGAACCCATCAAGAATCTGAGGCTCAAAACCATGGCAGAAACAAAGAAAAGAGTGAAGCTGAAAACATCTGAATGAAAGGTTATAGAGCACAAGCAACAAGGAGATATTGCTCTTCAACTTGTGGTCAAAGCACAAAGTTCTGGCTGTCAACTCAATTTACGGGAGATTATGAAGTACTCTCTGACCCCTGTACCCTACTCCATTGGTACATCAGACAAATTCTTTGCAAAGACTGATAAAGCCAAGGGCCTACACTACCTATTGAAAGATGTAGACAACTCCTCACAACCTCCTGCCAGTAACAAGACATTGATAGTGGAAGATAGCAATGCTGCATTCTACTATCTCAATGAGATTCCTGCAAACTTCAAAGAGATTGGCATCAACATCTTCAATGCTGTAAAGAATTGCCTCTTACACATAGTTTTTACTACTACTTTATTCATTAAACACATACATCACAGCCCTAGCTGTACGTGGTCTGTCACGGATGCTAGAGAGAGAGCTAAGGGTGGGAAGGTCACAATTATACTGAATGATAAGGGGAGTGGTTAGAAGTGGTTATGTCACTATATTTAAAGGTGTACACACATATCATCTACATCCTTCCTCTACAGAAAAAAAACAATAAGGTTGTGACAGGGCGACCACGTCTCATACGCTAAGGGAAAATAAACAGCAGTTATACAGGAAGCATTAATCACACAAAAGCACCATAACGGTTGGGCGGCTTGACAAGGCAGCCTGACCGGGTCCGTACCTCGCCACTTCCCCCCTCAACGGGAACGAAGGGGGCCGGCGCCGGTGCAGGAGGAACACCCCCGACAGGGGACCCACAGGGGGACAGAGAGAATGGAGAAGGCGGAGAAACAGGGGGCGCAGCGGGTGGACGCACAGGGGAGGGTGGATGAGCCTTAGGTGAACAAGGCTGGGAGGGACTTGCAGGCATGGATCGAGGCAGCATAGTCGTCACGGGGGGGTGGGCATACGGGGCAGCGGGAGGGGGACGAGGCTCGTTCACAAGCCGGAGGTGTTGACGGGACCTCCGATAGATTGTACCATCATGGTCAACCAGGTACGAACGTGGGGAACCAGCAGAGCCTACGACAGTAGCGAGCCTGGAGTGGCCGGAAGTGGACCGCATGCGGACAATCTGGCCAGGGAAGAGAGGTGAGAAGGCACGGCAGGACCTGTCATGGGAGCGCTTCTGGATACCATGTTTATGGGCAATGCGCTTCCGGACCGTAGCAGGTTTAATGATGGAGGGTTCGAATGACTGCCGGGTCACCGGGATCGAAGGCCTCGTGACACGGAACATAAGGCGCTGCACCGGGGAACCCATGGCATGGTCGCGGGAGATGTTGCGGAGGTTCAGGAGGGCAAGGTAAATGTCGGAGCGAGATAAATGACAACGTTCCAGCAACCCCTTTGCACTGCGGACCGCGCGCTCAGCCAAACCGTTGCTTTGCGGGTATTCTGAGCGGCTCGTGTAGTGTCGGAAATTCCAGCTATCAGTAAAATCTCGGAACTCAGCACTGGTGAACTGACTGCCATTGTCCGACTGCAGGCTGGCCGGGGATCGAAGGTCGCGAAGTGGCGGCGCAGCTTCTCGATGACAGCAGACGACGTGAGCGAGTGCAGCTGGTCAATCTCGAACCAGCTGGAGTAGGAGTCGACAAGCACCAGGAAGTGTTTTCCACGCCACTCGAAAATGCCAGTTGCTACTGCAGACCAGGGGAGCTCAGGAGCAGGCTGTTGCATGAGAGGCTGCCACTGCTGTTGCGGAGCAAGGCTGTTGCAGGTCGGACAGGAGGAAACTCTCTTCCAGATGTATTGAGCCATGTCAGGCCAGTAGAACTGGCTTTGAGCGTTGGACAGAGTGGCCTCGGCCCCGGGATGGCCACGATGTGTGGTTTGGAAGTATTGGTCGTACAGCGCAGCGGGCACCACCACCTTGTGTCCCTTCACAATTACACCATCATGTAGCACGAGTTCGTCACGAACCAGGAAGTAAGGCACCGCCGCGGCCGGCAGGGAAGAACGGTGGTCTGGCCAGCCCCGCTTGATCACCGCGGCAAGCTGTTGTAGGGAAGCGTCCTCAGCAGTGTGCTGGACCAGGGACTTCATCTGTTTAGAAGGCACAAAATTAACGTTGAGAACCATCAGGTCGGACGCCTCGTAGGGGTGACGTTTAGTGGATGCGAGTGGTGCCCGTGACAGCGTGTCGGCAACAAACATGTCTTTGCCTTCGCGATAAACCATAGTAAATGTGAATCGTTGGAGCTGAAGCATCATGCGCTGTAGCCTGGAAGAGGCGACGTGTATGGGCTTGTTGAGGATAGTAACCAGAGGCTGGTGGTCCGTCTCAATGGAAAAGCAGGTGCCCAAAATATAATCCTTGAACTTCGAGCAGGCAAAGACAACCGCCAGCAGCTCCTTTTCGATCTGGGCATAACGCTGTTCGGCGGAATTCATCCTTCGGTACGCATAAGACACGGGCATTTGTAGGCCGTTGTGTAGCTGCAGACAGGCGACCCCTAGGCCGAACTTGGAAGCATCGCAAGTGAGAACAATGGGGCGCTTAAGGTCGAAATACTTCAACGTCGGGGTGCTGACTAACCTGGATTTCAGAATGTCAAAAGCTTTTTGGTGTTGTGGGAACCAGGCCCAGGCAGTGTCTTTTTTGACCAGGTCTCTTTAGGGTGCGCTCAGCTCGCTTAGGTCCGGGATGAACTTCCCCAGGTAATTGACCATGCCCAGGAAATTGTAGGCCAGGTACGTCAGTCGGCGCTGACATCTCGGAGATAGCGGATGTTTTCTGCGGATAGGGCTTCAGCCCCGATGCTGTGAAGACGTGCCCCACATAGGTGACCTCTGGGACACGGAAACGGCACTTTTTCGGGTTCAGCTTCAGGTTGATTTCTCGTGCCCGTTCCAGAACTCGGCGGAGGTTGAAATCGTGCTCGGCGACATCGTTCTCGTAGACCAGGATGTTGTCAACTATGATGGCACACGGGAGCCCGGCAAACAGTTGTTCCGTTGTCCTTTGGAATACCTCGCTGGCAGAGTTGATCTCAAATGGCATGCGGAGAAAGCGGAACCTGCCAAAGGGTGTGCTGAAAGTTGTCAGGTATGAAGACTGCTCGTCGAGTGGTATCTGCCAGAACGAGCTCTTGGCATCGAGAACCGAAAACACAGTGGCCGGACCGACTTGTGCAGCAACGTCTTCAACGGTTCGCATGCCAAAACCCGGGTGAGTCGGTCGACAATTTTGTCGCGTGCTGCGGCACCTGGCTCGTCGCTGCAGCCTAAATGCACTGACTCCTGAAACTTTAACCCAGGACATTCTAGTCTATGGCCTCCGGGATGAGAAGCTGAGGGCTGAGCTTCTCCGCAAGCCCAATCTGACTTTTGACGAGGCGCTGCATGCCTCTCGCTTGGCAGAGGCTGTCTCCTCTGTGGTGTCGCCTCCCGATCATAACGTTAGCGCGGCTAGCTTTACCAGCCGCCAGTACTCGAAGCAGCAGTGACAACGGGGAAACCCCCAGCTCGGGATCAGACTCCCACAACACTGCCCAAATTGTAACTTTGCTTCCCATCGTTTTAATGTGTGCCCTGCTCTGGGCAAGACTTGCAATTCCTGCCACAAGCAGAACCACTCCTCAGCGGCGTGTCGTTCCCGTGGGAAGCCTGTACAGCCACAGCAGAGATTCTCTAACTACCTGACATGTGCTGATACGGCGTCTGGTTCCCATCACCAGCAAGAAGAACTCCCCCTGTCTGACTCCAGCTCTTCCCAAAGCGAGCTCAGCGTGTTTTTGCTGAAAAATGCACCTGCACTGATAACGGATCCAACCACGCAAGTCACAGTCAATGACACGACCTTCTCTGCTAAAGTCGACACAGGGGCTGCTGCTAACATTATGTCAACAAGCTTGTTCAAGAAGATTAGAAATAATGAGCTTGTTACCACTGACTGCTCTGTTCTGCGTGCCTATGGGGGAGGCGTGCTTGTTCCAGTGGGGAAGGCCACTCTCCACTGCAAGGTACTGAAGGCCTCTTGGCCCCTCTCTTTCTTTCTACTAGACAGCAAATGTGCGCCCCTGCTGGGCATCCGGGCCTGCCAGGACATCGGCTTGGTCAACTTCCACCGTGACATTCGCCTGGTGCAGTCGCCCCTGGACCCGCTGGCCGAGTACCCAGACTGTTTCAACGGAGAGCTTGGCAGGCTCCCCTGCAGCTACAAGATTGCCCTCGATTCGGACATCGAACCCGTTATCCGCCCGCCACACCGGGTTTCCTTCGCGATGAAGGACAAAGTCGAGTCTACCCTCCGCGAGATGGTGACCATGGGCATCCTGAAGAAGGAGAGCGAGCCCACCTGGTGGGTCTCCACTATGGTTGTTGCAGCAAAGAAGGATAAGAGCGAATTACGGATCTGCATCAACCCAAAGGACCTGAACTTGGCCATCAAACGCCCGCATTATCCCATGCGAACCGTTGAAGACGTTGCTGCACAAATCGGTCCGGCCACTGTTGATCACACTTCTGACACCATGTAAAGAATTGCCTCTTACACATAGAGTCTTTACTACTACTTTATTCATTAAACACATACATCACAGCCCTAGCTGTACGTGGTCTGTCACGGATGCTAGAGAGAGAGCCAAGGGTGGGAAGGTCACAATTATACTGAATGATAAGGGGAGTGGTTAGAAGTGGTTATGTCACTATATTTAAAGGTGTACACACATATCATCTACAAATGCGTTGTCATTTCATGATGTAGTCTTCAGTACCGATATGTACAAAGCATATTCAGTGAAGTCAAGTGAACGGACATGGCGTGGGTGTGCGGAGAAGAGAATAATCAAACAAGGCAAGACCAAAAAAAAACAAGAGATTGGAAGCAGTTCTTGACCAATGATGAGAACACGAAACAGCTCATTGAACTTTGTCTTGATGTGTGGAGTGAGCATGACATGGCAAAGAGGCTACATGGAAGGAAGGTGATCTTCATTAAGGACGGAGAGGCCACACTTCTTACTTCTCAGAATGGGAAAGAGACACTGCAGTCTGAGATTCAATCCCTAAAGTCAAACCAAGAAGAAACAGACTCGTGAGTCATCATATGGCAAAGAGCAAGGAAATGACCACGTACAAGTCAAAAGCCCAGACAGCGATATCTTTTCCATATAGCTTCACTGTGCAAACAGCATTCAAGACACCACAGTGTTCTTTGACACAGGGAGAGGCAATGGGCAAAGGCTAATAGATGTCACCCAATTTGCAAAGCAGTCCTCCTCAGAATACTGCTCAGCATTACTTGGACTGCACACGTTCTCAGGCTGTGACTCAACAGGTACCTTCAAAGAAATCGGCAAAATCAAGCCAAGCAAACTGATGCAACAGCGTAACAAATTTGTGAAACCTCTGGCAGAGCTTGGTGAATTTCATAGAGTTGAAGATGATATGGTCCTAATTTGGTGGATTTTTTAAATATATCTTTACTAAGAAACACTCAATTGCAAGTATCAAATTCGCAGACCCCAAGAAAGAGGGCAAAATGTGAAAAAACGCAATTTTGACACATACTGAAATAAGGGTTAAAAAACATAGTCCAAATGAGTTTTTCTCTTAGAAACGTAATTTTTCTGACAGAAGAGATACCAATGAACAAAATGACATCCAAGAAGCAGGATCATAGAGGGGGTGCACGGTCGGACCCTCTGGCCTACGGACTATAGTAGTTCAGGCTGAACTAAACCCCGCTCAGCCAGAAGTACCTGTTGGACCCGGAAGGCTCCCGGAAGCCTTCCTGTGAGTCGGTCCCACACACCCTGAACCACCTTTTCTCGACACCCTTCATCCCCCTCCATGACGCAGGGAGGCATCTCCTGCTTGGATTCTCCACACCTTACACTTCCTCACCCTCCTCCACTGTCCGGACACAAAATGTAGGGTGGTGTTGCCATCTGGATGTGCGAGGGCCCCCCAGTGGAGGTCCCTCTACCCAGGGATTCTCCCCGTTTACATTGGAGATCTAGGGTAGAGGGCACTACACCAGGGAATCCCATGTAACATGTTTCTGTGCCAGCTCACAGCCTCGCCAGCCACCTGCCACTTTTGCGGACTGGAAGAGTCTGCGTTCCACGCCCACTGTAAGTGGAGTGTGTGAGGTTGCAGCCTCTGTTCCCATATCTAAAGGGGCTGCTCCTTGCATTCTGGCTGCACTTCACTCCCACCATCCCCATCTTTGGACACCCTGTGCGTAGGGTAAACGCGTAGAACTGAGGATGTCCTGGTTGGGTTGCTCCTGGGCCTGGCCATGCTGGCCATCCGTGAGTCTTGGCACCAGGCAGAAGGGGCTCTGCCCGAGCCAGCTGCCTGCCCCTTTTCCAGGTCTGCACCCGGGTATCATTAGAGAGAGAATACGGGCTGTCTATGGGCACCCTGTGGGATTTCCGGGACCGCTCGGCTCCGCGGGGGATGGAATGTATCCTTGACATTGCCTATCCATTCCCTCCACAGGTGAGTTATTCTATCACTTTTCGTTTTGCTCAAGGACTTTACCGTATAATTTTTCCGGAAAGACTAAATTTCAAAGATTGTTGTTCCCTTTGATAATGCCCCTCTTTTAATAGTTTTACTCTATCATCTTTTTTTTAGAGATACAGTGCGGAAACAGGCCGTTCGGCCCACCAAGTCTGCACCAGCCAGCGATCCACGCACATTAACATTGCCTTACACACTAGGGATATTTTTCGTTATATTTACACCAAGCCAACTAACCTACAAATCTGTACATCTTTGGAGTGTGTAGCACCCGTAGTCAGGATAGAACCTGGGTCTCTGGCGCTGTAAGGCAGTAGCTCTCCACCATGCCATCTTATTTTTTTTGTTAATATTTTTTATTAGAAGTTAATGCATATTGATACATATTAACACAATTTAAAAAAGAAAAAAAGAGAAACAAAAGAGTTTACTATTCATCACATACATTCTTAATATTTATAAAATTTACAGTCATTCTTGTTTATACTTCTACATATTTTTTTAAATTATTTTTAATAAAGAAGGAAATTAATAGAAAGAAATAATAAAATAAATTAAAATAATAATAAAAATAGAAAATCAATAATGTGAGTGGAGTTTTAAACATTCTATTCTACATTGGAGATATATCAGTGATCTATTATATATAATTCTTCATCCATTCCCCGTCCAGGTTTCAGTCAGGCTCTCGAACCGAGCCAATTTGTCCCTTTAGATAATCAATAAATGGAGACCATGTTCCTCTAAACTGATCTAGCCTGTTCGAGAGGACAAGTCTTAATCTTTCCAAATGAAGTGTCTCCGACATTTCTGTAATCCACATTTTAATAGTGGGGTTGGTAGGACCTTTCCAAAATGTTAGTATTAATTTTTTACCAATTATTAAACTATAATCGATAAAAAATTGTTGTTTTGTTGTTAGTGATTGATCAGTTTCTAATATACCTAATATAATTAATTTAGAATCTGGATATAGATTTGTATTAACTACCTTCGAAATTATCTTAAAAATTTCTGACCAAAAATTAGTAATTTTAATACATTTGGTAAATGAATGCGTTAGGTTGGCTTCTAGGTGTTGACATTTGTCACATATAGCAGAAACATTTGGAAAAATTCTATTTAATTTGGACTTTGAGAGATGTAATCTATGTAAAATTTTAAATTGTATCAGAGAGTGTCTGGCATTTAATGAGCAGTAGCGTATATGTTGTAAACTTTCCTCCCATACTTCTAAACTAATTGATTGTCCTAATTCACTTTCCCATGCTTGCCTATATATTTCCGACGGTGGTGCATCATTTTCCAATAAAATATTATAAATATATATTAACTTTTCTGTGTTCGGATGTTTATTTAAACATTCATCTAGAATTTCTGTCTTTCTATTTCTAAATTCTTGTGTATTTGATTTAACATAATCTCTAATTTGTAAATATCTAAAATATTCTTTTGAGTGTAGTCCATATTTTTGTTGTAATTCTTGAAATGAAAGAAAAAGGTTTTCCCTATAGAGATCCCGTATCTTATTAATTCCATAATTTTTCCATTGTGAAAAACCTTTATCCATCATAGAGGGTTTAAAAGTGATATTGTTTGCAATATGAAGATCCAATGGTATACATTCCAATTTTAAAGATTTTTTTAATTGTTTCCAAATACGTATCCCATTTTCTATTATTGTGTTTCCTCTATAAGTTTTTTTAATGTAATTTGGTATTAGCAAATATAATCGAGCTAATTTCAAAAGGTAAGCAGTCTTCCTTTTCCAATTTTAACCAATTCGGCTGTATATCTAATTCTTCCAACCAAAAATTCATATTTTTAATATAAACTGCCCAATAGTAAAACATAAAATTAGGCAACGCTAAACCTCCACTTATTTTTGCTTTACATAGATGTTTCTTATTTATTCTATGGCTCTTATAATCCCAAATAAAATTTGTAATTATAGAATCCACCTTCTTAAAAAAATTTTTGGGAAGATATATCGGGATCATTTAAAATAAATATAATAATTGCGGGAGAAAGATCATTTTTATCGCATTTATTTTACCTAACATTGAGATAGGTAATGTTTTCCAATATAGAATATTCTTAAGTAATTTATTCAATAAAGGTGGGAAATTAGATTTAAATAAAGAGTCATGTCTTTTTGTTACATAAATTCCAAGATATTTAATTTTTTCATTTGCTATCGTAATAGGGAATCGTTGTAATATGTGTGAGTTATTTCCCATTATTGACATAAGTTCACTTTTATTCCAATTAATTCTATATCCTGAGAGTAGACCAAATTGAGTTATTAAATCTAGCAGGGTAGGTATACTAATTTCAGGCTTTGTAATATAGAGTAATACATCATCTGCGTATAAAGAAATTTTATTTTCCGTTTCTTTGGTTTCATACCCATATATTTCAGGGTGTAGTCTCACACGCTGTGCTAATGGTTCTATTGCTAATGCAAAGAGTAGTGGTGATAGCGGACAACCTTGTCTACAGCCTCTGAATAAGTTAAATTTAGTTGATAACATTTGATTTGTTTGTATTCTAGCTGTCTGATTGGTGTATAATAATTTGACCCACGTTATAAACTTTTCTCCTAGCTGAAAGGATTCCAAAACCGAGAATAAATAAGACCATTCAACCTGATCAAAAGCTTTCTCTGCATCTAATGAGATAATTGCTAGGTCTTTACTATTATTTCTTTTCGAGTATATAATGTTAAATAATCGTCTCAGGTTATATGAAGAGTATCATTTTGGTATAAATCCAGTCTGGTCTGGGTGTATTATTTTGTTGATCACCATATTTAATCTTCGAGCTAATATTTTAGTTAATATTTTTTGATCAGTGTTTAAAAGAGCTATGGCTCTATATGATCCTGGGTCCTCCAAATCTTTATCTAATTTAGGTATTAATGTAATAATAGATTCATTTAATGTTCCAGGCAATTTCTGTTGTGTATAAATGTGTTCATAAAGTGTCCTTAACTGTGGTATCATTAAATCATCAAATATTTTATAAAATTCCGAACCAATTCTATCCGGTCCTGGTGCTTTACCATTTTTTAATGACCTAATAGATTCTTCGATTTCTTTAATTGTTATTTCAGCGTTTAATGATTCTCTGTCTTCCATATCTAATTCCTTTAAATTACAATTTTAAAAAAATGTTTCTATTCCTATATGATTTTCTATCGTTTTGACTGAATATAAATTTTTATAATATTGCAGAAATCTCTCGTTAATGTCTTTGGTTTGTGTTAATAATTCCCCTGTATCTGATTTAACCCTATGGATTATTTTTTCTCCCTCCAATTTTCCTAGTTGACGAGCCAATATTTTTTGTGGTTTATCTCCAAATTCAAATTATATTTGTTTTGTATATTGATAAAGTTTTGCAACTTGGTCTGATTGTATTTTATTTAATTTATATTTCAATGCAGAGATTTTATTATGTTTAATCATGGTTGGATTAGCAGCGTTTTCTATATCTAGTTGCTTAATCTCTTTTTCCAATGCCTGCTGTATCCTCCGATTCTCTTTGTTATAGAATGCTTGAGAAGATATCATAATTCCACGTGTATATGCTTTAAAAGTTTCCCATAGTAGTAACGGGGATATTTCTGATTTGTCATTTGTTTCAAAGAAGATCTCAATCTGTTTTCTAATGTATTCTTGAGTTGTTTTGTCCTTTAAAATTTGTGGGTTGAGTCTCCATTGTCCCTGCTTCCCCATTTTTCCAGTTATTTTAATCATAAAAGATAATGGTGCATGATTTGAAATTATAATATTGTGGTATTTTGAATTATAAGTGAGTGGAATAAGTTTTGAGTCCACTAGAAAGTAGTCTATTCTTGAGTATATTTTATGAGTAAAACGAGTATTCTCGTCCCGTTGGGTTTTCCATTCTCCAAACATCAATAATGTTGCTCGAATCTATATATGCATTTATTAGATCGCTAGAATGCGATTTAGTTTTCCGTTGTCTTGATGATCTGTCTAAGTAAGGATCTAATGTACAATTTAGATCTCCTCCAATTATTACATTGTATTGTGGTAGTTCTGGGATAGTATTTAGTATTTTCTTAAAAAACAATGGACTGTCAAAATTTGGGCCGTAAATGTTAACAAAAATCATTTTTTGTGTATATAATTCTCCTGTTATAATAATATATCTGCCCTCCTTATCTGTTATAGTTGAAGTATGTTTAAATAAGGTACCTTTACGGATTAATATTGCTACGCCTCTTGATTTGTGTGTTAAAGAAGAATGATACACTTTGTCAATCCATTTGGCTTTTAATCTATGCCCTGCGTCTTTTTTAAAATGTGTTTCTTGGATGAATGCCACATCTGTTTTGAGTGCTTTTAGGTGTGCTAATACTTTACCTCTCTTAATTGGTTCATTAATACCTTTTACGTTCCAGCTGCAAAACGTTATTCCTCCATTCCCCATATTCGTTTTTAAGTCTTACATCATTTGTCTAAGGGGGTCTGTAATAGAGCAAATGGTTCAGCTCGACATACCCAACCTTACACCAAACTTCAAATAGATGAATTTCAAGACCCTTAAGTAATGCTCATGCATATATCTCCTTTGCTTTGATTTACAACTCCAGTCAAATGTAAAATAATAATAATAGAAAGTGATATTAAAAAAAGGATAGATTAAGAGGTTAAAAGAGTGCTCAATGAAAGAAAAAACTACATCTAAGATTGGTGCAGTGAGTGTTAGCCATTCTAACATGGCTAATAATCTAAGGACTTCCGTAGACGTTGTTTGTATCTTTCCAGCTCCTTAATATTATTAATTTATAAAAATATTTAACCGGGAGTAATAAAATCTGATGTATACGGTGTCTATCATTCAAGTATATAATAATATCTGTAGTTGAAACAAATTAAAGATATATCATAAAATGTAATGAAAAGAAGGGAGGAAAAATAAAAAAGTAAAGAAAATTAAAAAAAAGAAAAAAAGGGGGGAGAAAAATAAAAAATTACCATGGGATGTAAATAAAATCAAGCTTTATATTCTATATGATTATACTTAATAATTATCTAATTCTATTTAAATCAGCCATAAGTAAATATTAATCCCTGATTGAAGATTATCAACTTTAATTAGTATTAGTACCACGCTGTAAACTAGTAATAATACTACGCCGAATTTTTTAGTATTTGTTAGTTAATATTAGTAATGTTATTACTCTAATTATTAATATCCATAAAAGAATGTCCAATCCGTATCTCCCATCCGAGTCTCCAAGCCGCCTCCTTCTCCATCTTCTTTAAGTACCACAAGTCCATAGCCCATTCCAGTCGTGAGGGTACGATGTATTTATCAATGAGGTTCGTCTTAGAAACTTTCATTCAGTCTTCCTCTTGACTCTTGATCCTCTTGGCAAAGTCCAGTGCCTCTGCTGGGTTTTTGAAGTAGTGTACCTCCTGGTTGTGGGTGAATCTGAGAGTGGCTGGGTATCTCAGAGTGTACTTCACGTTGTTCACTTCTCTCAGAATTCTTTTGGTCTCCTTGAACGCATTCCGCTTCTTAGAAACCTCTGCTGGGTAGTCTCAATAAATGCTGATAGAGTCTCCTTCGTATGTGAGGTTTCTGCTTCTTACTATTTTGTTCATCATCTCCCCAAAACATAATCATACTGGACTTTCACTATCATTTGTCTTGGGGGGGGCGTCTGGTCTTGTATAACGCCTCATTACTCTGTGTGCTCGGGCTAATAAAGGTTTCTGGTCCAGAGATAAAACCTTTAGCAGTAAATTTGCAGTAAACTCTTGGGTATCTTGATTCGATTCTCTCCCTTCTCGAATACCTGCGATTCTCAAGTTCTGCCTTCGCTGGCGCCCTTCCAACTCGATACATTTTTCAGTTATTTTGCCCAGTTGTTCAGATAAGCGTTGATTTTCTTTCAGGAGTGCTTTCATAGACTGAGTATTTGTTTCGGCTATCTCCTCAAGGTCTTTTATGGTCGACGACTGCTCATTAAGTACAGTTTCGATAGGTTCCATCTCCTTTTCCAGCTTGCTTTTTATTTTAGCGTCCATCTCTTCAGCAGCAATTGCAGCTTGTTCTGCTAATATTTCTGCAATTTCCTTTCGCAAATTATCAGATAGTTCCCGAGTAGAGGCATTAATTTCAAACTTTAACTTTTTCATCTCCTCCTTCATTTTTTCTATATCTTCTTTTTTTGCCAATTCCGATTTTAACTCTATTATTTCTTGTGTAAAAAAAGTTTTAAGTTCTTCATTCTCCGATTTTTTCTTTAACTTTTTAGACACATCTTCCTGGGAGGATGTCCTACCTGAGCCCGGTGCTTCAGTCAGGCCTTATTCTTCTGCCGTTTTTGGTCTTCCATATCTGAGTTTGGGTTTATCCGCGGGTGGGCTGCGCTGTGTTGCCATTACGGTCGTGTGCCTGATAACGTCACTCACAGCAGTTCGTGCAGAAACGGCAGGCAGCAGGCAGGACTTTATCTCCCGGTTGTTTTTCCCGTTTTTTTCACGGAGCTGGCTGGCGTGCCTCCTCACTCCAGCATAGCGCCACTGGAAGTCCACCATGCCATCTTATAACAGCACTTGCAGTGGTCTCCCTACTCTTATTATTTATTCACTCCTTACATGTTTCTCCCTCTCCTTTTCCCCATGTTATCATCTTGATATAATTATTCCCATTCAGCCTTACCTTGTTGAGCTGAATAATATCTGAGTTCAAAGACACAACTCAACTTGTAGATATACAGTTTTAGTAACTAACCTTAAAAAAACAATAGCCTAATAACATTTTTGTCTGAAGAAATCAACTTGTTGAACAGCCTCAGCTCATGAATTACTACTGAAAATAGTTGAGGAATTTCCTGAATTAGATAGATTTCAGCTTTATTCACAACTGGTGAATTCATACTATATTGTGTTTTCTGAAAATATCGCTTTCCAACTCTTCGGATAGAAATGCAGACCGGACTCATCATGTAGAATTAGGTCATTCGGCCCATCAAGTCTACTCCGCCATTCAATCATGGCTGATATACCTGTCCCTCCTAACCCCATTCTCCTGCCTTCTCCCCATAACCCCTGACACCCGTACTAATCAGGACTGTCTCCTGTATCTGTCTGTTCCATGCTGCTTCTGGAAGCTTTGATCAAAGTCTCCATCTGGAGATTGGGGAACTGCTTCCAAAGACTCAATTTCAACCAATTCTGCTCCTTTGGAAAATAGTCTTCAAGTTAGACTACCACATTAGCTTGAAGTAATAATTAAAGTTCCAACTAAAATGGGAACTTCAGCCATTGCATAGCCCTGGCCTCAGATGGGCTGATACGGTGGCATAGCTGGCAGTGCCAGAGATCTGGGTTCGATCCTGACCTCAGGTACTGTCTGTGTGAAGTTTGTCACTCCCTGTGACAGTATGGGTTTTGTTTCCGGGTGCTCAGGTTTCCAGCTACATTCCAAAGACGTGCGGGTCAGTGGGTTAATTTCCCCTGATGTCTAGGATGCAAAAGTGGGATAACACAGAACGACTGTGGACGGTGTGAACAATGGTCGGCGTGGGCCGAAGGGCCTGCTTCTGTGCATTATTTCAAAGCTAAAATATAGTCCAGAAGGCCATTTGCTTTGTAAACATCAGGAGTAGAGCGGACAGGAAATACAGTATTAGGCAATGGGCTTAAACTACTGGTTGTAGGTTAACTGAGCTTCTGCCAGGCCAAAAAGTTTTAAATTGCAGTTCCTTGTTTCTACTTGCTCCCTGACCCGCTGGGTTGCGATAGCACTCCATGTCTTTTGTTTTAAAAGTTTAGTTTGCATTACAAATATTTTTTAATCTATTATTGTACATGTGGAATTAAACAGTTTTGTACATCATACTGAATCATTTCCTCCAAAAAACATTTACTTGTTGAGCCTTACTCTGTTTTCCCATGGATATTCCCCCTGAATGGGAGAACCCCTAATGACACACAAAAGACATCCAGTAAGTCCACCACCTACAGTTTTTTGGGATGAGCCATTAAACCAGTGGCCTCATGCACTGTGTAAATGAGTGATCTACACGATCTGGAGTTCAAGATCATCTTTAATCTAGTACCCATATATATAGCAGTACAGCAGGTTGTTAGTTGTTAGTTCATCGTTATCGCTTCCAAGACTGACCAGTGTAGGAAGTGGGTGTTAGTGTGAATCATACAGTAAGGTGGGGTTAGTGATGCTATTCTACTCTGATTGGTCCACATGCAATAACCAATCTACATCCTTCCCCATAAAGAGCGATTATAGTTAAACACACATACAGCTAGAATTCAAACACTCGCCATATCTGTCAGGCGGTCTACTAATACAGCCCGAACGCATACGGACCAAGCTCTCTCCCCCTTTGCCAGAAAAATTAGAGGGGGTGGTGAACCCGGAAATGAGAAAGCAGCAGGGGATGCCCGTGGTGGCCGACAGAGGGAGCATGCAGTAGAGGTAGTATTGTTGTTACTCATGGCCACCGGTCGTGGTGGGGTAAGGGGCATGCTGGAACTGGTGGTGGACGCGGCAGCAGGCGGCTGGAACAGTAGGAGGTGGAGTGAAAGGACCAGCTGGTGGTGGACGTGGTTCCTTCACAGCAAGCAAGTGTTGGTGGCTCCGACGGTACAGGGCGCCATCGATGTCGACAAGGTAAGATCGTGGTTCTTCGGACGGGCCAACAATGCAACCTACACGGGAATGTCCCACAGGAGTTTCCAAACAGATGACCAGGCCCGGTAGTAGTGGTTTAAGTGGTTTGCAGGACTTGTCATGAAATCGTACTGGATGTCGTGTTTCTCCACGATGCGCTTCTGGATCATAGCTGGCTTCAGCACCTGTGGCAGCAGCTTCTGCTGGGCAATCGGAATCGGAGGTCTCGTTGTCCTGGACATCAGTCGCTGGGCCGGCTCTAGCAATGTTCCTGAGGTATAAGAAGTCGAGATACACATCTGACTTGGCTAGGTGAGCACGTTCCCTTAGCTGATTAGCGCTTGTGATGGCTCCTTCAGCGAGCCCATTACTCTGTGGGTATTCAGGGCTGCTTGTGACGTGGTGGAAATTCCATCGGTTAGCAAAGTGTTTGAAGGCGTGACTGGTAAACTGTCTTCCATTGTTGGTCTGCAAGCGGATAGGTGCGCCGAATGTGGAGAAGTGTTTCTGTAGCTTTTGAATAACCATCTCTGATGTGATGGAGGGCAGTAAATCGAGTTCGAACCAGTTAGAATAGGAGTCAACCAGGACTAGATAGTGTTTACCGTGCCACTCGAAAATGTCTGCCGCCAGCGACGTCCAGGGCAGTGCTGGTGGAGGTTGTTGCTGTCGGGGCTGTCTCTGCTGGTGTGGTGCGAGGCTGTTGCAGATGGGGCAGGAGGCTGTCTTGTCCCATATGTACTTGGTCATGCCGGGCCAGTAAAGCATGTTCTGTGCGTGGGCCAGTGTGGCATTGGAGCCTGGGTGGCCGCTGTGTGCCTCTTTGTAGTATTCGTCATGTAGCGATGAGGGGATCACGACTTTGTGGCCCTTAACTATGACACCATCCTGTATTACCAGTTCATCACGGACTAAGAAGAAGGGTTGCACCTCCGGCGGTACGCTGGATTGCCTGTCTGGCCAGCCTCTCTTGATTGTGGATGAGAGAAGCTGGAGGGTGGTGTCGGCGGCTGTGTGTTCAGCTAGGCGGCGCAATTGTTTTGTGGGCACAAAGTCAATGCTGAGAACCGTGAACTCGTCCCATTCATAGGGGTGTCGTTCATTGGATGCCCGTGGTGCGCGAGAGAGGGTGTCAGCAATGAGCATGTCTTTAACCTTTTTGTAGACACTTTTGAAGTCAAATCGCTGGAGGTGCATCATCATACACTGCAGACGTGCAGGTGCTGCGTGTATAGGTTTGTTGAGGATCGTCACCAGGGGTTGGTGGTCTGTCTCGACCGTGAAAACATTCCCAAAGCCAAAGTCCTTGAATTTGGAACAAGTGAAGACCACAGCCAGCAGCTCCATCTCAATTTGCGCGTAGTGCTGTTCGGTGTCGGTCATGGTGCGGGAGGCATAGGAGACAGGGCGTAAAGTTCCATCAGCAGATGATTGAAGGCAGGCTGCGCCGAGTCCGAATCATGAGGCATCGCAGGTAATTGTCACAGGGCGCTTCAGGTCGAAAAATGTCAAGGTGGGGGCATTGGTCAGCTACGATTTTAAAGTGTCAAATGCTTTTTGGTGTTGCTGGAACAAGGACCAGGCAGTATCCTTTCGAGTGAGTTGTCTCAGAGGCGAACTCAGTTTACTGAGTTTGCTATGAAGGAGACTTCACTGGCTGAGTTGATGCCGAATGGCATTCTTAGAAATTTAAATCTGCCAAATGTGGTAGCAAATGTGGTCAGGTTTGACGATTCGTCATCTAGCGGTATCTGCCAAAATGAGCTTTTTGCGTCGAGGACGGAAAATACGGTGGCTCGTCCGATCTGCGCAGCGACGTCCTCAACAGTCCTCGTAGGATAATGTGGATGCCTGATGGCAGCGTTCAAATCCTTTGGATTAATGCATACGCGGAGCTTGTTTTTATCCTTCTTGAGGGTGGCAACCATAGTGGAAACCTATTCCGTGGGTTCACTGATCTCTTCTAGTACGCCGAAGGAGACCATGTTCTTTAGCTCACACTCAATCCTGTCTCTCATAGCGTGTGGCACACGGTGAGGTGCACGGACAACTGGGTCAACATTGGGATCAATGGATATCTTGTAGGTCACGGGCAGCTTGCCTAGTTTGCCATCAAACAGATCGGGGTATTCTTTTACCAGGTCCACAGATATCAGTAGCTTGTGAACTGACCAGTCAAAGGAAACCAGCCCTAAGTCTTGGCATGCGTGGATGCCCAGCAGAGTCATAGAGTCAGAATACAAAACATAGAACGTCAGATTCCTTGTAGTTCTTTTCAGCACACATTTAAAAGTGGTTCTTCCCAGGGGATACAAATCCCCCGTAAGCATGTAGAGTGGACTTGTCTTTAGTCAGGGCCTCATTATTTCTTATCTTGTTGTAGATGTGCACAGGCATTACATTAACTTTTGCACCAGTATCTAGCTTGGCCTTGACAAGTTTATTATTAATTGACATCAGAATTTAGAGATACAGTGCAGACTCTTCCCTTCCCCCCACTGAGTCCGTGCTGACCAGCGATCCCTGCACACTAACACCATCTCACACACACTAGGGACAATTTACAATTATACCAAACCAATTAACCCACAAACCTGTGCATCTTTGGAGTGTGGGAGGAAACTAGAGATCCTGGAGAAAACCCATGCAGGTCACTGGGAGAATGTACAACAACTCCGTGCAGACAAGCACCCATAAGGGTTATAAGGGGGCAACACTACCGCTGCACCACTGTGCCCCACCCGAGGTGAACACATACAATCTAACAGCCCCATCTGAAGAGCAGTGAGGAATTCCTTCTTCCGCTCTGGCCAGTATATTATCTTTCAATCAATATCATTAAAAACAGGTTATTTTAACATTTTCCTATTTCAGATAACAAGACTTTAATATTTGTGATTTGTAAGCCATCCTTACTTCATACTGCAATTACTACACCACATGTATTTCATTAGTTGTGGGATATCGTGGAACTATGCAAGTTCATCTGTCATGTTACTGGCAAAAAGCAATTGACAGCCCCAAATGCCAACCATCAATGACAGTCACTGAAAACGTACACAAAGATTTTCCTGGCAACATCCTAATGTTGAGAAAAGTTCTGTACTTTTTTTCAGTTTTTTTCTACCACTGTTCCAATGTATTGCAGCAGCTGTCTTGCATAGTTTACAGTACCAACTAACTGTAAATCTTTTAGAAGTGGAATTTCCCCTATTATTTGCAATGCCTTGCCCACAGAGAACATATCAGAGTGCACAGAATTGTTGTCCAATGTCCAAAGTTACCCAATTCAGATATTTATTTATTTTGCATTGACTACGCCAATTTCAAAGTTGGTGCTTATTTTTTACAGCTTCTTTGTTACCCTTTGATTGTTGTGTACACTTGGTTTGTTCTTCATTTCCTCTCTTTGATCATTTTATAAGTTCTCTTCCTGAACGTACTTTCTAGTTTCTCTCTTTCTATTTGACACTTCTATTTTCCTGCTATTTTTGCAACCTGTGGAGAAAATGTAAAGGAAAGCAAGGAATTATATATTTTTTGTCATTTCTTGGATTTTTCATAAAGGCTTTGAAGGTGTTATTCCTCTTTAGAATTATGCTTACTTTCCCAGAAAGGGCTAACATGATGCCACTGGTGATGGTAGGATTCTAGCACCTTGTGCAAGTGTCCACTCTCCATGTGATTACCTTAAGGCTGTAGGTCTTGCAAATAGAAGATGGACACAAAAAGCTGGAGTAACTCAACGAGGTAGGCAGCATCTCTGGAGAGAAGGAATGGATGACGTTTCGGGACCAGACCCTTCTTCAGACGAGTCAGGAGAAAGGGAAATGAGAGATGTAGACGATGATGTAGAGAGATAAAGAACAATGAATGAAAGATATGCAAAAAAATAACTACGTTAAAGGAAACAGGCCATTGTTAGCTGCTTGTTGGGTGAAAACGAGAAGCTGGTGTGACTTGGGTGGGGGAGGAATGGAGAGAAATGGAATGCCGGGGTTACTTGTAGTTGGATAAATCAATATTCATACCACTGGGCTGTAAGCTGCCCAAGCAAAATATGAGATGCTGTTCCTTCAATTTGTGTTTAGCCTCACTCTGACAATGGAGGAGACCCAGGACAGAAAGGTCAGTGTTGGAATGGGAAGGAGAATTAAAGTGTCTTGCTACAGGGAGATCAGGTAAGTCCAGGTGGACTGAGCGAAGGTGTTTAGCAAAACGATCAACCAGTCTACGTTTGGTCTCACCGATGTATAAGAGTCCACACCTTGAATAACGGATACAGTAGATGAGGTTGGAGGAAGTACAAGTGAACCTCTGCCTAACTTGAAAGGACTGTCAGGGTCCTTGGACAGAGTTGATGGAGGAAGTATAGGGACAGATGTTGCATCTTCTGCGGTTGCATGGGAAGGTATCTTGGGAGGGTATTGCTTGGACAGTTTGTACCCCAGCGGTATGAACATTAACTTCTCTAATTTCAGGTAGTCCTTACTGTCTCCTCCCCTTCTCAGCTCTCCCTCTAGGCCTCTGGCTCCTCCTCTTCCTTTCTTCTTCCCGCCCTCCCCCCCTGCATCAGTCTGAAGAAGGGTTTCAACCCAAATTGTTGCTTATTTCCTTCGCTCCCTAGATGCTGCCTCACCCGCTGAGTTTCTCCAGCATTTATGTCTACCTTGGGAGGGGGTGGTTTGGGTGGGAATGAATGGTCTTGACAAATGATATAAATTATTCTAAGCTTGTCCACGTTAAATAGGGGCTTGTGAATATGGAACTGCAGTGGGAATCCCAGCTGATTTCCATTTCATTTAGAGTGGAGTTTGGAAGCCATCCTGCGAACATTACAATAGTTGACAGGAGATACAAAGTATATGGGTGAAGATGGCCATGAGGATTGTAGATTGGTTTATGCATGAGGACCAATCATAGTAGAATAGCATCACTAACCCCACCCTACTGTACGATTCATACTAACACCCACTTCCTACTTTAGTCAGTCTTAGAAGCGGTCATGATGTACTAACAACTAACGACCTGCCGTACCGTTATAATATGGACACTGATTAAAGATGATCTTGAACTTCAGATTGTATTCTATTTACATGGTGTCAGAAGTGGGATCACAACTTTGTGGCTCTTAACTATGACATCATCCTGTATTACCAGTTCATCGCGGACTGAGAAGAACGGCTACACCTCTGGCGGTTCGCTGGATTGTCTGTCTGGCCAGCCTTTCTTGATTGTGGATGAGAGAAGCTGGAGGGTAGCGTCGGCAGCTGTGTGTTCGGCTAAGCAGCGCAGTTGTTTTGTAGGAACAAAGTCAATGTTGAGAACCGCAAACTCGTCCCGTTCATAGGGGTGACGATCGTTGGATGCCTGTGGTGCGCGAGGGAGAGTGTCCGCAACGAGCATGTTTTTACCCTTCTTGTAAACAAGTTTAAAGTCAAATCGCTGGAGTTGCATCATCATATGCTACAGACGTGCTGGTGCTGCATGTATAGATTTGTTGAGGATCGTCACCAGGGGTTGGTGGTCCGTCTCGACCGTGAAAACATTCCCAAAGATAAAGTCCTTGAATTTGGAACAAGCGAAGACCACAGCCAGCAGCTCCTTCTCGATTTGCGCGTAGCGCTATTCGGTGTCGGTCATGGTGCGGGAGGCATAGGAGACAGGGCGTAAAGTTCCATCGGCAGATGGTTGTGAGCAGGCTGCGCCAAGTCTGAATCTTGAGGCATCACAGGTAAATGTCACAGGGCGCTTCAGGTTGAAAAATGTCAAGGTGGGTACGATGTCAGCTTCAATTTTAAAGTGTCAAATGTTTTTTGGTGTTGCTGGAACCAGGACCTGGCAGTATCCTTTCTAGTTAGTTGTCTCAGAGGCAAACTCAGTTCACTGAGGTTCGGTATGAATTTTCCCAGATAGTTCACCATAACCAGGAATCGCTGCAGGCTGAACACGTCTGTGGGGGCAGGCATCTCTGTGATGGCAGCAGTTTTATTCCGCACCAACAGAGACAACCCTTACTGCAACAACCTCCACCAGCACTGCCCTGGACATTGCTTGCGGCAGACATCTTCGAGTGGCACGGTAAACACTATCTTGTCCTGGTTGACTCCTATTCTAACTGGTTCAAACTTGACTTACTGACCACTATCACATCAGAAATAGTCATTCAAAAGCACTTCTTTACAGAAACACTTCTTTACATTCGGTGCACCTGTCCATTTGCAGACTGACAACGGAAGACAGTTTACCAGTCACGCCTTTAGACTCTTTGCTAACCGATGGAATTCCACCACGTCACAAGCAGCCCCGAATACCCACAAAGTAACGTGCTCGCTGAACGAGCTGTCAGAAGTGCCAAACTGCTAATGGAACGAGCCCATCTAGCCAGGTCAGATGTGTATCTCGACCTCTTAAACCTCAGGAACAGTGCTAGAGACGGAATCCTGGGCTCAGCGACTGATGTCCAGGACAACGAGACCTCCGATTCCGATTGCCCAGCAGAAGCTGGTGCCACAGGTGCTGAAGCCAGCTATGATCCAGAAGCGTATCCAGGAGAAACACGACATACAGAAACGATCGCATGACAAGTCCTGCAAACCACTTAAACCACTACTACCGGGCCTGGTCGTCCGTTTGCAAACTCCTGTGGGACATTCCCCTTTGGGTAGTGTTGTTGGCCTGGCTGAAGAACCACGATCTTACCTTGTCGACATTGATGGCGCCCTGTACCGTCGGAGCCACCAACACTTGCTGGCTGTGAAGGAGCCACGTCCACCACCAGCTGATCCTTTTGCTCCAACTCTACTGTTCCAGCCGCCTGCTGCTGCGTCCATCCACCAGTCCCAGCATGCCCCTTACCCCCCCACGACCGGTGGCCATGATGAACCACAATACTACCTCTACCGCATGCTCCCCCTGTCGGCCACCACGTGCATCCCCTGCTGCTTTCACACCTCCGGGTTCACCACCTCCTTTTAATCTTTCTGGCGAAGGGGGAGAGGGCTTGGTCCGTACGCGTTCGGGCCGTGTTAGTAGACCACCTGACAGATATTGTGAGTATGTTTGAATTCTTACGACATGTGTGCTTACCATATTCACTCTTTACGGGGAAGGATGTAGATTGGTTTATGCATGAGAACCAATCATAGTAGAATAGCATCACTAACCTCACCCTACTGTACGATTCATACTAACACCCACTTCCTACATTAGTCAGTCTTGGAAGCGGTCACGATGTACTAACAACTAACAACCTGCTGTACCGTTATAATATGGCCACTGATGAAAGATGATCTTGAACTTCAGATTGTATTCTTTGGCTATTTACAAGGATGAAGGTTTCAATAACAGTAAAGCCAAAGCCTGATCATCCGGCATGTCCAGGTTCACTGGTTTTAAATGTTTATTGCTAACCTTACCTTTTAGCACAGCAGAAGAAATTGTCCAAGGTTCAAGAAGAATGTTAGAGGACATGAGGATTTGTAAGGAGTTCTTTAACTTCTTTATCTCTTTCTCAATTCTAATGAAGGTCCTGGGCCTGAGAGAAAACATAACGTTTTTTTCCTGTTCAGTTTTGTTTTGCTTTTTCTCTTTTTTACTTCAGATTAACAGCAACTATTTTAAATTTTATTTCAGCTTTTCTTCTTTTGATTATTGAGGCTGTGATAACTGATATTACAGAGATAGGAGGGTCAGTTCTTTGTGCAGTAGAATCTGTGAGGTGAGAGGCTCAATTCAGTCAAATAAGACCGTATGATTCCTGGTATCCAGCCTGAAACAGCATGGGGAGGGAGATGGACACAATGGCAAAGGCTAAAGGGGAAGTTATTCACCCATGGAAACAGACACTCATTCAAGACTGGATACTGAACCTTCTTATAGCACAGGAATGTCAGGTGGATTTAGGGAAGTACTGGACAGGTAAACCCATCTGTCAAAGCCATACATATGTAATTTGAGATCTCGTGTGAAGATTATGCAGCCCAATGAGAAACAAGAAACAGGCAAGAATAATTATTTAATACAAACTACAGCTCATGTTGTTATGAAGGGGTAAAGATATTGCAAAGAAGTGTTTCCCTAACATTGTTGGGAAAGGTGGACAATAGCAATACTGGAAGGAAATTTGTGGTGGGGGCATCAAAAAGGACAACAGACCAAGGATGATGGGCCTGTCTCACGGTGCGAGTTGACCCACGAGTGACCCCGAGTGAAAGACTCGTGGTTGTGTACGAGACTCCAAGTTTATGATCAAGAGTTTAACCGAGTTCCCACGAGTATGACTAAATTTGCCGTTCACTTCTAATTTCTGCGATGTTCCAAGTTCCTCTCCCCAGTTACCAAGTTCCTCTCCCGAGTTACTCTTGAGCCAACCGTGAATGAAAGCCTGTTTTAAGTATCAAACAGAGGAGCTGGACAGCATCTCATACAGTAAGTATATTCTGATTCAGCATTGAAAGTTATTTAATTTCAGAACTTAAAAAAACTAGGCAGGATCTCGGCCCCGCACTCACTGCCATTGTGCAGCAAGGAGGAGGTGGCGGCGAAGCAACAGTGTAAAAAGAAGACAACTCCATCCTGCGGCTTTGAGTTAAAGATAGAATTCAGCCCGGCCGCATCTATTGATGTGACCTACAAAGGGAAAATGCGCACCGTCCAGTGCCAGAGCTAGGCTGGGATCATTCTCTGCTCTCATCTCTCTCTTTCTGTGTGTGCATTAGCAGGGGGAAGAGCGGTCTACCTCGCTGGGGCACAAGACCTCTGCCGCCTGCCCCTTGCAGCCATCCACTTGTTTGTTCCTTTGATGCACCTCATCTGCCCTGCTCCCATCCCAGCACTGCCCCAGATCTCTGCCCATTCTCTTGGAAATGTCACTTCCGCCACTGTAACGAGGAGGGGTCCGGCTGGCTGACTTGGGAGAACAGGGAGGGGGAGTGGGTATAAACCACCAAATCCATTCTCAAAAGTCGGGCAAAGCCGTGTAGAACTCACGTTTTTCTTTGCTTCATGTAGGTGGGAATTCCCTCAGTATGGTCACTCAGCGGGTAGGCAGCATCTCTGTAGAGAAGGAATGGGTGACGGGATGACATTTAAAATTTAAATCATGGGCAAACCATCTTGCCCCAGGCTGCTTTACATTATTTATTGTGTTGAGTTGTTTGTGAGGCTGGGACTTCTATGAGGGTCACCACCTTATAGTGGAAACATATGCTTGTGCCTTAGATCCTGTAAGCTGGCCTCATGGCAGGAAGGTCGAGGGGGAAGTCCCTGACAAAGCGCGGCCCAAGAAGATGACCTCAGTGGAACTGGCCGAGGATGGTGTTTGGCCGGCGGCTGAGAAGGTGGAAGAAGGCTGCAACAGGGAGAGACTCCCAACCGTGGTGGAGCCCATATCATTGGACCCGGGACTGTCAGTGAATGTTGTTCGAAAAGTGTTACCAATCTCTTTTGTTGGAGATGGTCATTGCCTGATAATAGTAAGATTAAACGAGAACTTACCTGTTCGAAGTTTGATCTTTATTTTGTGAGGAGTTACGATGAGGGATTACGTGAAGAAGCCCCGTCTGGCGCTGGATCGGCATACTTCAAAGCAGCGGCATGAAAAACACAGAACCAATGGCCGGAGTAAGATAGTAAGGCCTAACATAGACTAGAACTACCAGATGATCATTTATATTATGAGGGTTGGGAGCCGAGGGCACGTAATCCCTCATCGTAACTCCTCATAAAATAAAGATCAAACTTCGAACAGGTAAGTTCTCGTTTAATCTTACTATTTTGCTTCGGAGTCATGTGAGTGACTACGTGAAGATTTTAAAGCTCTGTGTTTTTTATGTCGTAGATTCATTCCATACAACACTCTGTTTAGTCAATACAGTAGTGAGTAAATAGTATTTTTAAAACTGTTTCAATTTATGTAATAAGTCTTTTAATCATAAAAAGAACAATTTTTTAATAACCCCTCTATCGCAGGGGAAAAATTTTACAAAAGAAAAATGATAATGATATCAAATGATAACATAAATTGATAATATAAATCGATAATATAAAACAAAGCAAGCATTTAAAGAGAACCCAACACTGCGTGTCCAAATCCTGGCACCGTGACAACAGGCTTATCGTAGAACTTTGAAAAAGTTTCTTCTTTACACCACCCTGCAGCCTCTAAAACTTGATCGAGTGGTACGTCCTGTACCTTCGCCGCGGACGTAGCTGCAGCCCTAGTGGCGTGAGATTTAAACACATCAGTGTCTATTCCTGCTAAATCCAAAACCTGTTTTAACCATCTAGAAATGGCTTGAACTGAAACTTTTGTATGTGGTTTTTTGTGTGTTATCAGTAACGCTGTCTCAGCACCTCTGAGATTTTTGGTTACTTCAATGTATTGAGTTAAATGCTTAACTACACACAATGTTTCATCGACAGGGTATGCTTTAAACGTTACCTTGGCTCCAGTTTTTCCTGGTCTGCTTTGTTTGATCAGATCATAAACATAAAACACAATGTTATCTGAAGCCACATGAATGCAATCTAACCTTAACAATTGCAAAGTTTGTACTCTTTGAGCTGACACTAATGCCATTAACATTACTACCTTGAATGTTAACCTCTGCAAAGACATTGAAGTAATTGGAGTCCATTGCCTAAGCAAAGTGAGAACAATGCTAACATCCCGAATTTCTGTATATCTGGGCTTGGGAGGATTTTTATTAAAAATTCATTTCATGAACCGGGTACTAATGGGTGAGACCCAATTGAGTCTCGATCAGAAATTTGTCCTAAATAGGACGACAAAGCACTACGAGCACTATTAATGGCACTATAACTTGCTCATCAAAATGTAACCCAGCAAGGAACTCCAATACATTTGATATGTTCGCAGTATGATAAGATATCTTTGACTGTCTACAGAAGGCTTCCAATTTCTTTATATGCGACATATATTGTTTTTTAGTGCTATTTCTCCAAGCTGCAGCTATAACATCCATGGTCCTGTCCGTCAGTCCAAACTGTTGCAATGGTCTGGTCAGAAGCTGCAGATTAACAAATTCATATGATCACGCAATGGATGAATTTCTTTTGTTACAAATCGTTGCAACTAGGAATCGTCATGGACGGTTCAATAATCATTTTAAGCATCAATGGGAACCATGACTGTGTAGGCCAATTTGGCACTACCAAAATGCCCTTGGCAGTGTCTTGCGCTATTTTCTTGAGACATTGCTCAATCAGACAGAATGGGGGAAAAGCATAAAAGAACATATTCTCCCAATGTAGCGAGAAAGCATCCACCGCTACTGCCCCTGGATCGTGTTCCCAAGACACGTATTTGGGCAATTGGTGATTTAATCTAGATGCAAACAGATCAATGTCTGGTACTCCAACCGACTGACAATATTTTTGAATTGTGGAAATATTGTGGATTTAACATCCATTCTGTACTGTCTTTAACTTTTCGTGATCTTTTGTCTGCCACAATATTGTCTCTCCCTGGGAGATAAATAGCTGAAAGCCAAATATTCTTACCAACACACCAATGCCACATCTGGTTAACCAGATGATTACATGATAATGATTTTACTCCACCCATGTGATGGATATATGCCACAGCTGTGGTATTGTCTATTTGTAATTGGACATGCAAGTCCTTCATAGTAGAGCAATAAGCTTTTAATCCATAAAATGCTCCCAGTAACTCCAAATAATTTATACCATATGTTTGGAGAAATAAATCCTCTTAGACAGTCCATCTGCCCCCACAGCTGGTATCATTATCCATAGCACCCCATCCGAGAGGCAATTGCATGGGCCTATCAAAATGGCCTGCTTGCTGCATAAGCACTTGTGTTTTTGCCCTTTGGAGATTTTGGTAATGTAGTGGACCAAATTCTAATGCAGGGAATGCTGCTACTAACTTACCAATAACCTTAGCAACTTCTTGGATGGAGGGATAAGGTTTGTCAATAAGGCACTGACATACATTTGTAATATCAACAATCTTGTCTATTGGTAAAGTTACTAACATGGTAACTGAATTAATCACAAACCCCAAATATTCAATAGTTTGGCATGGCTGTAACTTAGATTTTGTTGGATGAATCAGGAACCCTAGCCTTTCAAACAGACTTGTAGTTGCTGAGACTGATTTTTCAGCTGACTCCTGATTAGCATTGACAATTAAAATGTCATCTAGATAAGCCATAACAATGTGTTTTTGTGCCCTTCGCATTGCAAGTGCTGGTTTCAACAATTTAGTGAACAGTCTAGGAGCTGAGCTTAATCCATTAGGTAATGCTTTGTATTACCACAGCTGTCCCATCCAATTAAATTTCAAACACCTGCGAAAGTGACGATGAATTGGTACTGAATAATATGCATCCTTCAAATCTATTGTAGCCATGTAACAATTTGTTGATACCAGCTGCATTGCAGTGTTGAAGGTATCCATTTTAAAATGTTTATACTGGACAAATGTATTCAATTGTGTGAGGTCTAAAATGATTCTACAATGATTCATCTTTCTTTGGTCTGGGGAAAATATTTGACACAAATTGTTGTGGATCCTCACCTGATTTCTCGATAACTCCTTTTTTACACAATTTCTTAACTTCTTTATCAATTTGAATTTTTTCAAATACAGAAAACACCAAAATATGATTAGGCTTATTCTGTCCTGGTAAATCAATACCTTCTGCAAAATCAATGGTAGATCCTAAAACAGTATCTAATATAACACGATCAGATGTTATACAGTCCCATTAATCATAAAACATTTGTAGTCTACCACCAATCTGAGGTTCATCCAAAGATTCTTCTTTAATAGGATAAAGTTTTTGTACCTCTCCAACCGAACGTGGTGGTCTCCTTCTCCCAACATATGGGTGAACATTCGGCTGTGCTGGTTGGTAATTCTTCCTTACCATACTCCTGCCTCGGCTTGTTCCAGCTCCAAAATCAAATCCCCTTCTCATTTGACCGGCCCTTCTTTGGCCAAAAACGAAGGGTTTCATGAGGCCAATAGTCTTTGCCTCTTCATCAATTTCTTTAATTTGTTTAGACAGATTTTCTCCGAACAAATAACCAGGAGCTTGAACATTGGTTGATCTGCACAAACCTGCAAATCTTGGATGTAAAATGGGCCGAATGGCAATCTTCCTCATACAATTAATCTCAAAAAATGAGTTGCAGAACAATGCCAACATATCCTTCCGAACTTTGGTCATTCCACAACCATCCACTTGCCTTCCAAAAGCAGTGATCCCAGCTGAAATTAGTTTGAGGATTCTTTGAAATCGTATTTCCTGCGCCCGCATCATTGATGACATTGGCGCCCAAATAGCCGGATTCACCGTAGGTACCTTCAGTGAGGTACAATTAACAGGTGTTTTATATAAATCTGCTGTTTCAACCATAACAGCTTCTTGAAGCTGGTGAGAGACCATATAATTAATGTTGGCCGCCAGGTTTTCTTCCATGGCCTCACCGCCTCCTCCAGGTATAGCAAAACTTTGTGCCACATCAGGCACACCTGGATCAACATTTTTGTATTGTGGTGGGTACTCATGACCGAAATCACCACCTTCAGGATCAGTCTCATGCAGCCCTGGTACTCCTTAGACTTGCTCAAAGGAGACTTCCTCCAGCCCAATCCCGGGCACTGGAGTTTCAAATTCAATTCAATTCAAATTTCAATTTCCCAATTCAAACTGGCACCATATTCATGATATGGAACCCCCTCAGAGGCTGCCTGGGAATATTCTGGGTTTTTAGACCCTTGGTTGTTATTGTCTGGAGTATTTTCTCCATTTGATCCATTCTAAGCCATAAGGCTTTTCTGTCTGGACTTCCAGAATCAGATTCATCAGAACCCACAGGCCCTTCAGATTTCCTTTTACATTTTTTAGGCACTGGGTTTTCCTCCCTGGCTTCTGCTTGTGGAGCAATCAAAGGCTCACTAACGGGTATTTCAACGGCCACCGGTATCGGAACTAGCTCCGCAATAATCTGCTGTCCCGACTCTTCTCCACCCCGGGACGCACGTTTTACCCACGATTTTTTTAGGAGCTTTCTCCATTTTTATTTTTAAACTCCTCCTGGTCTTTACCCACCAGCCTACGGAGTTTGAAAATGCCCTGGAAGTAAAAAATAATTTACTTACCTGCGGGCCTGTTCCTTACCGCTGGTGGAGCTGCGCTCTGCAGCTCTTTCCCTACCGACAGCGTCGACGTAATGCCGATCAAGCGCCAGGCAGGGCTTCTTCACGTAGTCACTCTCGTGACTCCGGAGTAAAATAGAATTACAGAGTCAAACAGCACAGAACCATCCCTTCACATCCTTTTTACCCATCCGTACTAATCGCATTTGCTCAAATTAGGTCCTTATCCTTTCCCTGCCTTGTCTATTTAAATACTCTATAGAATACAGCACAGAAACAGGCCCTTTAGCCCACCAGGTCTGTGCCGACCAACGATCCCTGCACATTAACATCATCCTACCCACACTAGGGACAACTTTTACAAGCCAATTAACCTGCAAACCTGAACATCTTTGGAGTGTGGGAGGAAGCCGAAGATCTCGGAGAAAACCTACGCACATAATAATTCCAATCAGCACAATCTAAATTAAGACAGGATCAGCCTCCACACAGGGACTTTCCCACAGTCCGTGTCTGCCCATCACCACCACCCCCATGCCCCTGACGCTTTCTTGTCTACATGTGTGTCAGAGAGATGGCACCAAATGCCCTAGACACTGCTCTGCACTGCTGCACCTTTCAACTGGGATGCCCAACCTTTCAACTGGGATGCCTTTCCTCAAATCCCGGTGGAGGGGAGTCAGGTTAAAGAGGGCGGACTTGTCTGTTCTGAGCAGTCCCTGGGCTTCAGACAAAGGTCAGTGTGTGGGGCAGTGCCCTGGAGTTACATCCTTTAGACATCCACCATGGTTCCCCGCTCCCCGTCCCTCTCTCAATGTGTGACGGAGAATGGCCGAGAATATCACTGATTTCGCATCCAATCCTGTAAAATGTGAAGAGTTAAGATTGTCATATGCCAGTTTAAAGTTGCAGCTTTACCATCTGAGATGTAGCACAAAGACACAGCAGAAATTTGGAAATGTCATCCCGTCACCCATTCCTTCTCTCCAGAGATGCTGCTTGTCCCGCTGAGTTAAAGAGTGCCCACGGTAAACTCACGAGTCACTAAGGTAAACTCACGGCCACTACGTTATTACAACGAGTTTAAATGTTTCAATTTTTAACTTGAACAGTAAATTTGACTCGTGGAAAACCTCAAACATGTTTGAATTTTTTCAAGAGTTAACAAGTTTCACGGGTACCTGCCGTTAGCGCCACGGGTCGCTAAGTTGCGTGCTCGAGTTCCGACGTTCCCGCTACGTTAATTGTACGTGATTACCGCGAGTAAAAACTCGGGGTCACTCGTCGGTCGACTCGCACCGTGAGACAGGGGTTTAAGTCATTTTGAATATCATACGTGACCAAAACTGAAGTATATTGGTGTTTAGGCACGGATAAAATGTGACAAGAAAATTGTGCATTAATTTGGGAAATCAAGGTATGTGCAAGAAACATGGAAAGGAAAGGATATTGAAGTTTCAGGAATAGTTTGCTATTACTTAATGATTGTGTGTGTTTCTTGAGAGAAAAGTAATGTCACCTAATTTCAAAAAGACATTGGAACCCATTCCTCTTCAATATGCTTAACTGTAGTAATCAAGACTAATAGGCAATGCCAGGTATTCTCAATTTGATGGCCCATTTTAAAGCATTTACTATCTTGGATAGGGTGGATAGTCATAACCTTTTTCTCATGGTGGAAATATCAAATGATCAGAGGGCATAGTTTTAAAGTGAGAGGGGAAATGTGTAAAGGGGGAGAGAGGGGGAGAGTTCCGTGCCTAATTGTGTGTCCCATTTGCAGGCTTGGAGGAAGACTGAGCTACTGGGACAAGCCCACAGATGAGCCAAGCCTCCTCTTCAAGCCAAGCGTGGAGTGCTGGGACCAGCCTGAGACCAACAGCACCTCCTCTTGAGGCAAAGACTGAACCGCTGGATCAAGCATAAATCTGCCAAGGCCTCCTTTGCCAAGACTGAGCGGCCGGGACATGCCCGAGACTGCAAGTGGATCCTCTTTGTGGCCAAGACTGAGCCGAAGGAAAAGCCCCAGAGCGCCAGCACCTTGAGTTGAGGCACGAGTGAGCTACCAGGACAAGCCCGAGGCCACCAGCACCTCCTAACTTGCTGACGGACAACAAGGTACTGCGCCCCCAGACCCAGACCTTCTCATCGTTATTGTCCTTCACGATAAAAACAACTTTATCACGTGAGTTCTCCTCATCCCGGGTGTATCGGTGTGGTCATTGTTTATCTGGAGTCATCCCCAATGTCACAAGGAATACTGACCAAGCGCAGGCAGTTGGCATCGTGGTTCTGGTTCTGGTTCTGGCTGATTACTGCGCAAACACCTGTAGATATGGTGGGCCGAAGGGCCTGTTCCTGTCCTGTATTGTTCTATTGTATTTTGGATAGAGATCATAACAATCCTTCAGGTTAAGGAATGAGGCTAGGATTTTGTGTCCTTTATGGTTCAATATTACGCCACACATTTTCCGCTTAGCCAGCAGTAACAAAGTTCGTTTTAATGTCAGTGCATCAAGCAAAACCTTTTGGCTCAGAACGAAATTGGTTGAAAATGAAAACAATAGTACTGACTGAATTGTTCTTTCAAAGAACCAACAAAGATATAGTCAAATGGTCCCTGTCAGTGAAGTAATGTCTAACTACTATTCAATATTTACAGTACATACCTGGGTATTAACGTCAAATGAATGAATTTAGGAGAGATTATGTTTAAATGAATCTTAAGTGAATCATCAGTCACTTGTTTTCATGCAAAGTGATCCACATTACATCGTCATGAATTTGCTTAAACTAAATCTCAGTTTCATTCTGCCAGACATTTCAATTCCTTCCGAGCTACATCTTAACTGTGAATGACACATTAGCTAATTTTCACTTTCACTTCAGGTACATATAACCTCATTACAGACTCTTAATAAATAGATAATTTTCTTAAATAAATCATTGCATGTTTTAGATTTTTGCACTCAATGGGTACTTGGCAGAGTCGCGTGGGAAGAGCCAGTATATGAGTGACAAACTTTCCCACCAGGTCTTGTAGGTCCACTTACCAGATAGGGCTTAGAGTGTACTTTGCTACCTGGCTTGCCTGTGGACCAGGGATCTCTGTGTGACTGCACAAAACCTACAACTGCTTCTCCAGACTGACTGATTGTGAGTAGATTTCTCCCAATTTTGTGTATGAATGCAGTTTCTTGAGACCTTCTGGACTTTGCCCTTCGTCTACATCATGGATGTTTTTTTATTTGCTCACAGAATACAGGCTTCAGTTAATTCACAAGACGGAGGGAGCAAAGACAAGGGCCTATCCCACTTAGATGATATTTCGGCGATAGCTGGAAAGTTGGCTGTCGCCACATGGTCGCGGGGTGACGTGAGGTGACGCCTGTATTATCGTGCGTTGTCTCCTCAAGTGTCGTAACTTTTTTCTTGTCGCTGCTGGATTTTGAAATATTCAAAACCTTTTCGCCGACTGTGGTCTTGACGTTGCCTGTCTGCTCCTGTCGCAGGTGCTGTTGTAGGTTGTTGCCAGGATGACAGCAGGTGATTTTGGTTGTCGCTGGGTGATGACCTCAGTGAATTGCATTGGCGACAACCTACGTCAACCTACGCCAGCCGGCGACAGTACCGGCGTCAAGAGAAGTCTTCAGTTGTCTCCATTTGTCGCTGACAGGGTCGTAGCTTGTCGCAGGTGGGGGGAGGTTGACTTAGGTTGTCGTATGTTGTCGCCTGTGTGGTCGAAGGTTGTCGTAGGTGTTGTCGTGGCTGTCGTAGGTGTGGTCGTCCCAAGTTGCGAGGAATTGTGTCGCCGGTTACGTAGCTTGACATCGACTAGGCGGTAGCTTGTCGTAGACATTGTCGTAGAGTGGGTCCATTTTGACATCCCGCTACGACTGTGACTGTTGCCGGCAGTCGCCTAAAAAAAATGCCTCAGTGGGACAGGCCCTTAAGTGTCATCTGCATTAAAGAATAGGATGGCCATGTCAGGGACCTTGTTGTTGGTTGTCCATTGGTCTCTGGTGACTCCTAGCCAATTCCTGAGATAGTGATTGTAAGATATTACGGCTTCAGCATGTTGATAGGAACTAGCACAGGTTTTCAGTATATGCTGTTGCCAGTGTGGGTCTTCTTTATTTTACAAAAGTACACTGCACATGTAAATTGCTCATTCTAACCTTCTGCCCAGTCTAGTTTCAGTCAAAAACACTGAATCAAGCACTTGCACAACTAATCTTTATTTTGACAAAGCGCAAGTACAGTTCAACTACTGTACCTATCCCACCGTGGGTTCGTTCCTCATATCTGCCTGATCAAGCCCTCTAGGCCTCGCTCAGACAGAGACACTCCAGAAGGTCACGCAGTCCCAAGTGCTCTCCCAGAAGATCGACGCTGGACCTCGTGGCAGCGGACTTTTATAGGTCCCGGGACCTCGAGGGGCCGAGCCACATGGGGGTGGTCTCTGAACAATCCAATTACAGATATTGATTAACCCCATACATAACAGTCATTTCTCTAACCCAATAATACAGCAGCTCAATACATTATCTTCAAACAGGACTTCTCAAGGAAGCCAACTTAGAAACATTTACCCTGATCTGCAAGAAACCCAGACAAGGTTTAATACCTCATCCAATTAACACTCGGCAAAGTAGAACTCTGCAACATTATTTACAATTATTTACAAGGTGTATGTCTGGTTTGCAGCCATCCAATTCATTCTATGCATTTTGCACCTAATTGACAGGATCTGCAGATGTTCTTATTCTTTTCTTGCGACTTGTATCTAGGCTCTAGACACACTGGCACCGCTCCGCAGCTTGTCCCAGCTCTGCAGCGAGCAATTCCAAATTGACCAAATCTCCCAGCAGCCCTGAAGCTTTTACCCCATTTTAAAGTCCTAGCCTCTTCAAATTGGCCAGGATTAACACACATACTCACGATAAGATTTTGAATATATCACATGACACAAATCATACCATTCTAGTGCTCCGTTCTGAAAGTTACAGTTACCATTATATACACTATTATATTGAGCCAATCAATTCCGCCCCTGGTAGCAATCTGTAACACAGCAAACACAGATATAAATAAGGACACAAGAATGATGGACAGACACCTTTCAAAATCAGTCTTAGAAACTTGTTCCAAACATGTAAGATAAGTTTGCCAATAATAACATTCCCATTTTTCATGTCAAGTTGTCTATCGAGGCTCGGTTTGTAGGATATGAAATAAAACAAAAATGCTCAAAAACTCCGGTCAGAATTGGCAACTCATTCTCCAGAGATTTAATATTGAAGTTGATGTTGGTGGGATATTGATGATCCTTGAGATGACAACTACTGCCTGATGCTGATTTCCAATTCAAACTTGGTGTTGGCATTAAGGGATCTGCTCATCTATAATTCATCAGGTGAACTGGAAATTAATGTAACCTTGTCTGCAAAGAACAAATTATGAATTGTAAGATAGGTGGGTTGTCATCTTGCCTGAAACAAACAAATGCAAAATAAGCTGTGATCCACGTTGATCGTTTACAAGTCGGTAATTGAGAAGGCTCAGGAAGTGTCCACAGCCAATGGGTAACAAGACACAGCTTTCCTTCATGCCTGGCAGTGTTGAGCTCCTTCATCTTATCGAGTCCACACACAAGATTAGAAGTTGTTCAGCAAGGGCGGAACACACTTCTCGGAAGCTGCACAATGGTATCTGTCTTGCGCTTCTTGTGCGTGGTGGCTGAAAGGTTGGTGGAAACGTGAATGCTCTTTCCTTGACCCCAGTGTTGAGCTCAGTAGATGTTTCATTTCCACACTGGATGGTTGCTTTTATTCCATGGTGCAACTCATTGAATAAGAGAAATCAGATACTGGAATCTTGAGCAATAAACAAACTGCTAGCGGAACTCAGCAGGTCAGGCAGTATCTGATCCAAAACTTCATCTGGTGATGGTGAAGGCACATGGTCACTTGGTTTCACACTGGTGCAGCCACCAGCTCAGACACTAATGTGCAACACAGATATGTCCATTTCGCATCACAGATGCTGCATGACCAGTGGGATTCCTCCAGCAGTTTGTTTTTACCAGGATCATGTCATTATTGTCCTGCTCAGTTCAGTTCAGTTTTATTTGTCATATGTAGGTTAACACAGGGAGAATGGTACAATTAAATGTGTTTGACAAGACAATGAATGCCATCTATAGAGATACTTAGTTTAGTGAAGACCACAGGAGGAGCAGCACCTCATATTTCGCTTTGGCAGTTTGTACCCCAGCGGTATGAACATTGACTTCTCTAATTTCAGGTAGTCCTTGCTGTCTCCTCCCCTTCTCAGCTCTCCCTCAGCCCACTGTCTCCTCCTCTTCCATTCTTCCCCCCCCCCCCCCCCCCCCCTCCCCACCCTCACATCAGTCTGAAGAAGGGTTTCGGCCCGAAACGTTGCCTATTTCCTTCGCTCCATAGATGCTGCCTCACCCACTGAGTTTCTCCAGCATTTTTGTCTACCTACTCATGCTCCAGTCATTCCCCCTTCTCCTCGCTCCTGTCAGGTAGAATGTACAAAACCTTGAATGCACGTACCACCAGATTCAAGAGCAGCTTCTTCCCTGCTGGTCTCAGACTCTTGAACGTAAGCTTTATAGATAAAGGTTTATAGATAAGGAAAGTTTGGAGGGAGATGGGCCAAACATGAGCAAATGAGATTAGCTTAGATTGGGCATTTTGGTGGGCATGGAGGAGTTGGGGCCAAAGGGTCCGTTTCCATGTTATATCTCTAAAAATAGAACTAGGAATGAGATGAAGTGCATGCAGAGAATTGTTGGATGAGAAGTTCCAGGATGTTGACTAAAGGATAATGTATTAACAATAATATATATCCCAGAGAAGATCGCATGTGAATTGGTGTGGAATTTACTGGTGCTAATATCCCCAAGCACCTGCTATTCTATGTAAGAAAGGTTATAGTTTTAAAAGGTCCTTTTTTACAACGCTTGTAAGTTTCTGCATTGCATCTTGTGAATGGGACTGAGGGCAGCCTATGCAGTGATAATGAATGTTTAAGTTGATGCGTGACACACCAATCACATGGGCTGCATTGTGGTCGATGGTGTCAAGTATAAGTATAAGTATAAAGTATAAAGTTTCCTTTGTTGTCATTCAAACTGTCTTCAGTTTGAACAAAATTGCATACCTTGCAGTCATTACAAAAAAATAAAATAACAGAAGACACAATGAACACAGTTTAACTTCCACCACAGTGAGTCTACCAGGCACCTCCTCACTGTGATGGAAGGCAAAAGTCTCAAAGTCCTTGTCTCTCCTTCCTTGTTCTCCCTCTGTGTTGAGGCGATCCAGTCTTTCTGGAGAGTTAGTAAATCAAGGAACATTGAAAGGGTTTTTTTGTAATCCTAATGTATAGCTGAAAGATGTGAAATATCTTTGGCACTCAGCTGGTGAGTTATTACTGGTAGTAGCAGACCTGTTATACGAGTTACAGTATTTACATGCCTCATCCATGTAAATTTCTGGAACTGCAGTGTACTGGTGTTGGGAGCTTCACCAGCAGCGATGCCATTGAACTTGGACGCAGTTACACTCTCTCTTATTGAAGAAAAGACACAAAATGCTGGAGTAACACAATGGGCCAGGCAGCATCCCTGGAGAACATGGGTAGCAAACGTTTCTGGTCGGGACCCTTCTTCAGACTCCAAATATCACCTATCCATGTTCTCCAGGGATGCTGCCTGACCTGCTGAGTCACTCCAGCATTTCATGTCTTTTCATGGTAAACCAGCATCTACAGTTTCTTGTTTCTCCTCTCTTCTTGAACACGGTCATTCCCTGATGGTTATTTCAAGTTCAAGTTCAAGTGCGTTTATTGTCATGTGTTCCTGATAGGACAATGAAATTCTTGCTTTGCATCAGCACACAGAACATAGAAGGCATTTACTACAAAACAGATCAGTGTGTCCATATACCATATATAAACATATACACAAATGAATAAACAAACTAATAAAGTGCAAATAACAGACAATGGGTTATTAGTTATCAGAGTTTTGTCCGAGCCAGGTTATGATGATGGCTGTGTGGAAGCAGCCATTCCTGAACCTGGCTGTTGCAGTCTTCAGGCTCCTGTACCTTCCACCCGAAGGTAGCAGGGAGATGAGTGTCTGGCCAGGATGGCGTGGGTCCTTGATGATACTGCCAGCTTTTTTTACAAATATTTCCCGCATTTACCAGCCTAACTTGGAATTTTGCCGGGTTCTTGCGGCATGCAGGGAGGGCCTAAGTGATGTTCAAAGTTTACCTACAAGCAGAAGTTGCACTAAACTGCCAACATAGCATCTAAACTCCAAGAATGCAGAGAACAATAAACAAGCAGCAATAGATAAATTAATCCGATGTCAGGAAATGAGAGAGCCGAGCCACCAATAGCATTGTAGAATGAAAGACTAACAATATTTGCAAACTTGACAATATGTTTGAAATAAACCTGTTTCCTCATTAGCACCAGCCAAATATATCTGCTACTCTCTCAATGCATTGCTGACATCCACTGGTAGTATAATGAAATGATGTTTTGCAATGGGGAAACAAAGTTATTTTAACTTTCAAATCGATGGTAGCGATCTTTGCACATTCTCAATACACCCGAGAGAGAATCATAATGTTCACAGGTTGCGATTTGCCTGAAATAGTCTATTAGTCTGTGGATTTGAAAGGCTAGTGGACAGTATGCACATTTTTTGGCTGTAAACTGCAGGAGGATCCCAGCAAGCTGTGAGCATACCCGACAGCAAGCCCGGCGGGCCATGTGGCTGGAGACAGAAAGACTTGGTGGGACAGACGGCCAGACGCAGGAAGGCCCGTCTGTAGTTGGGAAGCCATGGAGCGAAGACCAGTCGTCCATTGAAGAACGAAGACCAGATTACTGAACAGGAGGGAGCCGGCGACAATGGTCATGAGGAGCAAGGCCAGCAGGAAAGTGAAGTAGGATCTTACCTCCTGCGCCCTCAAGATCAGATGTGGGAAGCACCCCTGATGCACAAAGGTGGCCAGGCAAGAAGATGAACATCAATACGCTGAACAATCCAGGGCCTTGTCTAGATCAGGCGCTACTCCATAAGACCTGGTGCATGGACTTTGGAAATGGCGCCAAATCCAGCAACTCAAAAAAGGAATTTCACATTTGACAATAAAGCACAATTAAAACTGGGTTTTCAATGTTGAATGGTGCTTTTCATTTCAGCACCAAGAAAAGTGTTCCGTGAATTAATGGCCAATTCTCCTAAGATAGACACAAAAAGCTGGAGTAACTCAGCCGGACAGGCAGCATCTCTGGAGAGAAGGAAGGGTGATGTTTTGGGTTGAGACCTCTCTTCAGACTGATGGGTCTAGACTCGAAACGTCACCCATTCCTTTTCTCCAGAGATGCTGCCATTCCCGCTGAGTTACTCCAGCTTTTTGGGTCTATCTAAAGAAAAATGTACATCTATGCAAAGATACAGTATTGAAGTTGTGAGTCCAGCTGCCCCACAAAGCTATTTTACCATTCAATGGGATCATGATTGACCACTTTTCCGTCTGATTCTAACACCTCTTGATTCCATCGTATTAAAAAATCTGTACCCAAAATACTCAATGACTGAGCATCCATGGCCCTCTAGGATATAGCTCTAAGTCAGCAACAAGAGAGTGAACACAAGATTTTGTGAAGTCAATTACAAGAAATATCCGCTTCAGGCCTTATCAGACTTTACGGTATTTCAGCATAGAGAATGGTGTGGCAAATTGTGCAAATCTTCAACTCTAGACCACAACAAATGACCAGACTCATTGAAGCAGCAGAATCTTTGCTCTCAACATGCACAACATGCTGTGGTTTATGATTTACGGATGGCCATCGCATGACATGTAAACTCCAGGTTCTACGTAAAATAACCTACTGAATAAAAGATGGAAGATAAATGCATCAGTCTGAACTGGTTTAGTTAAACTAAACGGGTCGGAAGAAGGGTCTCGACCCAAAACGTCACCTATTCCTTCTCTCCAGAGATGCTGCAGCATCTCTGGAGAGAAGGAATAGGTGACGTTTTGAGTTAATCCAGCATTTTGAGTTAATCCACCGTTTTGAGTTAATCCACCATAGGTGACGTTTTGAGTTAATCCAGGCCCCGCTGAGTTAATCCAGCATTTTTTGAGTAGCATTTACCTTCAAGAAAGAGCTTTAATGGCTGCACATGATCTGCATACAAATTTAATGCAATACCACCTAATTCACGAATGCTGTAGCATTGTAAAGAGGAGCAATGTGATCAAGTTTAATTCATGTATTAAACTTGCAATCCAAGTATTGCAAATGTTTTGTAAATCTGCAATCAACTCATTTCTTTCCTTTGGAAAGTTTTTGTAGTCATTACCGGTATTGGTGCAAATTTGATGATCTAACAGATGAGGAACCACTCACAAAGAAATACATTGCCATGATGACTTTCATCAGCAGAACAGATTGTTCCCACTCAAAAAACGGCAAGTTAGAGTGTAGAAGGCAGCAAAGTGTGACTGTTCTTTATGATAGGTTTTACTTTCCACCGCTTTTATCAATTAATCTCTTGCATTCCACCTCAACCTAAACATTTCCTTATCTTCCCATCACAAATGTCTCTGCATCAACCTGAACAATGAATTCTATTTTATTGTTGAAGAACACTGCTTGACCTGCTGACCAATCTCAGAGTCCTAGTTTTTTTGTTTCTGAAATCTTCTCTGTAATCCAGTATCGCCAGTCTTCTACCCCTTCTCGTGGGTGGAGAGTATATGTGAGCAGGCAGGCTTTAATATCAGCATACCTGAATGCGCACATCCCTGGAGAAACAGAATAGGCGATGTTTTGGGTCGACACTATTCCTCCTTTACCTATTCCTTTTCTCTGGATAGGCTGCCTGACCCAATGAGTTATTCCAGCATTTTTTTGTCTATTTTCAGTGTAAACTGGCATCTGCAGTTCCTTCCAACACATTGTATTATGGTGTCTGGATACAGCAATCACAGTTGGTGTCCATGTCTGAGTTGGCACTGGTGGCCAACTGTGTTGTATATTTATCACTTTCCTTATCCACACATGGCAATCAAATATTGAAGTTCATATTTCCAAAGATGCTTACTGTCCGTGTAAGATAGGTGAAAGTAGGTTGTGCCAAACATGTTAGATATAAACAAAGATATCTCACTATTGCCGATTCAGCCAATATCACTTCAATTATTCCTTAATTGAATCTCTGGAATTCTCTGCCACAGAAGGTCGTTGAGGCCAGTTCATTGGCTATATTCAAGAGGGAGTTGGATGTGGCTCTGTGGCTAAAGGGATCAGGGGGTATGGAGACAAGGCAGGTACGGGATACTGAGTTGGATGATCAGCCATGATCATATTGAATGGCGGTGCAGGCTCGAAGGGCCGAATGGCCTACTCCTGCACCTATTTTTCTATGTTTCTATGTTAATATTTATGCAGCAAGTTTTATCTCTGCTTTTGCTAAAAAATGTGTTCACACTGTGCAAATGATTTACGATTGGTAAGTAACTGACCTAAAATAAACACGCACATTATTTCATGTTCATGTTTATAGCGTGACATGTTTCTAAAATATACCTAGTATTGGATCCATTGAAGATTGTCTTCAATGTTGAAGCAGTATCACAAAAGATGTATTTAGCTTTCCTCTATGCAAAGCTGAAAGCTCAGTAACTGTTCACATAATTGTACAGACCGATAGACTAGAGCAGAAGGAATTGTACAGACTAGAGCAGAAGGAATTTTTTTGGAACACTGATCCTTTCTAATTCTGGACACTAATTCCTTTCCAGAATCTTTCATAAATTCTCCATGTACTTTTGCATTTTAAAAACTCTTGGAAAATCAGATTCCAAACCACTTTTTCAGGCAACAGCTCAGATTTCTGTTAAGAAATTTCTCCTTATTGCCACGTTAGCATTTCTGTGTATTCTTTAAAATCTATTACTTCTGGTTATTTATTCCTTGCCAGAGGAAATAGATCGGATCTATCAAAGCACTTAATGATTTTCAACACCTCCATTGAGGAGTACAGTGCCAGTTTCTCTCATTTCTGTACATGATTGCATTTATTTATTGTGGCAAACCTCATCTGCTCTCCCCTCAAAGCCTTTACGTCATGCCCAAAATATTGTGTCCAGCTATGCACATAAAATACCTTTGATCAGAACAAACCCAAAATGTATAAAAGCTCAACATAAATTTACTCCGTCTGTGTTTAGTGGTGTTGTTGTATTATCCAATTCTTCTTATTCACCTAACACCTGAAGATATATGAGATTACACGTCAACAGGTTCTTCAATTATGCTAAAAATAGTATAGCTTAAGTTACTTCTTCAGTCTGAAGAAGGGTTTCGACCCGAAACGTTGCCTATTTCCTTCGCTCCATAGATGCTGCCTCACCCGCTTAGTTTCTCCAGCATTTTTGTCTACCTTGACTTAAGTTATACTGCCTTTCCACTTTGTACGTCCAAATGAGAATTAATTCAATCATCAACAATGGTCTTTTGTATTTATCCCACCACTGACAGTAAAGGGCCTGTCCTACTTAGGCGACACTGTGCTCGCCACATGTTCGCTGGTGGTCTCTGGTGAGTCTCCTTCATGATCGCGAGTGGTTCCCACATTCTGGGAACCGGTTGCGGCCTCAGTATGGTCGCCGCAAATTTTTCAACATGTTGAAATCTTTTCTGTGACCAAAAATTGGTTGCCATGGAGATAATCGATAATCATGTAGTCGTAGGTGCAGTTGTAGTGGGGTCACCATGTAGTTATTGGTAGTTGTAGGTAGTTAATCGCCTTTGCTAACCGGTCATTTTCATTGGCTCATTGGGGAAAAAAAACATAAGCAGGAGTTTTCAGAACCAAGGATAACTGACTGGTAATGTTCAATGTCCGCCGAACTTCACAGCCGTGTATCTCTGTCTTATTAAAAGTTGTCTCCACTTCTTCTCTTCCCCCCCCCCTCCCCCACCTCTTTTAAAGGACACACATAGCGTACACTGTGCTTACCGTCTTAATTACATCGCCAACCTTCCTGTGTGTCTGTATCACCTTGGCTTTGCACCATGTGAATTTCAGACAGCGCTCCCCCACTTGCCCTGGCCCCTGCCTTTGCGATGTGTTTGAGTGTGTGTTCCACTGTGACAGTCACTGTTCCAGTTCCCGTTTTTTCAGGCGACTGCCGGCAACTTGACAGTCGCTGGCAGTCTGCTGAAAAATCTCCTAAGTGGGACAGGCCCATAAAGATTCTTATCCTGTTACAACCGTAAAGATTGAGCTACATTCACGGCCGTCAGTTGCAAAGTTACAGATGCTTCATGAAGACAATCTGCAATTTCCATAAATGTTTAATCTGTAATTTGAAAGAAATGAGACCTAAAAATATCAAAAAAATTGCAAGAACTCAAAATGTGATCTCTGTCTAGAAGGCCAAAATTGGCATTGTATTCCTTGAAGTAGTTTTCACATAACCACAACCAATGTAGACTCCCAGCTGTTGCACGATAGGAGAAAATAACACTGTGGTAGGGCTGTGCAGTGGCATGGGAAGAATAAGTCACATATATTCCTGATGCACTGCCAAATGTATTCGGCAGATGGGATTTAAAAATAAATTGGCGATTATCCAATGTGAATGGAAAAGAATGGGTGATGAAAAAAGTATATTTTAACTATAATAATAATAAATAATGATAATAAATCGTTACAATATTTTACTGTAGATCTTTTTAACTGCATTACAGTATATGTTGTCTAAACAGTGCTTACAGGGTGGCATGGTGGCGCAGCAGTAAAGTTGCTGCCTTGCAGCGCTTACAGCGCCATAGGCCCCGGGTTCAATCCTGACGATGGGTGCTGACTGTACGGAGTTTGTCCGTTCTCCCTGTGACCACGTGGGTTTTCTCTGAGACCTTTGGTTTCCTCCCACACTCCAAAGACAGGATTGTAGGTTAATTGGCTTGGTATAAATGTAAATTGTCCCTAGTGTGTGTAGGATAGTGTTAACGTGCGGGGATCAATGGTTAGTGTGGACTTGGTGGGCTGAAGGGCCTGTTTCCGCACTGTATCTCTAAACTAAACTAAAGTAAAAACATTAATGAATACAATATATCTGCAGTCGTCATTACAGCAATATGGTGAATCGAATTCAAATTTGGATTTGTTTGGGATACAAGAAATAAGGTAACAGATCAACTATAAATTTCACTTCGCAGTCACGTGAGTCCGCTCCTGCACCGGAACGGACCTACAGGTGAGTATCAACTAACCTGAGGTCGTTTTCGGGTACTCTGTGGCACAGAGTACCCCACCATAGAACGGGCCGATTCGAGACTGACTGCGGAGGACCGCGGGAATGCGGGCAGTCAGCAGCGGCTGACTTCTCCACAGTTGCTCGTTACAAGCGGCAGCCCCGACTTAACGCTGCAACAGCCCGCAGGAGCACCTCGGACTGGCGGCAAAGCAACCCGGAAGTCGGGCAAGCCCGTTTACTCGGCAGGGTCCGGGCTCGGAGACTCGCCTTTCGCGGGTAGCGACGGCAGTCGATAATCCCGCATGGAGCAGATGATGCAGCACTTGCTCCAACGTGACCCACTCCAGCAGGAGTCGTCACCGTGGGTCTCCTAGCAGATCCACGACTGTACCCTTTACAGGGCTGCCAAATGCTCACCCTCTTCGCAGGGGAGAAAAAGGAGTCAGGGCTGACTCTGAAGAGAGGGTGTTGGCAGAAGAATCCAACATGCTATGGATGCAAGAAGAGGAACTACTCGGGATGGCATCCAAGTTTGCGATGCCCTCAAAGACGGGACTACCGCTGTCAGCGGCAGCCAGTATAAATTACTTAACAACTCATCAGCTACAAGAACAAGCTTTGAACGACATGACAGCCAGACATCTAGCTCCAGAAAACTGCATTTCCCTCAATGTGCCTGCGGTAAATCCTCAAACTACTGGCCTCAGTATTACAGCTTTGCCAGGTCAGTAGACGGAAGATATGTCTGAGGAGCAACAGGATGCTCTGAAACTCTCCTGTATGGTCAATTTGAGATCAACTGTTTCAGGAAGAATGCCATCCGACCTGCACTAAACCCAAAGTTCGCGGGGTAGTGTAGAACCAGCAATGCACAGCCGCCTACTCTGGTGTTCGGGGACAACCTGCCCAAACAGGTAAAAGACCTCAACAAAGAGGCAAAAGCCATCAGCATGGTTACGGTGCCGGCCGCTACCAGGTCCTCATATATTTGGAGGCAGCACTCAAAACACCATGCTGGCCATTTTGACAGACCAATGCAGTTACCAGCCAAAGCAAAATTGGAATTACGATGGTGGATTAGCAATGTTCGACATTGCTCTCATCCCGTCACAGTCACAAACCCTTAGGTTGTGTTACAAACTGACGCCAGCGCTCACGGCTGGGGAGCAACCAATACCACCTCCAGTTGCGGTAGTAGATGGAATACACATGAGTTAACCTTACTTCAGGCACTGGGTATCAATCATCTAGAGATGTTGGGAGCGTTCATGGACTTCAGGCTTACTGTTTCAGACATGCATCATCTGCATGTTCGCCTACAAATTGATAATACCACCATGGTGACATTCATTAATCATATGGGTGGAATTAAATCGATATTTTGTGATGAATTGATCAATACAATCTGGCACTGGTGCATAGAAAGAAACATTTGGATATCAGCTACTTACCTTCCGGGTAACCTCAGTACAGTGGCGGGCACCAGATCATGCAAATTCAATGACAACACCGTATGGATGTTGGACCAGCAGTTATTTACTCGGCATGGAACGCCAGATATCGATCTTTTTGCATCAAGACTTAATCACCAGATAGCAACGTATGTTGCATAGGGAATCAGACCCTGGAGCAGTAGCGATGGACGCATCTCGCTATACTGGGGGGGGGGGGGGGTTGTTTTCGTGCCATGACCGAATGAACCTTTTGGGTGCAAGATTTGAAAAAGACCTCTCCTGGAATTTGGGCTGTCTGACCGAACCATGAATATCATTGCAGAGAGTCCACCAGGAAACAGTACCTCACCTATAACAAAAAAAGGAGTTAGAACACCATGGAGTAGCATCTCACCCTCTGGTGTCAAAACTCATGAGGGGATTTTAACTCAAATTCCCCCAGACCTCAATATTCCCAGACTTGGGATATTGGCATTGTCCTGACTCTATTCAGAGATTGGGCACCAGCCACATCCCTCTGACTAACACATATAAAATAGTGATGCTGATGACACTTGTAACGGCGCAGTGGGTCCAGTCTCTGCACAAACTAGACTGGACGCCATGGTAACATCCCAAAATTAGGTAACCTGTCACATTTATGAGTTACTTAATCAAAACAGGCCAGGGTCATCTGGCCTCAAATTGGAGTCCCTGGCTTATCCCATAGATAGACGCCTATGCATAGTCACCCACCTTCTACATTTACTGGAGGTCACCAAACGTCTCAGGGGAACGGAAATGGCTCTATTGATAAGTTCAAACGTCCTCATCATAGAGTACCATGCAGACCATATCAAGATGGCTCAGGGTGGTGTTAGTGCAGCAGGGTTGGGCACTGATATTTTAAATTTCATTTTACCAGGGCTGCAGCTACATCGTGCAGCAAGGATGATGGAAGTTCCTATGGGCCACACCCTTGCAACGGCGGGTTGGTCTAATGAAACAACTTCCAGTGGGTATAACAAACCTGTGGCCACGCCTGAGATATTTGCAGACACTATTTTAAGTTCTGTATTATAATTTTCCCCGAAGTTAGGGGTTATTATTATTAAAAAATACATTATTGTTTTTTAGCACTGAAATAGGTTAACATACTTCCACCATTGGTTATTATGGCAGTGTGTGAGCATGGACTCGTTTCCAGGGCATGAAATCACAGAGCTTTGAAGTCTTCACGTAGTCACTCACGCGACTCCGAAGTAAAATAATAAGATTAAATGAGAACTTACCAGTTCAAAGTTTGATACTTATTTTATGAGGAGTTACGATGAGGTATTACGTGCCCTCCGTTCCCAACCCTGGTATGTTAGTTCTCTTATCTTACTATCTTCAGTCAACTCTACTATCTGTGATTTCACACCGCTGCTTTGAAGAATGTCGCGCATGCATGCTGGCGGGGTCTTCACGTAATCTCTCATCGTAACTCCTCATAAAACAAGGATCAAACTTCGAACTGCTAAGTTCTCGTTTAATTTTACTATTATTTGTTCAGATCAATTCAAGTCAAGTCACATTTATTTGTCACACACACATACAAGATGTACAGTGATATGAAAGTGGCAATGCTTGCGGGATTGTGCAAAACAACACAACGGAAGAGAACCGGTATTTACATTTAAAAAAGAAGTCCCAACAGTATTTATGCCCCGGTGAGATCAGAGTTTACAGTCCTGATGGCCTGTGGGAAGAAACTCCATCTCATCCTCTCTGTTTTCGCAGCATGACAGCGGAGGCGTTTGCCTGACCGTAGCAGCTGGAACAGTCCGTTGCTGGGGTGGTAGGGGTCTCCCATAATGTTGCGAACACACTACACTCTGCAGAGCCTTTCCTGGGCAGAGCAGTTCCCAAACCAGATTGTGATGTTTCCGGTCAGGATACTTTCTACAGCACCAGAGTAGAAGGATTGAAGGATCCTCAGAGAGACTCTGAATTTCCTCAGCTGCCTGAGGTGGTAAAGGCACTGCCTTGCCTTTCTCACCAGTGCGGCAGCGTGTGACGTCCATGTCAGATCCTCTGTGATGTGGACTCCCAAGTATTTAAAGCAGCTCACCCTGTCCATAGTAGCCCCATTTATCCCCAGTGGCATGTACATCCTCGGTTGTTGTGCCCTTCTAAAGTCCACAATCAGATCCTTAGTTTTAATGTCATTCAAGAGGAGGCTGTTGTCCTGACACCAGAGTGCCAGATCAGCCATGTCCTCCCGATAGGCCTTCTCATTGTTATCGGAGATCAGGCCCACCACCACAGTGTCATCAGCATACTTGATGATGGAGTTGGAGCTGAACATGGCCACACAGTCATGTGCGTACAGGGAGTACAGTAGGGGGCCGAGGATGCAACCTGGCGGGAGTCCTGTGTTCAGGGTGAGGGGGTTGGAGGTCTGTCTCCCCTTCTTGTCCGCCTGGGGCCTGGACCCAGGCACACAGGGGAGTGTTCAGTCCCAGTTCCAGCAGCTTACCAGCAAGTCTGTTCGGGACTATGGTGTTGAAAGCTGAACTGGTCAATGGACAGCAGACTCACATAACCCCCCCTTCTCGCTGTCAAGGTGAGAGAGAGCGGTGTGCACAGTCTGGGAGACCGCAGCATCCGTGGATCTGTTTGGATAGTATGCGAACTGCAGCCGATCCATGGTGCGAGGGAGGAATGCGCAGATGTAGTTCTTGATCAGCCTCTAGAAGCGTTTCATGACCACTGAGGTGAGGGCCACCGGTCGGTAGTCATTCAAGCAGGCTGGAGAGGCATTTTTAGGCACTGGTACAATAGTGGATCTCTTGAAGCAGGCAGAGACCACGGACTTGGCCAGGGAGAGGTTGAATATTGTGGGGAACATTGGAGTTAGCTGATTAGCACAACACTTTAGTACTCGCCCAGATATATTCAGTTTAAAAGTCTTTTGGATTTTTTTCTCAAACCAAGAAAACAAAAACGTAGGAAATTGGTGGCATGGAGTTTACGTAAAGTAAATTCCAGAAACAAGAGTAGAATTCCGTATTTTAAATTCCAATCTCAATTGTGTACATATAAAAAATAAACAATAAGATTAAGTAACTAAAACTATTTACTAAAATTAAAATGGAACACAACATCCGTAACTGAAATGTACCTATCTTTTTTATAATGGCTGTAAAAGTCTTACATTTTGCTTTTATTATTATTCACAAGCCTTGTTTATTGTAAATTATGTTAACTGCTTTGCATTAACCAATTTAACTGCAGACATGATTGTAGCATTATTAGAGAACTGGGTTAAAATTTAGAGTTAACATGGACATAAAATGAAAACTAACAGATTGACCTATATTGGTTCATTCAAGTGTTGTTTTTTTGTCCATTTACTTTTTATTCCATGTAACTGGGTCTGGAATTCCACATGAAATACTCCGTGCTGCACCATTAGCAGATTGCTAGAAAAATAATGTCGAAGAAGATGCATCGTTACTCAGGCATCAAAATACGTGAATATAATGAAAGGCCGTTCATGAGAGTAGTTGAATATAAAGAGTTAATGGAGTTAATGTATCAGTTTAATGGCTTCTCATCACAATTGGGGAAAGTGAGAAAATAGTAAGATTAACGATGAGCGATTACGTGAAGAAGGTCATCAGCCCGCATGCGCGTCAATCTTCAAAGCAGTGGTGTGAAATCCCAGATAACAGTAATTGACCTGAACATAGTAAGATTGGAGAGAACTCGAAACTACCAGATGACCTTTAAAATATGAGGGTTGGGAGCGGTGGGCACATAATCGCTCATCGTAACTCCTCAGAAAATAAAGATCAAACTTTAAACTAGTAAGTTCTCATTTAATCTTACTATTTTACTTCGGAGTCATGTGAGTGACCAAGTGAAGATTTCAAAGCTCTGTGATTTCATACTGTGGATACGAGTCCAAGCGTCACACACTGCATCAATTGACCATGGATGAGTGAACGAGATTAATGCATTCAGACATGACATAGTTTGTTAAAAATGCTGATGCTTTAATCATCAAAGAAAAATAATAGTGACCCCTCCCATCCTGGGGGGAAACTATAAAACAGAATCTAAAATGGAACTGGCAAAAAACACCAGTCGGCAATTGGTTTATTGTAAAATCTTTGGAATGTTTGTTCATTGGACCATCCTGCCGCTGCTAGGATGTGGTCAAGAGGGATGTCCATTGCCCTTGCTGCTGATGTAGATGCAGCCCTGGTGAAGTGAGATTTTAAAATGTCAGTTGTCCACACCTGCACTTGCCAGGACCTCTTTTAACCATCTAGAAATGGTTTGCACTGATACCTTATTATAAGGTTTTTTGTAACTTATGAGTACAGATGATTCGGAGCCTCTGGGGCTCTTGGTGACCTTGATGTACTGTAGTATGTGTTTTACTACACACAACGGTGGGTCCATGGGGTATGCCAAGAACACTAGTTTGAGCCCTGACACCCCCGGTCTGCTCTGTTTGGTTAGATCATAAATGAAAAAGGTAATATTATTAAAAAATGAAACCATGCTGTTTAGTCATAAGTTGTGTAACGTCTGGACCCATTGCACTGAGACCAGCGCCATGAGCATGACCACCTTGAGGGTGAGTTGGGATAAGGGCAGGGATGAAGCTGGAGCTCACTGGGGAAGCAGTGTGAGCACCACGCTCACATCCCATATCTCCGTGTACCGGGGCCTGGGTGGTATAGAGTTAAAAATGCCCTTCATAAACCTTGTTATTAATGGGTGAGTTCCTACAGAGTAAGTATGACGATAATGCGCTCATGGCACTATTGATGGCACTATAGCTCAGTTTCTGATCAAAGTATATGGTTGATAGAAATTCCAACACATCCGTGATTCGTGCTGCATCATATGTTATGTCTGTGAGTGAACAGAACATCTCCCATTTCTTGATGTGAGAGATGTACTGTTTTTTAGTATTGTCCCTCCAGGCCGCAGTTATCACATCCACCATACGTTCTGATAATCCAATCCCCAGGTATGGTCTCCTCAGAATTTGCAAACCAATAAATTGATTGGGTCATGCAGTGGACAGTTACTCCCCGTCATTGGGTGAACCAGCAGATTTCTGCTTTTGGGGACAGCCATAAAAGGCTGTGTTATCATTCCCAGGATTACTGGGAACCAAGGCTGTGTAGGCCAGTCAGGCACTACTAAAATGCCTGTGGCGTTGTCTTGCTTGATTTTTGCCAAACACCGACTGATGAGGCAAAATGGGGGGAAAGCATACAAAACCATTCCTCCCCAGTGTAGTGAGAATGCATCTACTGCCACTGCCCCTGGGTCTGGTTCCCATGATACATATTTGGGTAACTGGTGATTTAGTCTGGATGCGAACAAATCAATATCCGGTACGCCATACCGGGTGACAATGTCATTAAACACTTGATGATTCAACATCCATTCTGTGTTGTCATTGAATTTCCGTGATCTAGTGTCCGCCACCATGTTGTATCTACCTGGTAGGTAGATGGCTGAAACCCAAATGTTCCTCGTAATACACCAGTGCCAGATAAGGTTAACCAATTTGTCACAAGATATAGACTTGATTCCACCCATGTGATTAACATAGAAACATAGAAACATAGAAAATAGGTGCAGGAGTAGGTGAAAATAGGTGCCATTCAATCTGATCATGGCTGATCATCCAACTCAGTATCCTGTACCTGCCTTCTCTCCATACCCCCTGATCCCTTTAGCCACAAGGACCACATCTAACTCCCTCTTAAATATAGCCAAACGAACTGGCCTCAACTACCTTCTGTGGCAGAGAATTCCACAGATTCACCACTCACTGTGTGAAAAATGATTTTCTCATCTTGGTCCTAAAAGACTTCCCCCCCTTATCCTTAAACTGTGACCCCTTGTCCTGGGGTCATATGCCATAACATATGCCACCGCTGTTGTGTTGTCAACCTGAAGAAAACATGCACATGTTGCATATTGCTGCAATAAGCTTTCAGCCCAGAGTGCTCCCAACAACTCTAAGTAGTTAATACCATGTTGCTGAAGAATTAATGACTCCTGCACATTTCATCTACCACCGCAGCTGGAGATGGTATTTGTAGCTCCCTATCCTAGGGCGCTTGAATCAGTTTGTAAAACAATTGATGGCGTATCGACCAAAATGTTCCTGGAGCGCTGACGAATATTCGTTACCCACCATTGTAATTCATCAATGGCCTCCGCTGGCAATCGCATAGGTCTACCAAAGTGACCTGTATGGAATTTTGAGTGCCTGCTCCTTGGCACGTTGTAAATGTTGATAGTGCAAAGGCCAGAACTGTACAGCTGGAAAGGCAGCCACTAGTTTGCCGATTACACTAGCTACTTGTCTAATAGAATGCTGCTCCTTAACAATGAGATTGTTACAGGCTTCTATTAATTCTGATCACTTGCCCCAAGGCAGAGTCATGTGAATTGAATTAATGGTAAATCCCAGGGTAATCAATTACCCTGGTAAGTATCAATTTGGACTTAACTGGATGGATGTGAAACTCCAATCTCTAAAGCATGAGTTTGGTGGCTGAAACAGATGACTCAGTTAATTTCATAGTTTCCCCTATGATTAGGATGTCATCCAAATGTGCCATCACAATATGTTTCTGAGCTCAGAGTAGCCCCAGGACTGGTTTTAATAGTTTTGTAAATAGTCTGGGGGCTGAAGTTAGTCCATTAGGCAATGCTTAAACTGCCACAATTGTCCCATCCAGTTAAACACCCAAATCTCCTGTGCTCCCTGTGAATGGGTACAGAGTAGTTTGCATCTTTAAGATCTAACCTCCTTTAGAAACCAGTTGTTTGCCAGTAACAAAGTTATCCATTTTGAAGTGTTTATACTGCACAAAGGTGTTAAGTTCAGTCAAGTCAAGGATGATTAGGCATCCTCCATCCTTCTTTTGCTTAGTATATATGTTAGATACAAATTGGTGAAATTCATGAGACGACCTCTCAATGACCTCTTTTTTGTGTAAAGTTTCAATTTCAGTTTGTGCATCCAAACTTCCTGTTGTGAAAAAACATATGTGCGGTTTGGTGAATGTTGTGTGGGTGGTGGCAAATTGAGAAGGGATTCAATTTGGAAGCCTTGTATACTTTGCGGTATAAACGGATCTGGTGTGATCCAACGCCATTCATCAAGAAATGTTGCAATCTTCCCCCAACTTGTAACTGAGTCATGCATAGTGTGTTAGATTCACCTACCTCAGATGATACTGGTGGTATGGTGTTAGTTTCCGCCCCCGAGGATTGGGGGGGGGGGGGGGTAGGACTGTTGGCGGGTGCCCTCCGCGTATCTTGGAAGTGGGCTGGCTTGGGCCTTGGTCTAAAAAAGACCTCTGTACTATTTGTTCTGGTCTCACACCAGTTCCGGTGAACCATCTGGTGTTGAAGTGCTGAAGTGGTGTTGAAGTTGTAGGGGTGCCGCCGCCGGTACGATGAGACCTTGGGTGTAGTTGGGACTTTCATTAGGCGTAACGTCTTTGCCTCATCGTCCAGCTCCCTGACCTGCTTAGGCAGATCTTCCCCGAACAGGTATTTGGGTGGTTGGACATTGCTGGCCTTACACAGCGCAGCGAATTTGGGGTTCAGTGCAGGCCGGATGGCATTTTTCCGTAGGCAATTAATTTTGAAATGTGCATTGCACATTAATGCATGGCGTCCTACGGTATGTCAGAGAGGGGCTCCCCATCCACTGACCTGGCAACGGCCGTGATGCCTGAGGCGAGCAATTTTAACATTTCTGGAGCTTCACCTCCTGGGCTCTGACGCCCCCTCCAATGTAACCCCAGATGGAGTGATTTACGGCCGGCACATTGAATGAGGCACAGTTGGCAGGAGTGTGATACTTGTTGGTATCTCTGGATGAGGACCTAGCCATGGGCATCAACTATCTGGCCTCTCACCAGATCTGGGAGCTGGTGAGAGGCCAGATAGTTGATGCCCATGGCTAGGTCCTCATCCAGAGGTTCCCCAGATTGTGACGGGATGGCAAATTTTGATGCCATTACTGGCACTTCTGGCTATAGCACCAAACTCCGAGTCAGATGGGTACTGACCCCGTATGCTCCCCTCCTCAGAGAGGGAGACATTGTGCAGCCCTGTAACAGGTGCCGCTGCCGAGGGCCCCCATGGAGACCCATGCTGATATAGCTCCCTCTTTTGGAGCATATCGTTTTGGAGCAACCTCTCCATCAGGTGCTCCGTGTGGGTTAGACGTCCGCAGACGCTACCCAATGAAGGAGGGGAACACTCCTGGCCTGACTCATCCGAATCCACGGGCTGACAGACTTCTGAGTGGCTTTCCTCACAAGCCGCGCTGCCACGGTGCTATCTCCCGGCACCAAGTCTGATGTCGCTGGCTCCACCACCAGCGACCCGGAAGGCGATATCGACAGCCGCCCGCTACCCACAATCCCACGGTCTTCGGTAGCTGGTTTCCCCGCGGACCGTCTCTTCACCTTCGACATTCTCCAAAGGTTCGAACTTGTCTGTTGGCAAGAATTACAGAACCAAGCCAAACGACCTCAGAGAAAGTTTAAACACTTACCTGAGGTTTTTAAATTTACCGCTGGAAGGAGCGACGCGCCCGCCAGTCAGTCGTTGCGCAATGCGTTAGATGTAATGACGCGCATGTGGGCTGACGGCCTTCCTCACTTAGTCACTCACGTGACTCCGAAGTAAAACAAACATTTCACACTGTCTGAAGAAGGGACTCGACCCTAAACACCCATTCTTTCTCTCCAGAGATGCTGTATGACCCGCTGACCCTCCTGCATTTTGTGTCCACTGCATCTTCGGTGTAAACTACCATTTGCAGTTCCTCCCTACACATTTCACAGAATGGAGATAGACACAAGAAGCTGGTATAACTTTGCGTTTCCCTTTCCCCTGACTCTGTCTGAAAAAGGGTCTTGACCCAAAATGTTATGTATTCCTTTTCTCCAGAAATGCTGTTTGACCCACTGAGTTACTCCAGCTTTTTGTGTCTATCTTCAGTTTGAACCAGCATCTGCAGTTCTTTCCCAAAATTTTCACAGAGTGGGGTGGGAATAAAGAGGTCTAAGGGGATGCCTGTGAAAGGATGGAGACCGAGAGATCCAGATGATACATATTCTGTTTGTGCTGTCTGAATGCAGTGGGGTAGGCTTGTTTTTCACTGTTGACCTGTCTGGGATAAGCTGTAAACAGGGGGGAAAAGTAAGTCAGAGGAGGAAGTGTTGGAATGCTGAAAGGGGAGGGTTGGCATGTCTAATGTCGGCATTTCTTTGAAGGCGGTAAAGGATACAGTGGATAATCCAATGAAAATAGAATCTGTTGGGGTGGAAGGTGGGGATATTGAGGACTTTGTCATTACTTGATCAATGGGTGTGAGAGAGGAAATGGAGGTATAGAACAGATACAGTTGAAAACCCCGTTGGGAAGTGAAAACCATAATTGTGGCGAAAGGGGACATTCGCTTTGTGACCCTTTGGCTCACACCCCACCTTCACTACCCCTGTTTCTCAGGGAACCTTACCGTGCATTTACAGAAGGGTCAAGGTCTGCCTTTGATCTCTTCATTGCCACCATCCAGCAGCCTAAACACTCCTTGCAGGCCATGCTGCAATTTCCTAGTTTAGCCTACTGAATTTGGTCGCCGCTACATTGGAGAAACCAACATTGGGTGAAATTTGAAACACCTCCATCCAGTCGGCTGTGGCAGCCTTGAACTTCCATTTGCCTGTCCATTTAATTCTCCAGTCCACTCCCAGGCTGACCTCTATGTCTTTGGCCTTGTGAACAGTTCCAACAAATTTACCACAAACCAATCTTTCCACTTAGTGTTAGCACATTTCTAATATGATGTCATCAACCTGTAATATGAACTCAATTTTTCTCTCCCCACAGATGCTGCCTAACCTCCAGTAATATCTTTTATTCCAGACTTCCAACGAATGATGAACGCATCATACAGTGCCAGCATATTTTCTGCTCTCAGCTCTCATTCATCGCCTTCTATTTACATTTCCACCGGCCAACAGCTATGGTTAATAAAGTGTTATCACTCTCTCTCAGAAGGGATCAATAGCATTTGTGTCCTCTGGATTCCATTAATATCCATCCAGTCACAGGCATGCCCCTTGCAGTGTTCATTCCCGCTTCCATGCAACTTAAAACATGTATGAAAAGAAACTGCAGATGCAGGCTTATACCAAAGATAGACACAAAGTGTTGGAATAACTCAACAGGTCAGGCAACATCTCTGGAGAAAACGAATGGGTGAAGTTTTGGGTCAGGACACTTCTTCCCTCTGAAGAAAAGTCCCGACCCATCCTTTTTCTCCACAGATGCTGCCTGATCTGCTGAGTTACTCCAGCATTTTGTGTCTATCTTCAACTTAAAACATGCTTTTCCTCACTTTTCCCAATAATAATGGAAGATCGTGATCTTTTTCATTGGTTTTCTCTTTCCATCTGCTATTTTCTATATCTTCTGTTTCTATTTCAGATTTCCCATATCTGCAGTCTTTTGCTTTTAGGACAAATGAATGAGAACATGCTTTGGACTTCTATTTAATAGAAATCCAACTGAGAATCAACACTGTATACAATTAAGAGCTAAACTAGAGAATTGAAAGTAGAGTATGGTGCCATTTTTATTAATCAAAAACTGTATAGAAGCATCTCCATGCTGAAATTGGAAAGCTTTTCGGAATGTTCCTGATTTTCTATGGAACTATTTTCACAGGAAAACCCTAATTGACTGATATCTAGAGAGTGAAACACAGCAAGCGACCCAAAAGTGAGGTAAGATGGAGGGGGCAAAGTAAAATAAAAAAGTTTTAAAATACTAAATGATAATTAAATTCTGAAAGTATGAGATTAATGTTTGTGCCAGAGGGTTTAAATGTTTGAGTTGAGTTTGAGTTTAGTTTATTGCCACGTGTACCGAGGTATAGTGAAAAGTTTTTGTTGCGTGCTAACCAGTAGGCGGAAAGACAATACATGATTACAATCGAGCGGCTCACAGCGCACAGATACATGATAAGGGGAATAACGCGAATAGCATTCAGTGCAAGAAATATGTAGTGGTTGTCAGACTTGAAACAAACACAAATTCACGTTTCATAACATACCAAGAATTTCAGCAATGTTCTGATGAAGAGATACTGTCAGAAATACAGTGGACTCAATCAACAATTCCCTGGTTTTCGATTTAACTACGATATACAATTGCCGGACTTTGCTGAGAAATCTGAAAAAATTCAGGAGATTTCAAATCTGATGTGGACTATTTACTGGAGAATGAAGTTTGGCTAAACCAACCAAAGGAATCAAAGCTTACTGAAACTATTTATACTGCTGATAAAGTGTCACACTGCAAACAAATGGAACATCTAATAACAAGTTTTCCTCATTTTAATATGACAACAATAATTCATGTTTAATGCTTACAAGCTCCAAAATGCAACGTCCAACAGTGTTGTATTAATAACGCATTTATTTTCTCTTTTTTTTGTTTACGTTTCAAAAGCAATAAAATGCTAAATGAAAGGTCACAGTCCCTCATTCCTTCAAGTGGTAAATTGAAGTTGAATATTCTAGTAACCATATAACCATATAACAATTACAGCACGGAAACAGGCCTTCTCGGCCCTTCCAGTCCGTGCCGACCATTTATTTTCCCCTCGTCCCATCTACCTGCACTCAGACCATACTCCTCCATTCCCTTCCCGTCCATATACCTATCCACTTTACTTTTAAATGTTAAAATCGATCCTGCCTCCACCACTTCTGCAGGAAGATCATTCCTTTCAAAACTACTTATTTCGAGACGTCCTATTGCAGTCACCGCCTCATGTACATATTTACCTGTTCGCAAGTAGCATCCTTACAACGTAGAAACATAGAAAATAGGTGCAGGAGTGGGCCATTCGACCCTTCGAGCTTGCACCGCCATTCAATATGATCATGGCTGATCATCCAACTCAGTATCCTGTACCTGCCTTCCCTCAATACCCCCTGATCTCTTTAGCCACAAGGGCCACATCTAACTCCCTCTTAAATATAGCCAACGAGCAACAAAACGAGTTTCTTCTGATTGAACTTTTAGCAACCAATACATTTTAGATATTATCGCAGCACCTCAGAAGCAGTTCCGGCGATGACCAGTGGGTGGAGCTTTTACTCCAGAATCGGATTCTTCTCCCTCTATTGTTCAGCATTTTAATACGGTATGGGAATCATTTGTTCCTATAGATATTATAAAGGGTAGGTGTTCCAATTTAAATTCTGTCTTACACGACTATGAATCAAAACAATCTGTTGATATATAGTTTAAACAGTGTGAACACTATCCATTATCTGCAAGGTGTGTGGCAGGGTAATGCATTCATTATCTAAACAGGCCGTGATTTATTTTTGCTTTTATGTAGGGAAAGCATATGTTTTCCCACTACTTTATGAATGCTTAATGGCTGACAGTTTACGATCCTGTCCAGAAGGCCTTGCATCATGCCTAAAGCACATCCATGCAAGGATCAGACGCCTTGCCTCCAAAGGCCAGCATTCATATACGACCTCTCCCCCTCAAAGAGCCCTGGAAACAAAGTGAATTGTGTTTTAGGGTCGGGTCTTGAGTAGCAAGAGGGTGAAAGGTTACCAACGGGATAGCGAAAGCTGAGGTTCAGCCACGAACTTATTAAATGATGAGGGAGGCTGTGTGTGATGAATGGCCTCCCTTTGCTCCTAGTTTGCGAACTGGCGTGTACACTCAAATACTGATCAGCTTTTCACTCTGTGGAACTGGCGCAGTCCCACGCCTACGGGGCAACAGCAGATTTCCCTGTGAAAGCCCCCTCCCCCTGCCTTCTCGCCAGCTGGCGGACTTGCCTTGTCTTCTCGGTATTACTCTGTGTGTGTGTGTGTGTGTGTGTGTTGGATGCAACAGCCTGCTTAAGTTCCTTAAAACTGAAATAACTGGAAAACGAACCCCAATTATTATTTGCCCAGCTATGACAATCTTCGGTGAAAAGTAGAGCGCATACAGAGCATTGTTGTAAACCATTTTATGGAGATTAACAATGGGTCTCTTAAACCCTGATATCCATGCACCCGACACAATGGTCAGGGTGAGGACCAGGATATTTTTAACCTTGCCATTTAGGCAGGGGGATAAACACGATAATAAGATACGCTTCGTTTTATTTACAAGCAACTTATTGAATAACAGCACGATATGCTGATTCACCTAGAAAATAACACTTTCATGTTTCTCGGTATAACTTTTTATTTGATTAAATAATGTCCTCCATCTTCCGGAGAACCCCTCCTGTTTCTGCAGTGCTTTCAATTACGTAAGAAATCGCACAAGGCGAGATAGGCACATCGGTTCCAGCCACAAACCACGTAATATTAGTATCTGGTCTTCTGGTGGAAGATTCTCTGCCACTGGAGACTGTACCTCTTTCAATCAGGGGCGCGGCAGCTCCGGTACATCTGGTGCACTTAAAGCCTACACTGTTTGGATTAAATATGGAGAAATGGGATTGTTGATTTGGTCGTTTGCAAGTACAACTGACTGGCACAACATAGAATTTGATGAAGATAGACACAAAAGGCTGAAGATAGACACAACTCAGCATCTCTGGAGAAAAGTAGTAGCTGCCGTTTGGTTACTTTTAGTAATTTAGTGATTTCGGCGGCTGCCGTGTGAAATATCCCAATTCGAGCAAGGCGTTCTGTGACAATCTCATACGATGGCATTGTGAAAGATGCACACTGTGCTAGCGTTCTCTAAAAGGTAATGTTTGATAGATACACTGCCGAGTACAGTGCGTGTGGCGGTGCCGAGTCGCACTGTTAACCAGGGTCATTGCATCGGGTCAATTTTAGATTGAAAGAGGAGAGTGCTCGATAACAAAGGAACGTTCACAAGGATTTAAAACTGGTGGCAAAGTCGCCGCCGATTCTCACAAACGTAGCAATTCCAACCGCGGCACAACTCTGTACATCATTGGTACCGTATTTCTTGGATACAGGGGCATTAAAATTTACATCCCACTGGTTTAAACATTCTCAAGACACGCCAATATAAAAATATGCGATGCGACAGGATAGAATTTCAAAACGTAAAATATAATACGACTTCAAAGATCTGTGAAATGGTTGTTTCGAATTAGGCATTCTGTGGTTGCGTGTATATTAGTTTCATGCGTGTACCTCAAAACGTCAATCTCATCGTGGAATTGTTTATTTGTGTTTATCTAAACTACAAGAGCGAATATTTCCGTGATAAAACCCCGAAGCGTACCAGGCTCCAACCACGATGACTTTGCGCAACTTACTTGGAAACTGGAGTAAACTAAACTGAACTGCAGTTGGCTGCCTTTCACGGCGTGGTTTTGCAACCGCCCAAGACCCAATTCAATGTCCGAAGAAGGGTCTCGACCCGAAACGTCACCTATTCCTTCTCTCCAAAGATGCCGTCTGACCCACTGAGTCACTCCAGTTTTTTGTGTCTATCTTCGGTTGAAACCAGCATCTGCAGTTCCATCCTACACACTCAGTGTCTGGTTTGTTCCCTACTGCCTCAGGATAGCCATTTGGACACCGATATTTCAATCAACCGCTAAGACTGGTGGTGGGGGTGGGGGTGGGGGTGGGGGAGCATCACGCCTTTCTTCTCTCTCATGAGAGACCCTGTGAATATACAAGATCGGGTTTACTGTTATGTCACGGGCACACGGTCTGTTAACGTTCACTGTTGGAGGTTGGGGGCTGGGTCAGAGATGTTAGAGGGTTACACAAAAAGCTGGAGAAACTCAGCGGGTGCAGCAGCATCTAAGGAACGAAGGAGATAGGCGACGTTTCGGGTCGAGACCCTTCTTCAGACTCATAGGCGACGTTTCGGGTCGAGACCCTTCTTCAGACTGTTAGAGATGGAGCAACTATTAGAAAGCACACAAAGGAATCCTATTCCAGGGATTAATCAGCACAGGAAGCAAGGGCAGAAAGTTGGCCGGGATAGGGGGGAGGGGGAATCCTGGATCTGTACACTCTGGCTGCAGCTCGACCCGAATCGTCACCCATTCCTTCTCTCCAGAGATGCTGCCTGTCCCGCTGAGTTACTCCAGCATTTTGTGTCTATCTTCGGTTTAAACCAGTTCCTTCTTACACATCTGTACACTGTGGACGACTTGATTGCATTCATATATAGTCCTTTCGCCGACTGGATAGCACGTCACGAAAACCTTTTCACTGAACCTCGGTACACACGTGACAATAACAAACTAAACTAGGGTCTCGACCCGAAACGTCGCCTATCTCCTTCGCTCCTTAGATGCTGCTGCACCCGCTGAGTTTCTCCAGCTTTTTGTGTAACCCCCAAACTAAACTGAAGAAGGGTCTCGACCCGAAACGCCACCCATTCCTTCTCTCCAGAGATGTTGCCTGTCCCGCTGAGTTACACCAGCTTTTGGTGTCTATAAACTAAATTAAACGATGTTGTCGAAAATCAAACGCTCTAAGGGTCATGTTCTGAAACATTATCAGTCCGTTTCCCTCCACAGATGCTGCCTGGCCCACTGACTTCGTTCAGCAGTATGTTAGTGTTGGCGATATGCGGGGATCGCTGGTCGGTGCCGACTCGGTGGGCCTCTATCTCTAAACTAAACGAAGCAGTTTGTGGTTTTTTTTTGCTCAGGATTCCAGCATCTTGTGTCTCTCAAAGTTAGCAAACCCACTCGAGTTCCGATCATCAAGGCGAACCGTTCACACAGCATGACTAGGGGGCGTGTGACCAAGTTTGGAAGTTTTACGTTTCTCTCTCAATGACCCTTGCAGAAATATAAATCCTGCTTTATAACATTGGAGGAGGGGGGTTAATTAATTTGCCTTCCACAAGAGACCTCCCAATCCTGCTTTTTCTACCATGTTTGCTGGTTTTTATCTGTCGTTTTGCATATCTTTCATTAATGTGTTCAATGTACCTTCTATATTTCATTTCCCTTCCCCCCCGACTCTGTCTGAAGATGGGGCCCCGCCCGAAACGTCACCTATTCCGTCTCTCCAGAGATGCTGCCTGACCCGCTGATGTGTTGAGAACACAGCAATACGCTGGCTGCCCTTCAAAGGTTGTAAAGGCTTTCTAAAGGTCGTATACACCCTATATTAAATGCTTTTCCCCCCTCCTGATGTTCTGCGCTGTTTTTCTACAATGTTTAGGTTCCCCGTTGTTTAATCTTCAGCGCCGACTTGTCCCACCTCTCCTTCCTCCTCTGTGCTCTGTCTCTTTGCCTCTCGGGTGCAGCCTCTATCCTTTACCTGGAGCGGTGCTGTGTGTGTGAGCCGAGGGAGGGAGGGTGGGAGGGAGGGAGGGAGGCGGGGCGAGAAGAGAAGGTGAAAGCCGAGCGTACACACCCCGTCCCGCCCCGCTCTGGGTCTACCAGAGGCTGACTCGGCTGCGTTTGGGGTTAGACAGGCAGGCAGGCGGGGAGGTGGGAGGAGAATTAACAGCAGGAGGAGGCGGCTGTGGCACCAGATCCTGCTCCCCAGCCATTGTCCTCATTTCACGGTGGCAGCGCCGTGTCCACAAAGGGAAGTGGCCAGATTTTCACACAACAGCCTCGCTGAGAAGGTAATCGCGTTTCCTTTTTTTTTGTGTGTTGTTGAAGCACTCTCGTTAAAACTGAGCACTGTGTGTAACATCTGGGTGGCGAAAGAAACCTTTAAAAAAAAACTTTCTCCCCCCCCAAAAAAAAAATCCATTAAGGGACATCAATTTAAAACGAGGTGGCGAGATCGAGTTTTGAAACTTCTTGTAAATTAAAATGTCATCTGGAAAGGGGTCGCTAGTTTCCTGGGGATTTAAAAGGGCCGAGCGATTAGTTAGTAACAGCAGTAACAGTTGCTTAAGATGTGTAGGACGGAACTGCAGATGCTGGTTTAAACCGAAGACAGACACAAAATGTTGGAGTAACTCAGCGGGACAGGCAGCATCTCTGGAGTTGCTTAAGATGTTGAGCATGTTTTGTGAAGATGCGGTCTCGTTGACAGCACAGCGTGGATAGGAGCTGAGATCTGATTTCGTTCAACTTTTATTTTGTTATCTCTCCGCCTTTTTGTCCAGTTAGTTGGAAGCATTTCACCCCCATTTCTCATCGGTACAATGCACAGCGGGCAGTGCTTGTCGGGCACCCCCCCCCCCCCTACTAACAACCACTGAAGATTTGCCCGTCTCAGCTGGGGGAGCTTGGTTGAGATTTAACCTCAGCTCTTAAACCCCGGTTGTTGTGTGAAATCTACAGTTGTTTCTCAAATAAAAGGGCAAAGCTGCGGCCGAGCCGCCACAAGAATGCGAGTCAGATGTGATTGAAACCAGATGATTTCCAGTTTCTGTGACCCCCCTCGACCCCTCCGTGCCTTTCATCTCCCGTATGTTTATGCGGTTGGGTAATCTGATGAACGGAAATGGCCATGTTTTGTTTTGCTGTTCACTCTGTCTAGCCATCACTTGCGCGTTTCCCACCCCGACCGCCGGTCCTCCGGACTTGAGTCCGTTTCCCAGGTTTGCAAACGTCCGGGTTGACTGACTGACTGACCTATGCTAACTTTAACTCTCGTTCACTTCTGCCCGGTGCCGGCTCCGTGCGCCGCTAGTGGTGCAGGTTTGTGTCGTGTGCACGGCGCCCTGCCCCAGTGGCCTGGCTGGTTTGCTAAAACACAGCCAGTTGTGTGGCCATATGAACAGGCGACAGAAGGATCAATTGACAGCTCGAACTAACAAGGCTTGACCTGCAATGCGAAAGACGAAGCTTGACATTCAATTGTGATTGATTATTTTAAGACAGGGTTTAAAAATCAGCGAACTCGTAACTAGGACTCTCGTAAGGTCATAAGGAATGGGAGTAGAATTAGGCCATTCGGCCCATCAGGTCTATTCAATCAGGGCTGTGTAGGAAAGATGCTAGTTTACATCGAATGTAGACACAACTTCCTGGAGTAACTCAGCGGGACAGGCAGCATCTTTGTGGAGAGGGAATGGGCTTTGAACTTCTGAATTCTCAACTTTCTGAATTTTGTAGTCGGCAACTTGAACAATTTAACATTTTTATCAAGCCAATGAACCTACAAACCTGTAGGTCTTTGGCATGTGGGAGGAAACCGAAGATCTCGGAGAGACCCCACGCTGTCACGCCTCCATACAGACAGCACCCATAGTCGGGATCGAACCCGGGTCTCTGGCGCTGTATTTTGCTGTAAGGCAGCAACTCTACCGCTGTGCCACCGTGACTGCCTTCTTCAATCATGGCTAATCTATATCTCCCTCTTCACCCCATTCTCCTGCCTTCTCCCCCATAACTTCTGACACCTCTCCTCCTCCCCTCTCCAGAAATAAAATGTTCCTTTGCGCGGGTGACAAGGGCACCAGGTCAAGACTGGATAAACTGGCCAATTCCTGCATCTCGCATATACCGCGCTGCCTGGGGACCCGGGACACAGGATACGCGAGCGAGCACTTACTTCCTCCTGCATCTCTGCAAAGTCAAGCGCTTGCTGGCACAGTGTGAGGTGGGCGAGCATCCCTCCCCTCCCCTCCCCGGGTGCTGAATCAGCGAAACGTGTTGCCAGAAATTCCCAGAGCGGGAGGAGCTAAACTGTGTGATGTAAACTTTCCTTTACTCTCAGGACTAAAGCCAGGTGCCGCACATTTTATGCTGTCTTTTCTGCAAAGATGAAAGTGAAAGGGGATGTTGGCAAGAAGCGGGCAGGTCAGGCAGCATCTGCGTGGAGATGTGTGCAGGGAGGGGCTGCTGATACCGGTTTACGCCGAAGATAGACACAGAAATGCTGGAGTAACTCAGCGGGACAGGCAGCGTCTCTGGAGAGAAGGGATGGGTGACATTTCGGGTCGAGACCTTCTCCAGAGACGCTGCCTGTGCCGCTGAGTTACTCCAGCATTTTTGTGTCTACCTTCTGCGTGGAGATAGACAGTGCAGGCGTTTCAGGTCCACGGTTTTCCTGGTGAGAAAGTTGGTCATTTTTCTCCCCTTCCCCCATAACCTATTCTGACCCTCTCCCTGAGTATTTTAAATCGACTGGTAATGACTTAGTAATCGTAGACTTGCTTAAGATGGTCAACATGTTTATTGAACAAACTGAATCATTGCCAGTGCGATGATGATAGGAGCGGCGATCTGATTTATCTCGACTTTTTTGTTGTCACCTCTTTGCCTTTTTGGGTCGTATAAAGACTTGGTGTAAAATAGTTATTTCACCCTTTCCAACCCTTTGCGCCATGCGCATTTTTCACATATTTTTGTTTTAATCACACGATAAACCAAAGAGGCATCTTGATGAAATGACCCTGGGCGTCTCATCAACATTACTCAAACACAGATTATCTCCTCGTCATCGCCTTGCTCTTTTACGACGGCCGATTGTGTGCAAATTGTTTGCTGAACGTCATTGGTTCCAAATCATTTTCAACCATCCTGAGGTCATTAAAAACAATTGTCTTATACCGAGATGCAGCCTCTGTTCATAGAGGATGGTGTGTATATTTTATGAGACACAGGGTGTCACTAATCTGGGCGGACTCAAGAGACTTTGCCCCAGTATATAATTGCCACAGAAGGCAGTGGAGGCAAAGACACTGGATATATTTAAGGCAGAGATAGATAGATTCTTAATTAGTACTGGTGTCAGAGGTTATGGGGAGAAAGCAGGAGAATGGGGTTAGATCAGCCATGATTGAATGGCGGAGTAGACTTGATGGGCAGGATTTGAGTTTAGGAGCAAGGAGGTCCCACTGCAGTTGTACAGGGCCCTGGTGGGAGTGCACCAGGACTATTGTGTGCAATTTAGTACTAATTTGAGGAGGGACATTATTGCTATTGGGGGAATGGAGCGAAGGTTCACCAGGTTAATTCCCGGGGTGGCGGGACTGACATATGACGAAAGAATGGGTTGACTGGGCTTGTATTCGCTGGAATTTAGAATTATGAGAGGGAATCTTATTGAGACATATACAATTCTTAGAGGATTGGACAGGGTAGATGCAGGAAAAATATTCCCGATGTTGGGGGAGTCCAGAACCAGGGGCCACAGTTTAATATAAGGGGTAGGCCATTTAGGACTGAGATGAAAACCTTTTCACCCAGAGAGTTGTGAATTGTGGAATTTTCTGGCTCAGAAGGCAGTGGAGGCCAATTCACTGGATGTTTTGAAGAGAGAGTTAGATTTAGCTCTTGGGTCTATGGGAATCAAGGTATAAAGGGAAAAAGCCAGAACGGGGTACTGATTTTGGATGATCAGCCATGATCATATTGAATGGCGGTGCTGGCTCGAAGAGCCAAATGGCCTACTCCTGCACTTCATCATTGGGTGGCTCCGCGAGCGGCTGCCTCGCCTGCAGCGCGACAGTCATTTCACCTTTTTTGTTTTTTTATTATGTGTAAATGTATGTCCGAATGTCTCTCGATATGTTTGTACGTGGGAGCTGGTGGGGAGGATATAGAGGGAATCGTTTCCAGTCATTTACCTCGGTGGAGATGCGACGATTGTCCTATTCACTTTTTCGCCCTCCCTCGTGGCCTAACAACTTGGATTGATGCGGACTTTCCCGGAGACCAGCCCAGAGCTTCAGCAGCAGGCGTGGCGCGAACGTCCATCACGGAGCCAGAAGAAAGGCTCCAACCGCCAGCCTGCTGAATTTAACATCGTGAAGCCGCGGTCTGCGGAGCTTCTAGCATCAGGCATGGAGGGGTCTTACCATCCCGGAGCCAGGGATCCCTTGCAGGGGATCACCAGCGAAGAGCTCCGACCACTGGCCTGCCTGCGGCCTACAACAGCGTGAAGCCGCGGTCTCCGGTACGAAAGTGACTGATTCGGGCACTTCAAGCCTGAATCAGTGTGTTCCATCCATCCCGATGTGGGAGCTTCGACCATCCTGAGGAGAGGGCCTGTACATCGGGCCGTCCGTAACGGCAACTGCAGAGGGTCAAGGCCCCAAACACGAGTGGACTAAAGGAGGAAGACTGGACTTTATTGCCTTTCATCACAGTGATCACTGTGGTGGGTGTTTATGTTAAGTTCTATTAAATGTGTTCTTTTAATTGTACCGTTGCATGGTAACTCAAATATCACTGTACCTTAATTGGTGCATGTGACAATATATGTGAACAAACTTATTTTCTGTGTTTCTACTCCTATCACTAATGATCTTATGATCATTATTGTTAAATGCATATATTTTGAAAGAACATATATGTCCTTTCTTCCCGTGGATGATAAAGCTTGGGATGTTGTCAAAATCTGTTGTAAATGCCTATATTTCTTTCATAAAATAAGAAAAGGAGGATTACATCTATCCTAATTCACTTTCTCATTGTCAGCAGAAATCACTGCCTCTCAAAATTAAATCAAAATGACTACTATTCATGAAGTTATAACCAGGTGCCTCTGTAAATACAAATCCTTTTCAGGGACATTGAATTTTCATTCCACTTGTTGAACAGAGGCATACGGCAGTCTGGCCTGCTGTAAAACACAAAGTTAGACACAAAAAGCTGGAGTAAAATAGCGGAGTCAGGGGATATGGGGAGAAGGCAGGAACGGGGTACTGATTGGGGATGATCAGCCATGATCACATTGAATGGCGGTGCTGGCTTGAAGGGCTGAATGGCCTACTCCTGCACCTATTGTCTGTTGGGTCAGACAGCATCTCTGGAGGTCTATTGGGTCAGACAGCATCCCTGGAGGTGATGTTTCTGGTCGAGACCCTGCTTCAGACTGAGACTGAAACATAGTCCATACTCCAAATACGGCCTAACCAAAGTCCTATAAAGCTGCAACATCAATGGATGCAATGCTGGATAAAGTTTTTTGTTCTTTCCTTCATTGCTTCCAGTTGTGCTTAATGAAAATGCTCTTCCTTTTTTCTAAAGGATTTTCAGGCAACCATTAAGTTATTCAGGGAACCTATTCCCTAACATCCAGCATGAATTTGCTCTTGGATGTCGGTAGGTATGCAACAGAAGCCAGGGAAATTCACCAGTGTGTAGTTTTTGCCTCTGGAGAAACAATGGGCATGCATTTATCACCTCCCTGAAGTCATTTCTGAGATTCAGTGCTCATTATTATGGAGCACAAGCCTACTGCCAACCACTCTGTGACACAGCACAAAGAAGAATAAATGCGATGTGTCAGTACATGAGCCTGGGGATATGTTTAGTCATTCTTGTTATTTAAGTTAAGGTATTAGATGTTACTTGACATCTAAGTCCTTATCTTTCAGTTTTTCTACTATGCATATTTGTTACCAATATGCATTGTTGCCATTTTATCAACAATGATCAATAATGATCCATCAAATGGCCTCAGTGTAGTTATATGTAGGAAGGATCTGCAGATGCTGGTTTACACCAAAGGTGGGCACATAATGCTGGAGTAACTCAGCGGGAGAGGCAACATCTCTGGATAGAGCCCATTCCTTCCATCCAGACATGCCTGTTACTCCAGCATTTTGTGTCTATCTTTAGTGTAGCTATGTCAGATTCAATGTATTCAATATTTTCTCGGTGATACTCGCATATGGTATTTATTACTGAGTGTAGATGGCCACATGATGTAGCAGCAGACTCAGGAGGCAATCTCCAATGTAGAATTAACTAACTAGCATGCAGCCTCTCGGGAATAAACAGAGTGGTTTGTGGCAGATTGCTGTAAGGTGATAGCTGGCCATGTGATCAAAAATCTAAGTCACTACCAGTAATTCACAGCACTATTGACCATATCTCGTTTAGATTGGCTCCTTGTTTTAGCATGAGGGGCAGATGTTCACTTCTTGCCTATTTCATTACATATAATCACAATTTGTGTTTACTGGCCTTACAGGGACTGAGAACAAGAAAATGGAAACTCTAATGACGTGGAACTTGATCAATTAATTTTGATTGGAGATTAGTCAGACATCTGGCTGCTGAAAGTAAATTATAATTAACAGCTTGGATCTACCGGATGTGTTAACAGTGTCTTCCTAGGTAAAGCATTAATATGTAGGCAGTGACAAGGTGCCAATGCTCAAGTTTCACTGCCGCAATGAAGGAATTAGTACGGATATCAGAGGTTATGGGGAGAAGGCAGGAGGATGGAGTTAGGAGGGAGAGATAGATCAGCCATGATTGAATGGCGGAGTAGACTCGATGGGCGGAATGGCCAAATTGTGCTCCTATCACTTATGACCTTATACGTAGAGTCTTAGAATGATACAGCATGGAATCAGGCCTTTCAGCCTAACTTCCCCACACTGGCCAACATGTCCCAGCTACACTAGTCCCACCTGCCCGCGTTTGGTCCATATCTCTCCAAACCTGTCCTCTCCATGTACCTGTCTAACTGTTTCTTAAACGTTGAGAAAGTCCCAGCCTCAACTACCTCCACTGGCAGCTTGTTCCATACACCAACCACCCTTCTTTTTTCTTTCTAAAGAAGTGCTTTTCTAACCAGTATAATGAACGTCACTTTTCTTTATTGCACCTTGTATCCATAAATAAATCACTGTACACAGCACATTTTTGTCAGTTGTTATTAATGTGTTGAATCATAGTACCATCAATGAAATGGATTTAGTATTCAATCACATTAGCACCATTTTCACTGACTGATCGATTGCTAAACGTACTATCTGTAGTCTTCTTGTTGATTCTTTGCGGAATAAGTGTTCATATGATGCATATAATATTTTACATAGCCAGCTTAATCTTTCAATGCAAATTGGGTCACTGGTTGAGGATCAGATTGAAGATTAGATCTTGTTGAAATGTCAGATATTATTTTTTTATAAACATTATCCTATGATACTTGGTTCAGGGATGCACAATGTTGCTTTTGGAAAATAGTAAAGCTGCATAAATCCGCTGTGGTTTTTCTTGATTACGTTTGTGAACTGGAGAGTGATTATGTTGGATTTTCACTCAGAATATTAAATAGGGTCTTATGGAACCCAATAAAGATGGGAGAGGGTTATACAAAAAGCTGGAGAAACTCAGCGGGTGCAGCAGCATCTAAGGAGCAAAGGAGATAGGCGACGTTTCGGGTCGAGACCCTTCTTCAGACTGATCAGGGATCAGGGAAACGAGAGATAAGATGGGAGAGATTGTGCACAATCTGGGTTGAACAAGATGGGGGAGTGAAGAGAAGAGAGAGATGAATGAATTGAATACCTAAATAGGCTTCTAAAAACACGGAATAAATGAAAACTATCAGATGATATGTGATGGTTAAAGGTTAGAAAAGCAAGTGACATTTAAAGTACAGTTGGTTTCAAAGAAGAAAATGGGAAACAGAGGATGGTCGGCATATGGTACAAGCTGCCAGAAGAGGTAGTTAGGGCTGGTACTATAACAATATTTGTAAGGTACTTGGACAGACAAGTGGAGAGGAAAGGTTTAGAGGGATATAGACCAAACGTGTTGAAGGAGCATCTCGGTCAGCATGAGCAAGTTGGGCTAGAAGGCCTCTATCGGCGCAGTATGAAAGAAAAATTCAGAGAATTTTAATGACATTTCAGAAATCTGTCGTGTGACAAAACAAAAATGCCAGAGACACTCCAAGCTGACTTGTCAAACAGAAAAGATTGGCCAATGCCCTGAATGTTAGCCTACCTTTACTATAAAAATTGTTCCCACGGGAATCCATGTCCTCAGTGCTAACCAGTTTGTACTGACACACTTTGAGCATTGATGAAATCCCATTATTTCTTGGGAAATAAAGCTACAATCTGAAATGGATGACTCAATGTGTAGTTGAGGTCATTACAGCATGACGGGAAGATATTGAGGTACTGGGGAAATTTGCTGCTTTACGTGCATAGGCATTTGATGGCGTTTGGTGGGAAATTCTTTCTGAGACTTACCATTCACCCTCTATTTATCTTCTGCTGCTTCCTCTCTATCACACAAAGACAGAGTGATAGAAAAGATGCATGGTTTGCTTACCTTCATTGGTTGGGCCATAGAGTATAAGAGTCAGGACATCATGTTGCAGCTTCATAAAAGTTTGGTTAGGCTGCACAATGGAGTCTTGTGTGCCTTCTCATCGCCACATTACAGGAAAGATGTGGAGGCTTTAGAGAGGGTGCAGAAGAGGTTTACTGGAATGCTGCCTGGATTAGAAGGTATTAACTATCAAGAGGGAGACACAGGGAAACAAAGTGCTAGAGGCAGCCAATATGGAGGGAATGGAGTGATATGAATCACCAACAGGCAGTGGAGGTTAATTTAACTTGGCACCATGTTCAACACAGACTTTGTGGGCCTATTCTTGTGCTGCACTCATCTATGGTCTACGTCGAAGAGCAGCATCTGTGGATTAAGAAATGTTTCAGAATGGGTTCTGTTGAGTGTCTGCAGCATTTTTTGTTTTTACTTGCTAGCTAAAAATGGCGTGAGTCTCCACAAAACTGAGAGGTAAAACAAATAGGAATCCAAGGAGGGTTGATCAAGCAGAGGAAAGGGAAGATCATGGACAAGGCCAGAATGGAGGTATTCAGAAAATGGGCTGAGATTGCTTCCTTTTGTATATCACCATCAATATGATCAGCCATGATCACATTGAATGGCGGTGCAGGCTTGAAGGGCCGAATGGCCTACTCCTGCACCTATTTTTCTATGTTTCGATGCCTATGTTTCTATATGGAGTAGAACAGAGACATGAGACGTGCTCTGTCCACCTGCTGGCAGGCCAGGTTGCTAACCATTTCCCTTGGGTTACACAAAAAGCTGGAGAAACTCAGCGGGTGCAGCAACATCTAAGGAGCGAAGGAGATAGGCGACGTCACCTATCTCCTTCGCTCCTTAGATGCTGCTGCACCCGCTGAGTTTCTCCAGCTTTTTGTGTAACCCTCGATTCTCCAGCATCTGCAGTTCCTTCTTTAACAATTTCCCTTTCCCATTCTAATATCAACCTTTCTATCCTTGGCCTTCTCCACTGCTAGAGTGAGACCACATGCAAACCGGAAGAACAGCACCTCACATTCCGTTTGGATTGCTTACAACCCAATGGGATGAGCATTGAATTATCCAATTTCAAGTAATCCCCCCACTCGCCCTCTTCTTCCCCTCCGACCCCTATTGTAAATTGTCCCTAGTGTGTGTATGATAGTGTTAATGTGCAGGGATCGCTGGTTGGCACAGACTCGGTGGGCCGAAGGGCCTGTGTCCGTGCTATATCTCTAAACTAAACTAAACTAAGGTTTTGTCTCCTTTTCACATCCAGCTTTTATCACTTTCTCCATCCATCTCCCAATCACCTCTCCCTCCCTCCCTCCCTCACTTGTATTCATCCATCACTTGCTGTGCTTTGTTCTATCCAGCACTGTATTTTAGCTGAACATGCAGTACAACCTACTGGTTATTGATTAATTGGTGATCCGCTCTTGTCTGTCTTGGTATTTTCATCTTGAATTATACATCATGGCCGGGGAATGTAGGGAATTTTGCATATGAATTCGGAGCTCAAAATTTGATCCCTGGTTTTGATTTAGAATGTTTTTTCAGTTATCCTAAAATATTAAAATAGTTTAATTTAAATAGCTTTTAGGAAGTTGCATAAAGAGAAAAAAATGTAGCTGAAGATGGTAATAAAATATTTTGGAGTTGCAAAGGATTTTATTTGTTGTCGCTGTTAATTCAGGTCGGAAATGACAGTTCTGTTTATCATACATTTGTATGAATTGGAAGTAATTATCAGTATAACATATAAAATTTTATTGTTGGAAGCAGATATGAGATGATGTGCTTATTAAGAAAGCAAATTATTTTAGCAATCAGTGCCACTTCTGATAGTTCTCTGTGGAGTTGCAATGATGCAAGCTTCACAATGAACGAATATCCAACCATAACTACCTATGTTGCTTTTAATTTTCATAATGATCATAACTTGGCGAAGGTCAAACTGTTATTAAAAACTTGTGCAAGTGATGGGTCAAAGTAGGTTAGGCATATGTTAAGAACCCAAGTAGGTTGTTAATTACTATCAATGTAAAAGCTAATTTAGATATAAATCTTAATTTGATCATTGCATTAATGATGGAAATGGAGTATTAGCATCCATACCTATTGATAGAGTACAATTTCATTCAACCCACATTTATGGAGATTGTAACATTTTTATAGTTGTTCTATGATAAGCTGTTTTAATTATTTCCGCTGAAACTGACCTTTCAAATTGTGATTTAGTATCCCATTCAGCTATATAATAAGAACGGATGCATGATTTACGTACATAAAATTAGTTTTGATTTTCTGGCTTACAATAAAAATAACATTGTTAAGAAACATCTCCACTAGTGGACCACTGTGTGTCAAATATACAGGAACAGAGGAGTGCATTTCGACAGATTTTCAAAGGGAGTAGGACAGGTAGTATGCTTCGCCCAACACCTCCACTCAGTTCGCAATTATCTGATCTCCCAGTGGCTCAGCACTTCAACTCCCCCTCCCATTACGAATCCGACCTTTCTGTCCTGGGCCTCCTCCATGGCCATAGTGAGGCCCACTGTAAATTGGAGGAGCAGCATCTCATATTTCGCTTGGGCAGTTTACACCCCAGCGGTATGAATATTGACTTCTCCAATTTCAGGTAGTCCCTGCTTTCTCCTTCTTTCTCCTCCCCTTCCCAGCTCTCCCACAGCCCACTGTCTCCGCCTTTCTTCTTCCTGTCCCCCCCCTCACATCAGTCTGAAGAAGGGTCTCGACCCGAAACGTCGCCTATTTCCTTCGCTCCATAGATGCTGCCTCACCCGCTGAGTTTCTCCAGCATTTTTGTCTACCTTCAATTTTCCAGCATCTGCAGTTCCTTCTTAAACAGGACAGGTAGATTAAATGGTTTTAAGGAGGCAAATCAAATGCCCTCCAAGATATGTATGAGCAGGGAGGTTACGCTGGAATTGTATTCAATACCTTTCAGCAAAAATACTGTGATCCATATCCTCTCCCAAACATAACACATTAATGAAGATATGGACTGCATGGGAAAAGCTGCAGACGAGCTCTGGGAGGATCTTGGCAGGTCTGGAAAATAAGGATAGGTCGGATTTGTTTTCTTATGAACATAGGAAGCTGAGAGAAGATTTAACCGATGCACATGAAAGTGAATAAAGTACGAAGATGGAGGAAATAGGAAGCATCTATTTCCCTTAGCTGAGGAATAAAAACAAACAGGGGGAATAGATTTGTTTAAGAATTGGAGAAACAATCCTTAAAGAGGTAGGGATCTGGAACTCAGGCACCGTACACTCACACCCACACGCAAGGCTTCGGAGGCTTCAGCCGTGGGCCCTGTAGACTCCACACTGTACCGAATCATCCCCGAGTCAAGCTATGCGCTGGGCTGGAGGAGAGAGCGAGATGCATTAGTGCGAGGCTTCGGCAGTGGGCTAGAATCGGCCCGTTCACGGGGTCTTTCATCGGCCGGCAAGGGCTTCAACATCGGAAGCCTTAATCGCCTGGATACAGCTGTTCCCCTGCACCCCCCAGGATTTCCGCCCCTGCTGGAACTCACAGTTAAAAGTGGAGGTACATGTTTTCACCAATTTAAGGTGGATGTAGCAATGTTACAACATTTTGAGATTTTAAAAATAAAGTCTGCAATTTATCCCATCAGATAAAGCATAAAAAGAAGTTTAATTTGACACCTAATTCACTTTCATATCTTCAGTATTAAGAAAGTTATGGCCATTTTCATACTCGGAAATTAGCATCTTGTTCCCCATTGCCTTTCAATTGACTTAAAAACTGTGATCTGGAACACATGGATCTGGATTCTGATTCTGATTCTGAGTTAAAACCCCATAACTTTCTTAAAAATTAAGAGAACTCAATGACATTTTCAGTTATTATAGATTGAAGCATTCTGAAACAAATATGAAACAATCTTACTTGGATGACCTGAAATTAAAGCATATAATTAGCTAGTTATCTAATTGTACCTAATTACAAAATTCAATGAGTAGATCTAAACATTTATCCATTTCTTAAGAAAAGATAAACTTTTTTTTAATTGCTTTTTAAAGTGTCCAAATAACATTCACACAATAATCCACAATATAACATAATTTTAAAATCTCATTTTCATGAATTTCTGGGCCAAATGGAAGGAATTTAGTGTTTGATTCCTGTAAATTAATGGCCATTTAAATCAACTAGCGAGTGGGTTTTAGTGGAATGCGGTGGATTGGAACGTTGCGGTTAGCAGTGAAGTCGGGAGGAAAAATACATTTATTCATACATTATTTTGGACCCCATTTCGCAACATGAAAATGTTATTAAAGCCTCCCGAAAAACCAACTTTTAATATAAAAGTTGTTATAATTTAATATAAAAATAAACTATTTACCTTCTTTTCTCCCCTATGCAAAATCCTTCCGGTTGTCGCGCTCACGGCTTTTGAAGGTGATTTTTAAATTATTCTAGTTAATAAATAATTTAGAGTAATTTAAAAATGCCGGAGCGATTTTTCTTCCGCAACGAAATCGCCCGACATTCATCGATTTTCCCTGCCTGTGGAAAAACGGCACTTTAAGCCCGCCCCCCTGTGAAAGGCGCCAAATTCGCGCACACGGGGAGCGGCAGAACTGCAGCGCTGCTCAAGGTAAGTTTTGTAACATAGCTAGTGGATGTATACCATTGTCGTCTTGAAGAGCCATAATCCTGCTGCAGTACAGATCAAGTGCATGAAGGTGGAATCCGGTTGCACAGATACTGTGGGCGATATGTCCATATTTTGTAAAGTTGTGGCCATAAGAGATCCGAGATGTAGTGTCATATATGACACCTGCAGCCTCTTCCAGCAGTCAGAAATAGTTGCAGCTGATCTTCCGTCCGTAGCCACACTCCCTCAGCGCTTGTCTTGCACACGCTGATGTCAGGCAAGCAGTTTGCTAACCCGTAGCGGTTTTGTTGCCGAATGTGAAATAAACTGCCGTGCTTTAACACACTTTTTCTGTTTTATTCCAGAGGGAAAATGGCAAAGTCAGAAGTAAAAACATCGCTGCTGGATAACATGATTGGGGTGGGAGACAGTGTGCTTCTGGAGCCTCTCACTGAAGACACATTCTTAGAAAATCTCAAAAAACGCTTTGATCACAGTGAAATATACGTAAGTGCTATTGAAATGCAATTAGCATCAATGTCATTTCTTGCATATTTGCTCACCCAATGATCGAAGCATTCTTGGGCTGCATTGCCAAACTTGTTCCTTAGCTATTTCTTATTTGCTTACACCCCAATACATGCTTGCCCAGCATTAGAAATGTTAAGGAGTCTAAACCTGTTCATAACTATAACTTAAATGACCGCAAGCAACTAAACCTTTGTAATTGTTGTGGAGACAAGGATTGCAGAACAAGGAATAGTCCCGACCCAAAATGTCACCTATCCATGCTCTCCCGAGAAGCTGCCTGACACGCTGAGTTAGCCCAGCCCCTTTCTCTTTCTTGGAAATCCTTAATGGTTTGTTAGCTTTTTTTGATCTGAGCGATTATCTCAAGCCTTGAACTTTCCAACAAAGTGGAGAATTACATCAATCGGTCAATCACTAAATATGTAAGTGCAAGAGCCTCACATGTGTAGAGGCTGGTAGAGCTATACGTTCATTTGGTTGTTTTCAATTAATCTAGTTAGTAGACGACAAACCTATTATTCTCTTATTCTCTGAATGACACCTTTTGTACTTGGGATGCTCCACAAGAGATATAATGGAAAACCTGGGGTACATTGGTGGGTAGTTTTGAGGGGAACATGCCTTCCATTATTTATGCTGGATTTAATAATGGAAGGAATCTGTGTTCTCCTGATGAATGGACTTGATGCTATCCCAAATTCTCGAAGCAATCCCAAATGTTCTTCCTCCACTTTGAGTGGTGTGGGCCAAGGATTTGCAGGGATCGGTGAGGATGGTGTGTTCTTCCAAGGAGTCTGACATCCTTGAACCACCCTTCCCATGACAGAGCTCAGAACAGAAGGTCTGCTTTGGCAGATTTTTGGGGTAACAGACTCCTGAACAGACAGATGGTAGAAAGGAATGCCATTGAATCAACTTCTTTCATCTTGTGATCATCCCTAAGGTGGCAGTGATTATAACTTCAAGAATTTTTAATGAAATATAATGATTACTTTGTGTCTTTGCAGTCAATAATTTTGTACATAGAACTTACAAAGACTATTAAAGTGAATGTAGACAAAAGTGTTGGAGAAACTCAGTGGGTGAGGCAACATCTATGGAGCGAAGGAAATAGGCAACGTTTTGGGCCGAAACCCTTCATCAGCCTATTTCCTTTGCTCCATAGATGCTGCCGCACCCGTTGAGTTTCTCCAGCACTTTTGTCTGCCTTCGATTTTCCAGCATCTGCAGTTCCTTCTTGACTATTGAAGTGAATGACCAGCTCATGAATTTGGTGGGGTTAATACAGTCCAGGCCATCTGACAACCTCTTGCTCCTTTACTGTGAATGCATTGTGTTTATTTTACATAAAGTCAAAGAATAATTGCATCCACTTCTATAGCTTTCTCTGGCAGCTCATTCCAGGTACGGACTGCACTTAGAGTAAAAATACTGCCTCTTTATTCTATCCCCTCTCACCTTAAGCCTATGTTTCGAGTTGTATAATCCTCCATCCTGGGAAAAAGACTATGAGCATTCACTTTCTACATGTCCCTCCTACCCCTTACCTTCCAATGCCCCAAAGAGAAAACAATCACAGACTATCTGACCTCTCCCAATAGGTCAAGCCCACAAGGCCAGCTAACCAACATCCTGGTGGATCTCTTCTGCATTAGTGATATCTTTCCTATAGCTGGGTAGCCAGAACAGCACAGAACACTCCACGTGTGGTCTCACTAATGGCTTGTACAGCTGCACGATGGTGTGCCAGCTGTCTCCTCCAGTGGGCTTGTCTTCAGTTTAATGTCTTTCCCATAAAGCAGCTTTCCCACAATGCAGGGATTCTTTAATACCACACCATACTAACACTTGGATCAGGTTTATGTTGTTATTTTGGGAATAAAAATAGACACAAAGTCCTGGAGCTCAGGCAGCATCTCCGGAGGACACGGTGACGTTTCGGATTCGGAATGGTCCCGCCCCGAAACTTGGTTTTCCAGAGATGCTCCATGTTTTCCAGAGATACTGCCTGACATCCTGAGTTACTCTAGCAATTTGATACCACTCCAGCTCTCCAGGGCTTGGAGACAAGTGGATGTGGAGAGGATGTTTCCACCAGTGGGAGAGTCTGGGACCAGAGGTCATCACCCCAGAATACAAGGATGGTCCTTTAGGAAGGAGATAGGGAGGAATTTGTTTAACCAGAGGCTTCATGGCCACAGAAGGCTGTGGAGGACAAGTCAATGGATATTTTAAGGCTGAGATAGATAGATTCTTGATTAGTACGGGTGTCAAGGTTTATGGGGAGAAGGCGGGAGAATGGAGTTGAGAGGGAGAGATACATCAGCCATGACTGAATGACATAGACTTGATGGGCTGAATGGCCTAATTCTGCTCCTATCACATGAGCATCTGCAGTTCCTTGGATCTACCAATTGTTTTGTGTACATTGGAAATATTGATTTGACTTACTGTGTAATATTGAGTGATGGATGAGGATTACCTTATATATATTTACAGGATCTGGCCGTAGTGAAGCCAATACACTTCAAAAAGCAAGTTCAGGAGATTGAAAGAGTAAATAACAATGGTAGTGACATAGAAAACTATCTTGGAGTTATGTACACAGAAATGATATTGCACTGGGTCTTGAAATACTGACTTGGTCATCATCACTTGAAGCTTTCCTACCAGTAACTTCCTCCAACCTCAACTACAACCCTGCTTGCATGATAGAACATGACAAAGTAAGAAGATGATTGCTGATAAAAAGGCACCTCAGCTGAAAACGGGTACACTTTATATCAGCAGTAACAGGGTTTAATTACCTATTCCTATTGTTCATGGAGGTTTTGGGGAGAGGAAGTAGTGAGGGAATTTTAAACTATTAAAAGTACTTTGCATCTCCTCTGCTGGCGTGACCAAGAATCACGATGGGATTGAGTAAACTGACTTCTTCCCCTATCCTAGTTCCATCCCATACACGCTCAGAATATGTTTCAAAAGCGAGCTGAAATATTTGGGTTTTTATGTGGTGTTATTTTAATAACATTGAAACTATTGTTAGGACGATCATCAATATGGAGTCATTCAGAAAATAATGATTGTTTAATGCAAAATGTCCATTTAGATTTTGGCCTCTTTTTTTTTGGGATGATTCTGACTATATTACTCAGTAAGTAAGAATTTTAAATGAGCCACCAATAACGCGGGCAGATTAAGGCTGGCCCACTGGGAGTCTGTGATTTAGGGTCTAATACAAATATTGCAATATCGCCTGGAGCCCCTTCGCAAATATGTACAATTTATGTGTAATATATAGTGATATAAATTGCTTTGCTATTGATGCAGTGCATAAATGTTTTGAGGCTATATTTCATCATGCGTTTTATTATACCTTTATGTTTTAATGGGTTCTTTTGCCTTTGAATGTCCAAAGCCTAAAAATTCTCTGGCTGGTCTTGCATGTTAGTAATTATCTTTTCACTGGTTAACAATGACTATTTTTGCAATGCTTGTACTAGCATTGTTCGTTTCTGAAGTTAAACCAATGTTCCTTATGCTTTGAAAAAACAAATTAAGAATTCCATCTGCAGTTTGAGGAATTTTGGAACTTGCTCCCTGAATATTAATATGCTATACATTGGAACAACTAATTGAGATTGGACAGCTGTCTCCTGATATAAATCCACTCATGAACAAAACAGCCTGGTACTGAGGGAAAAAATATATGTATGTTTATACAAAAGGCCGGGAATACTTTTACATGTCCATCATTTGGAACCAAAACTTAAAAATAGACCACAATGCCCATGTTTGCACTCTGTTGAGGCTAAGTTGTATTTTTGTTGTCATTCAGTGGCAGGTCTACACAAAATCAATGTTCTATTCAATAAAGGCTGCGCTGCTGAGTATTGTTGGCTCAATAATGCAGTCAAAGAATTTGATGAAATGTCAATTCTCTTTAAAAGTGTCAGCTGATGTGCTGGGTTTTTCTAGTGGTTTCTGTTTTTACTTCAGATCTTTGGCATGTGCAGGTTTTTTTTTTTGCAAATGGGTTTTATAGTTGTGTGTTAGGGTCAAGGAAAGAGCGTTCACATCACAGCCCTGTTTCCACCAATCTTTCCACCACCACGCACAAGAAGCGCAAGGCGCCATTGTGTGCAGATGCTGAGAAGCATTTCTAATCTTGTGATGTTGACACGATAAGAAGAAGCTGTATGTGGCAGCCAAAGCTAAGATTACTGTGAACTGCAGTCACAAAGTTGGAAATATGAAATGTCAATGGTGCAACCAAATAGCAAAATAGAATTGTAACGTGGTTAAACAGCATTTGATAGTCACTACCATCAGGTGCAGATGCTGATTTAAACCAAAGATAGACACAAAATGCTGGAGGAACTCAGCAGAACAGATAGAGGTGCTGCCTGAGTTACTCCAGCATTTTGTGGCTATCATGGAGTGCAGTGATGGGTCAGTACAGATTTGGCATCAATAGCTGATGAATAGGAATGAACATAATCTGCAGCAATGGATGAATAGACTTTGAACTGGTGGGGTGAAAAATAATTTGTACAATTGATGCACTACTACAACATGAGAGCTTTTAATAGTAACCTGCACAAATCTCAAAGTAGATAAAGCAGACCCTTTAATCCACAACTCCAAACAAAATGGCATTATATTACGTTGAGGAATAAACACTGTTCAGATGCATCGCAATTAAGAAGTCGAAAAAGTACGGTCAGTTCATAATCTTTCCACTTTACATTTGCTAACGGTCCTTCCCCACCCCATGAAAATGTTCTTGTCTTTAAGATTGATGGCAATTTTTATATTTTGGGTTAAGTTGCATGCTTTAAATACTAACACTGAACACTTGTATGATATATTTCTCAAATTATTATAATTAACGGTTTTGTAAATAAATGCAGGAAAGGCTATTAAAGCAGTTTTATAAATAAAATATCCCGACTTGCCTCCAACATTTACTGCTATAATTCTGTATACAATGAGTAATTAAAAAAAAAAATGGCAGAACATTGACAGGAAGATTCAACGCGACATGACTGCTTTTGTAAGGTAGCTTTGAGAGGAGCTATCACATTGAATCTTATTTGGTGCTGAAAATAGGATATCTCTTTTGGAGAGAATTTATTCTCCATGCTTTAAAAAATAGCTGTGCAGTGTCAGTTAAAGGTACAAATGTAGCAGCTGTTGTGATATTTCTTCTGGCATTATATGAGACAATGTGCTGGATGTTGCTGATCTAATCCCCTGTCCAGATTCACTGCCCTTCCAAAGAAACAATGTGCTGGAGTAACTCAATGGGTCAAGTAGCATCTCTGGAGAACATAAATGGGTGATGTTTCAGGTCGGGACCCCAAATTGCTGTGCATGGTCTCCTCACATAATTGCCGAAGAAATCTGGGCAAAGAGGTCGAACCTTGTTGAGCTCGAAACATCCCAAGGTCTGTGGATTAGTCTTAGTGGTGCCGTAGGCTTGAGTACCCCAAAATCACCCTGGAAAGTTTTGAGAGTAAGCAAAGTGTCACCACAGCTTTCCAAAAATGTAAAAATCTGTAAGGGATCGTTAGTAGTTTTAAATGTCTCATATTCACTGTCAAGTAAAGACTATTAAAATTGACGTAAATAATTAATCATTCTAAAATATTGATTTTTAAAATAAGAAATAGGAAGAATGATGTTGTCTAAAATTGTTTTTTAGCGTGAGCAGTGTGACTTATATCGTTGAAATAAATACTTGTTTTAAAGGTGTACAAAATCATGAGACAAATAAATCGGGTAGATGCACTGAATCTCTTGCCCTGAGTAGGGGAATCGAGGGGTTCAAGGTGAAGGGGCAAAGATTCAATAGGAATCTGAGGGGTAACGTTTTCACACAAAACGTGTGGTGTATGGGACAAGCTGCCAGAGGCGGTTCTTGAGGCTGGGACTGTCCCAACGCTTAAAAAACAGTTAAGTCAGCTACATGGATAGGACAAATTTGGAGGGATACGGACCAAATGCAGGCAGGTGGGACTAGTGTAGCTGGGACATGCTGGCCGGTGTGGGCAAGTTGGGGCGAAGGGCCCGTTTCCACACTGTCTCACTCGATGACTATAACTGTAGATGCTGGTTTGTGCCAAAGATAACTCAGCAGGCCAGGCAGCATCTCTGGAGAAAAAGGGTAGATGTTATGTCAGAGATCACCTATCCTTTTTTTCAAGATGATGTCAAGATCTCGCTGAGTTACTCCAGCACTTTGTGTCTTATCTTTGACACATTGTTGTTGGGGATATCATTCCGTTTTTGGTCCGATCAGTCAGCGCTCTTGCCTGATTTCATTCTGAGCTGTAGAAACCAGGAAAAGACAAAAAAAGATACGGGCTCACCCAAGTATGTCTTTTCAGCATACTTTTGGATTACTTGCGAGTTCTTTTACGACCATTTAACTTTTACTTCTCTTTTTGGAATGTCTGCATTTTCTTTTAAACCATTAGATTTTTTTCAGTAGACCTACACAGAATGCTCTCACGCATTGAAATATGTTCCCTCATTGCTACTTGTTTTTGCTTTGCTGAAGCTGATGTCAGCTGAATTTTTTTTTCAATAATGTGGCAAGTTGTGCTGCTGACAGATGTACTTTTTTAGACTAGGAATTATCTCATTTGATCTGCGATCTTGGTTGTCTGGATTGATTCAGAACTGCGCTGGCATCAAATGTTCACAATTATACGATCCACAGTAATTTAGCCTGGAAACATTTCCATGCCAAATCATGTCCACATTAGATTAATGAACAATGTTAGACACTGGATATTCATGTATTGGATAGGCAACATTTGGGGAAGGACCTTTCTTCAGATTGAAACGTTGCCTGCCCAATATGAATATATACTTGTTTAACACTGTTACTCCTGTACTTTTTTGTACTGTCTTTTTATGTAAATCAGCATCTGCAGTGCCTTGCGTATATATTTATATATTGTTTATCTTGGTAACGCCTTCATGTTTTTTTTATTCCAAATGCTAATTCCATATGGAAAACCTCTTAATATAGCAGGTGGTTGGAAATCAGAATGCATTTTACTCTATCCAACTTTTTATTCAAATTGATTTTTGTAAAAACAAAACTTGCATGGAGTTTTCTATTTAGAATAAAATTAATTTCATTAACCTTGTTCGTCAATCAATAATTAAACTGTTGTTGCATCATTCCTTTTATTTCCACAAATGCTGCCAACTTTAAAACTATCTCGTGATCAAACAACTAAACCGACATTCACCTTTCAGTCAACAGGTCACTTCCTCATTCCTCTGATTTTTAGAACCTTGTTTACAATGACTAAACTTTGAAAGTTCTTCTTTAATGGTGAAGGGGCTTATAACGCACTGATGAATAAGGTCATAAGGAATAGGAGTGAAATTAGGCCATTCGGCCCAACAAGTCAACTCCGCCATTCAATCATGGCTGATCTAGCTCTCCCTCCTAACCTCATTCTCCTGCCTTCTCCCCATAACCTCTGACGCCTGCACTAATCAAGAATCTACCTATCTCTGCCTTATTAACATTACATGAATATTTGTGATGTTCACAAAACCTCTCCATAATTTTTTGTTCCATTCTACAAATAAGAATTCCAATTACACAGGAGAACAATGAATCAACAAAAAAACATAGCTGTAATATTTGAAAATGATTCCCAAATGGTTTCTCTGCAGCTTTACAATTAGTGAAAGGAGGCTTTTAATGTGTAGAATATTTATATTCTTTTTATCTATCCTTGGTGATTTGGACTGAATGCGGTAATGATGTTGGTGCTGAGAGAACTGCAGATGTTGGTTTACAATAAAAAACACACGATGTGCTGGAGTGACCCAGCAGGTCAGGCAGCATCTCTGGACAATGAGAATAGGCGACCTTTCATGTCAGCCCACTTCTTCAGTCTGAAGAAGGGTCGTGATCCAAAATGCCACCCATCTATGTTGCCTGACCCCTTGAGTTACTCCAGTGTCCTTTTCTGAGAAACCTATACATCACTTCATTTTGTATATTTGACAGTGTGTCTTATACATAAAATGAGAAGAGTAGTATCTTAAACACAATTGCTCAACAGTCATAATGTTTTGTCTAAATGCTGAATAGTTGTTGGATCTGTGGTGAAGTTTGGAACCTTTGTATTGAGACTGCACAAGCCTGCTTTAGTCAGCAGCAATGATAGTTGACATCAGATTAGACCAAATAAGTGGTGAATCCACATCCCACAGTTCAAATATAGTACATTTAAATACACTAAATCATTAGGCAACACATTCTAAAGAAATAAGAATTGGCATTCCAATTTTTCTTGTAGATAAAACAAGTATTAAATGTTCAAGTTAGTGGTCGTTATTTAAAGTCGGCGTTTTCTTGGTCCTTCTCCAAATTACAGTAAAATGATGAGAGCAGCAACAATTGACATCAATAAGATTGATTTCTTTATGTTGTCCTAGATTCTGATAATAGTTCAGGTAGAGTAGAAAGTCAGTTTACCTGCTCACACTCTAAAGAAGACGCCTGACCTGAAATTTGATCTGCCCATTTCCCGCCCCAATGATGCTTGACTTGCTGAACTTTCAAAGGTTAGCAAGCTTCTAAAAATCTGAGGAATGAGGAAATGACCTATTGACTGAAAGGTGGATGCCTTTGTTTAATCTATTGTTGAATCAGAAGATATTTTTAAAGTTGGCAGCCTGGTATTGATCGGAATGAAAATTTGTGAAAATGAAAGGAACAATGCAAAGACAGATTAATTATTGGTGGACAAGCAAAGTTAAGGAAATAGATTTTATTCTCAATGAAAAGGTTGAAAAGTCCATCCAAGTTTAAAAAAAAAATCAATTTGGATAATATGTAGGATGGATTAAAATATATTGCAGCTTCCAACTACCTGCTGTGTTAAGACATTTTTTCCATGTGAAATAAGCATTTGGAATCAATGCATATAAAGAGGTTACTAATCTGAACCATACATGAACATATATAGTTTAACATTGTTAATTTATCTAATATGGACTTGATTTAGCAGGGAAATGTTCTCAAGCTTAACTACATTGCTGTGAATCATATCATTAAAGAAATATGGTGCATTTATAGCATAGTCAAAATGATGTAATGGATTTCCAGAAGACTTTTGATAAAGTGTCTCATAATGGACATATCAGCAAAGATGACATAGAAGGGACAATGTTAACATTGATGTAAAGATGGTTCAGTGATAAATAGCAAAGAGACACTGTGAATGATAGTTTTCTGTTTTGGAGAGTGGTTGTTCACCGGGGATCACTGTGAGGCCATTACTTTCTTCAGTCTACCTTAATGACCTTGTGGGTACGTCATTATTTTGAACTTTGGACACGACACAATAGTTGGAAGCATTGTGAACAGCAAGGAGGATGGTCATGAATTACAACAGGAGATAAACAGGTTGACGGAGTTGGTAAGGGTGTGGCAGGTTAAGTATCTTCTTCTTATTGCGTATGGCGTGCACAGCCTAAAGTTGTAAGACTACTAGTTCTGTTTGATCTTCTGTTTGTGCACGCCACCTTGATTGCACTCTCCCGAAACAGGGTGGACCACGTGAAGGTTGCAATCTCCCACCCCAAGTTAATTGTAATATGAAGGGATGGTAGGTTGTGTATTTGGACAGCAGAATGAGGAGATGCAGCATAGTGCAGAGAAAGTTGCAAAGGGCCCGAGAAGTGTGGTGCAGAATCGTCAGACTAGATTGATAAAATTGTGAATAAAGCTTACGTAAGTCTGAGCATTGTCAATAGAGTCACAGGACATACATGCACGGAACCTTTAACGGTTTGGCCTCAATTGGAGCATTGTCTTCAATCTGGTCACCTCATTATAAAAGGGATGTCAAGGTGTTAGAGGTGGTCCATAAAAAAAATGACAAGAAATGTTCCTGGGATGAGGAACTACAGTTACCAGAATAAACAAAAGAGGCTGGAATATCTTCTTTGGAGAAGAGAAGGCTTGAGGGAAGATCTAATAGAAATATTTTAAACAACGATGGCACTGAGCAGAGAAAATAGTGGGAGTCGCTTCTCATTGATGGAGGGTTTTCACAGGTCACAGGTAAGAAATAAAGAGGAGGATACTTAAAAGTTGCAGGAGAAAAAAATCTTTACACGGTGTGTAGTTTTAATGTGGAAAGCACTGCCTGCAGATGCGGTGGAGCCAGTTTCCATTACAGTCTTGAAGTGGGAATTAAACTGACATATAGTGAGAAAACATCTCCAAGGCTACGAAGAAGGGATCTGTGGGTGGAACAATTAACTTGCTCCAGGTGAAAGCTGGCGTAGACTGGTCCCTTGTGTTGTAACTGTTCTACGATTGTGTAATGAATACATGGGTATAAACTTGACATATCATGCATTCATTTACTATTTTGATCTCCACTTTCATTGAATCCTTTCCTCCAAGCTATCCTTACCATTTCTGTCATCAACTTTGTGTATTAGTAAATTTTGGAGAACCACCTTTTCGCTCTGTCTCATATTTCATTTTCTGCACATGTTGCATTGACAGTGTTATCTACATGTGCATCGCCATCCACTTGTTGTCACTTGTATGCACCAAACATTCTACATAAACTGTAAAACAACACCTCATAATTATAAATAAATTGCATGCAATTGTACAATGTATTTTTGTACATTATTAGATGTCATGAATGCAACACGAACTGTGCCTAGTTTGATAGTTTCTTGCTCCTGTTATTGCTTTGTCTTATTTACAACCATCCCTCGGTCTGACACTTTAGTTTAGAGATAAAGCATGGGAACAGACCCTTCGGCCCACCGAGTCCGCCCTGACCAGCGACCACTGCACCCTATCCTACACACACTAGGGACAATTTACATTTATACCAAGCCAATTACCCGACAAACCTGTACGTCTTTGGCGTGTGGGAGGAAAATAGAGATCCTGGAGAAAACTCGCGCAGGTCACAGGGGGAGCCACATGTACAAACTCCGTGCGTACGGTCAGGAGTGAACCCGGGCTTCTGGCGCTGTAATGCCCCAGTCCCACTTAGGAAACCTGAACGGAAACCTCTGGAGACTTTGCGCCCCACCCAACGTTTCCGTGCGGTTCCCGGAGGTTTTTGTCAGTCTCCCTAATGGTCAAAACTGACAAAATCCTCCGGGAACCGCACAGAAACCTTGGGTGGGGCACAAAGTCTCCAGAGGTTTCTGTTCAGGTTTCCTAAGTGGGACTAGGGAATAAGGCAGCAACTCTACCGCTGCGCCACCGTGCCACCCACACTGGTTGTAGAATAAGCCTAGTCCTGCCCAGTTCAGAGTGTATTGTGAACCTAAAAGCTGGAGAAACTCAGCGGGTGCAGCAGCATCTAAGGAGCATCCAGCATCTTCAGCATCTGCAGTTCCTTCTTTAACACATGTATTGTGAACCTTCCTCTTTATGACTTCAACTGACTGGGAAAATCCCTTTTAAATTCCAATCCAAAGCATTACTTTGCTGTGACACCAAATGATATTGTTGGGATAACTTGCCTGAAACCTTTTCTTTTCTTTTCTATTCAATTTGTGCTCTAACGTGTCCCAAAGATCAGGTACCTGTCTGTAAATCATCCAGCTTCGCTGGAAGATTAGAATAAATGTGCTGTAGCTCTTTGCAGTGAAAGCTTTGTTTAGCCATATAATTCTATACAATTCAAAACATCACATATCCATGTCTTCCACAGATGCTGCTTGGCTTTGTCTTTTATCATGATCATAATAGTAATTTATTAGCCAAGTATGTTTTGCAACATTCGAGGAAATTGATTTACCATGCAGTCATACCAATGAAGAGCAACAAGCCACCCAAATAAAGACAGTTTCCAATGTTTCTCATTTAAGTTTTCATTCCCTTCCCTCAGTTTTATACAGTAGCAACGAGAATGATGGTCCGTGGGCAACTGGCATGACTTTTACTCAAAATAAATTCCGTGCAACGTAAAAGCAAATTTGTGATCATCGTAGATGATTAGTTATTGATTTTGGCTTTTTTGTGTAGTGAGAACCTCGGGCTACAGAAAAAAACAAGGAACGAGAAAAGGAAAACATGCATTTCAGTCAATTGGGAGCTGGGCCAAGTGTTCTGATGCTGTTGTGACCCTGGGGATGTTTGTTCAGTAATGTTCGGAGTGATTACTGGTTGGTGCTGTTGGGGAGGAGGTGGGAGACTATTGGTGTACAAAGGTTACATAAACAATGTGGAAGGAACTAATTTATGTTAGAAGCAGATATTTTGTGGGTTACAGTGTGATCTATGTGCTTTTTGCAAAAATATCCTGGACGATTGTTTTGACATTTATTTCCATATTTTGAAAAATATTGAGTATAGTCTATTGTCAAAGGTACCGAAGTACAGTTAAAGGTGTTTTTTGCATGCTAACCAGTCAGCGGAAAGACAATACATATTTAAAACCAAGCTATCTACAGTGATAAAGGGAATAATGTAAATAAAGTAAGAAATGCTGCTGTTAGTGTGTAGATAAAAAAGAGTGGAGCGATATTAATGCGTGATTGCAGATCCACTTATGAGACTAGCACACAAAGAGTCGCCTGGCTTGGGCGCCATCTTGGGTGAAGTTTGGTAGCGTGGAACTATAATCTGGCAGCATATGTTCGTTCAGGTATCTCATTGATCATCTAGTATTGGGGTTGCCAACTTTCTCACTCCCAAATAAGGGACAAAATGTGAAAATAAGGGACCAATCCCCTACTGCAATTTGTTGACCGCTCGGCCATGGCTGGGTGAATGATGAGTTGGCCCACACTGGACTCACAGTTGCTGGACTGCACACAAAGATCAGCTGGCCCGTCGGCTGGGCTTTGTGGACTGCTGCAGGCAAAGTCCGGCACCCTGTCCAACTCATGAACCGATGATCGGCCATGAGAAGGAGGGGTGGTGGTGTTGGCGGTAAGCGAAGGTCCGAAGGTCGGACAGCTGGCTGGGCTGCCAACTGACGGGGGCATGGGCGAGGCGCTGCTGCTACACTCCATGGGCTGCACTACTTCAGGACGGGCGAGGCAGGGCCGGACACGGCACTCCAACCTGATCGTCTCCTCGACCCGAGCAGTTGCAGTCAATTACAGGACGAGGGTGGTCCTGTTTGGGACAAACCAATTTAGCCCAATATAGAAACATAGAAAATAGGTGCAGGAGTAGGCCATTCGGCCCTTCGAGCCTGCAACGCCATTCAATACGATCATGGCTGATCATCCAACTCAGTGTCCTGTACCTGCCTTCTCTCCATACCCCCAGATCCCTTTAGCCACAAGGGCCACATCTAACTCCCTCTTGAATATAGCCAATGAACTGGCCTAAAACAATATACAGGATGTCCTGGCTAACACTGGACAGTTGGCAACCCTATCTAGTATATAAGCAGTGTCTTGACTTTAAATATGGAGAAACAAAAAATGCAACAAGCAGAATAAGTTCAATCCATTGAACAGATTTGCAATGGCAACTTGCAACTCCACTACAGTGGAACATCCTGAAAGAGTTTCACAGGAGGATTACCACGAAAAAGTGGCACTAAACCAGATACGGTAATATTAGCATTGCAGAGTGGCCCAAAGCTTAGAGAAAAAAACTAGGGTTTAAGAAATGTTTTGAATTAAAACAATTCAGGAAAATATCGGAAATTTGAATCCACATCCTAAGCTCTGGGAAATTATGTTCTGATTTAGCTTGAAATTTGAATCTTGCCACTAGTTTTGGTTTTAAGTGCATTCCTTACAGAACAAATCATGATTCCCACTTATTATTTCCACCCGCAGAGCTGGAACTTGTGCCTTTATTAGCGATTTAAAAAGGGAAAATGATATGATAGTGACAAATAAACGAGATATGTCTGTGCTGAAATTAGTTTCTCACAGTAGGAGGGGCGGTACTGTTGCCTCAGGGACCCCGAGACAAGGGAGGGGAGAAGCAATAAAGATTCCTAGTTCTGATTATCTGCCAGAGAAGTTGGAATATATAGCGTGTCTGAAAATTGGATGAATGAGGAATTAGCATCAGATGTGATGCCTCATTTCCCATACAGTGAAGATTCACGCATGAAAAATTGGTGAAAGACGGGTGGAGGATGGCATCCATTCCAAAGTGTTTTTCTTCACACATGATGTGCCATGCGAATGGAGATATATTAGCTCTTTATCTTACTTTCCCATCAGTGGAACGGAAAGCCAATAACTTAATGAGAGGAGAAGAAATGAGGAGTAAAATACTGTTCTTATCACACACAGATGAAGCATTTTATGTGTTCTCTGGTCCTTATGGATTATGGGCTAAATGGCAGAAAATTACCTTGAGTATCTTCATCATACACTAGTGTCAATTATTTTTAGAAAATAGTTTAATTATTGTATAGTAAATTAATTGGGACATTTTATAATAATGTAATCAGATTACGTGATTATATAAACTGATATAAATGGACAAAATGGTGGGTTAGAAATTCATTTTCAACTAGTTTAGATTAGAGATGCAGCATGGAAATAGGTCCTTTGGCCCATTGAGTCACGCTGACTATTGATCACCCGTTTACACCCATTCTATGTTATGTCACTTTCTCATTGACTCATCCTACCTCAAAAATAGAAGCTTCTCCGTCAACATAGGCAACTTTTCCTCTTCCACTGCGAGTCTCTCCTGCGGGGTCCCACAAGGTTCCATCCTAGGCCCAATCCTTTTCTCTATGTACATGCTTCCCCTCAGTCAAATCATTCAAAAACACGAGTCAAGTCAAGTTGAGAGAGTTTATTCTCATTGTCATGTGTCCCAGATAGGACAATGAAATTCTTACTTGCTGCAGCACAACAGAATATAGTAAGCAAAAATACAGCACAGTTCAGTTCAAAATACACATAAATAAGCAGATAAAGTACAATAGGCTGTTACAATTTAGAGTCTGTTTGTTGGCGAGTTTAATAGCCTGATAGCTGTGGGGAAGAAGCTGTTCCTCAACCTAGATGTAACAGATTTCAGGCTCCTGTCTGCCCAATGGTAGCGGGGAGATGAGTGCGTGGCCAGGATGGTGTGGGTCCTTGATGATGTTGGCAGCCTTTTTGAGGCAGCCACTGCAATAGATCCCTTCGATGGTGGGGAGGTCAGAGCCGATGATGGACTGGGGGCAGTGGTCACAACTTTCTGCTTACCTTTCCACTCCTGAACGCTCAAGTTGCCGAACCAGGTCATGATGCAACCAGTCAGCATGCTCTCTATTGTGCACCTGTAGAAGTTCGAGAGAGTCCTCTTTGACAGACCGACTCTCCGTAGTCTTCTCAGGAAGTAGAGGCGCTGATGTGCTTTCTTTATAATTGCAACAGTGTGCTGGGACACGACATCGCATTGCACTGTTATGCTGATGACACACGGCTTTATCTCCCCCTGAAACCAAGCAATGAGTCAAATTTAATCAATCTCATCAACTGCCTTGAGGACATAAAATGTTGGATGGCACAGAATTTCCTATAGATGAATGAGAACAAATCAGAAGTCATCCTATTTGTTCCGCCTGACTCCATCAAAGTGCTTACCAGCAAGGGTAAGCAACTTATCCACCCTTGTCAAACCCCATGTCAAAAAACTTGGTATGATATTTGATTCTGCCTTTAAGTTTGACAAGCAAATCAATTGAGTAGTAAAAGCCATTTTTTTCCAGCTTCATACCATTTCCAAAATAAAACCGTCCTCTCATTCAAAGATCTGGAGAAAGTCATCCACGCTTTTATATCCTCTCGCCTGGACTACTGCAGCTCCCTGTATACTGGGATCAGTCAGTCGTCTCTGACCCACCTGCAACTGGTCCAGAACGCCACAGCCAGGCTCCTGACAGGTACCCGGAAGAGGGACTATATTACCCCCATTCTGGCCTCTCTCCACTGGCTGCCAGTACGGTTCAGAGTTAATTTTAAGGTTCTCCTGTTTGTCTATAAAGCCCTAAACGGTCTTGCTCCCCCCTATATCATAGACGTCCGTACCCCTTACTCGACCTCCCGGTCCCTCAGGTTGGCTGACTTGGGGCTCCTGGCTGTCCCACGATCTAAACTTAAGCTCAGGGGTGGCCGTGCCTTTGCTGTTGTGGCCCGTAGACATGGAACAGCATCCCCCTCCCTATCAGATCTGCCCCCTTCATCGACTCTTTTAGGTCCAGGCTCAAAACGTATTTTTATTCATTAGCGTTTGAATCCCCCTGATGTGGCTGATCTTTGTTTTGTGTCCCTGAGCTGATTATTTGTACCTATGTGCTGTGTGCATTCCTGTGCATGTCTGTTTCTTTTTGTGATTTTAGTTACCTGCTCTGGTCTGTACAGCACTTTGGTCAACATGGGTTGTTTTTAAAGGTGCTTTATAAATAAATTTGATTTGGTTTGATTTGATATACACAAGGGGTAATTATAGAGGCTAGTTAATCTACCAACCCGCACATCTTTGTGAAATTGGAGGAAACCGGAGCATCCGGAGGAAATCCATGTGGTCACAGTAAAAACGTGCAAACCTCACACAGACAGCACTCGAGGCCAGGATTGAACCCGGGTCTCTGGTGCTCTAAGGCAGCAACTCCACTATCTGTGCTACTCTGCTGCGGTGAAAAACTGGTATTTGAAATTTGCCGAAGAAAGTTCTTGGCTGATTAATGCAATCTTTGAAGGCTGCTGTGCAGATGGGTTACCCAAACTTCCACGTGAAGTACATTTGGCCAATTATGACTATTTGGGACAATAATTTGGGATGCAGGAAGTAAGTTGTTAATTGATTTCTTGAATTGTGTAGTTCTAACGTCATATGGGTTTTGTGTTTCTTTATTTGATAAGACCCCTTGGCTGTCAATCTGCAGTGGAATGAAAGGTTGTCAGCATTATTACTCAAGTCAATGCGTCGCTCATATAGCCGACAATGAGTTGTCAGGAAATGGTAAGGGGTGTTGCAAAGTGGGGGAATTTGTCATGCAAAATTAGTCATAATAGAGCTAGACGTCAGTAGGGATGATGCATTCTCACAATCCATCAATAACATTATTGCATATTGTAATTTCTATTTGATGATCTTTACAAATGGCGTTGTGTAATCATTTTAAAAGATGAATGAGTTTAACAATAATGATTACATTTGTAATGATGCCTATTCGTTCTGAATCATTTTACGAACAATTTTCACAAGCAGTGCTCATTCTTCGTTGGGCAGCAACGACTTGCATTTACATAGCACGCTTCAGTTCTGTGAAGACTTGCGGGTCATTCGCGTAAGGTAGAACTGCTGGGAGCATGAAAACAAATCTGACAGTCACCAAGAAGATGTGTGAAGGAAGGAACTGCAGGTGCTGGCTTAAACCGAAGACAGACACAAAAAGCTGGAGTAACTCAGCGGGATGGGCAGCATCCTTGGAGAGATGCTGCCTGTCCTGCTGAGTTACTCCAGCTTTTTGTGTCTATCTTCTTTTAGAAGATGGGTGAAGCAGGGGTGTGGCTGTTGCCTGTCTGAACTTTAGCAAGACCTCTGACAAGGTCCCGCATGGAGTACAGCTGTAGGAAGGATGTCATGAAGTTGGAAAAGGCACAAATGTGATTCACCAGAATGTTCAACAAGTAACCTGGGTTTGTGGGCTTGAGTAATAGGGAGAGGTTGGGTAGGCTTAAACTTTTTTTCTTTGGAGCATAGGAGGCGGAGTGGTAATCTTATTGATGAATATAAGATCATGAGGGACATGGATAAGGTTAGCTCTTACAGTTTTTTGTGTAAGAAGGAACTGCAGATACTGGTTTAAACCGAAGATAGACACAAAAACTGGAGTAACTCAGTGGGTCTGAAGAAGGGTCTCAACCCGAAGCGTCACCCATTCCTTCTCTCCAGAGATGCTGCCTGTCCCGCTGAGTTACTCCGGCATTTTGTGTTGATCTACGGTTTAAAGCAGCATCTGCAATTCCTTCCTACACAAACTCAGTGGGTCAGACAGTATCTCTGGAGAAAAATAATCTGTGTCGTTTCCTAGTCTTTTTCCTCGGGTGGAAGCTTCATAAACACGAGAGCATATGTTTAAGGTGAGAAGGCAAAAATTTTGAGTTTTGAAGATGAAGAGACAAAATACACAGAGGAGGCTTTTAGTGGGGGAATTTCAGAATATAAGCACAACTCAAACTTAGTAACTGAAGGAGAGAAGGGATTGTGTGGTGGCAAGGCGACAAAAGGGAAAGAATTGAAGGGCGGAATTGCTATTAGTATAAACACAATTTAGTAATCACTACTCTGCAGAAGTCGCAAACCACTCCTGCTATACTTCACTTGAGAGTGTTTTGTTTTATCTGCATCTTCCATTCTCCTCTCTAATTTACTAAAATTATTTATATATATTTATTTCACAAGGAAAGATTGGATTGGATAAGGTTTTCTATAGAACAGAGGAGGCCCAGGGGAAGCTTAAGTTGTGTAGGGTAAATAAATAAGAAAGAGTTTCTTCCTTGGCTGGGGTGGAGAGAGGGGGGGAGGGGGGGTCAAAAATGAGGGGGCATTGATTTTTTGGTAGAAGGATTAGAGGTGTGAAAACACCTATTGGTAAGGTTTTAGAGCTCACATTGGTAGAAGTAGTGGATGTTAAAACCTTTGCCACATTAAAGGGCCTGACCCACTTGGCAATTTTGCCGGCGTCATATCAGTGTCGCCAAAAGACTTTGAACATTTCAAAATCCAGCGGCGACAAAAAAATGTTGCGACACTGGAAAAAACACCGCTCGCCATATGTCATTACGCCGTGCCATACGTCAAAACGCCGTGTATTTTTCGGTGACCTGATGCGTCGGTCAATTATGCCGGCGGTCGGCAAAAAAAATCGCCAAGTGGGACAGGCCCTTTAAAAAGTAATTTGTATTTGTATTAAAGACCTGTGACCTGTGGGATTCAACATCCAATGGACCTGGTGTTGTGATGTGATATTAGACTGGGAAGGACTTTTTTGAAGGGATAAGACACAATGGGCTGAATGTCATGTTTGTATGTTGTACATTTTCTGTGATTCTCTCAGCATTGAATAAAAACAATTATTTTTTAGATGCCCCTCTAACAGGTAGGCACATGAGACTGCAGATGCTGGAATCTGGAACAATGAGTAACCTGCTGTAAGAACTCAGCAGGTCGGGCAATAACCATGGAGATCATTAGACAGTCAATATTTTGGGTCAAGACCGTTTCATCCAACAATCACAGTTTGAACATGAAAATTTAGATCCGCGGTTGGCAACGTACGGCCCCCGGGCTGAATGTGGCTCGTAACGCAGAATCGCTGGACTGCAGGCAGATTTATTTCCCCCGTAATCATCCGGCCCGCCGAGCTCCGGATCGCCGAACACAGCCGAGCTCTGGCTGTACCGCACCCTGCACAAAGCCACCGGCACGACCATGCACCTTCTGTGAACACGTTGAAGAAAGAACTGCAGATGCTGGAAAAATCGAAGGTAGACAAAAATGCTGGAGAAACTCAGTGGGTGAGACATGCAAGGATTGCATGAGGCTGCCTCACCCACTGAGTTTCTCCGGCATTTTTGTCCCCCATCTGTGGACACGTGATTTGCTGCCTGCCATCCTGGGTGGGATCCATGTGTACACGTGATAGATATGGCCCGCCGTCCACTTATAGACATGGGTCCCAGCCCCTAAGCAGAACAAGTTTGCCTGATTTAGAGCTTTGAATTCTTCTTCTTGCGTTTGAGGCAGCAGAAGTCTGCAGCAGGGTGATGACATCTGGTCCGACGTCCGTAGGTGCCCGCCCTAAAGAGGGCACATGCTCCGGGTTGGCGCTGCTGCTGTCCCTGTTTGTTGTCGTTCACCTGACTGAGGCCAATTGACAGGGCTCACCACGGGGAGGTCGACAACATGAGCCCCATCTTTGAATTCAACTGGCGATTTTATAGTTTTAATGCCGTAAAACGTGAGGAAAATAATGCTGTAAGGTATTGTTTTACACATGTAACAATAAGCAGTCAGACGTCTTATGCGTGAAACTGGCTTTTATGGTTTTAGTGGCAGTGCAGACCTTCTACAGGTGATTTGCTTACAAATTGATATAACAGAAATGGTGTGATATAATCTCATCTTTTTGGTTCCATATCAGTTAGGAATAACAATTTCACGGGTTTGCAATTAAGTTAATCTCCAGGATTTTGCTAAGAGTAGTTAAGGAGAAAAATAATAGGACCATTAGAACAAATATGCTTACAATGATACATATTAGTTGACCTGCTCCACAAGATAAACCTATATTGTGTCAGTCCTACTAAATAACAAACAGAATACAAATCTCTCAAAGAGTAGGTTTTTGATTTGAGTCGTTGGGAGTGGAGGGATCTCAGGGATGTGGTAAAGTTAGATTTAGTTAGAGATACAGCATGGACCTTCAGCCCACCGAGTCTGCAGTGATCGCCGCACATTGCAGAATCCTACACACGGGAGGGACAATTTTACATTTCTACTAAGCCAATACTTTAATGAAAGCAAATAGCTGGCTGTGTAATAAGACTTCACTAATGTTGCCCTGATTAATGTCGGTGATCAAATGGGGGAAATCAGGAATTTTTAGTATATCAAGAAAATCCCAGCTGCTGATTATCATGAAAACTTCCCAGAATTAAAGTAGTGGGCATTTTGCTTCAATAAGATACTTTTACTGTGACTTTTGAAATGTGAGAATAGATAGGATTGCAGATGTGAATGTGGATTGTATTGAACAAGATGGGGAAAGAAAATGAGTTGGGATTTATTCATTTATCATCACAATATACATGATTATCAGTTTTTTAGCCTTAGTGAATATTATCTCTAATGATACAGTATACAGACTTTAGAAGGATGAGACGATATCTTATAAAAACATATAACATTATTAAGGGATTGGACACGCTGGATGCAGGAAACATGTTCTCGATGTTGGGGGGGGGGGGGGGGGGGGAGTCCAGAACCAGAGGGCACAGTTTAAGAATAAGGGGTAGGCTATTTAGAACTGAGACGAGGAAAAACTTTTTCACACAGAGAGTTGTGAATTTGTGGAATTCTCTGCCTCAGAAGGCAGTGGAGGCCGGTTCATTGGATGCATTCACGAGAGAGTTAGATAGAGCTCTTATGGCTAGCGGAATCAAGGGATATGGAGAGAAGGCAGGAACAGGGTGCTGATCACATGAATGGCGATGCTGGTTCGAAGATCCAAATGGCCTATTCCTGCACCTATTGTCTATGTATCTATGTAGGACTGTAATATATATAAATTCCAATTTATTGGAAAACAATACAGTACTGTATAAGATGTTGGTGAGGCCGCATTTAGAATATTGTGTTCAGTTCTGGGCATCATGTTACAGGAAAGATATTGTCAAGCTTGAAAGGGTTCAGATAAGATTTACGAGGATGTTGCCAGGACTAGAGGGTGTGAGCTATAGGGAGAGGTTGAGTAGGCTGGATCTCTATTCCATGGAGTGCAGGAGGATGAGGGGAGATCTTATTGAGGTATACAAAATCATGAGAGGAATAGATCGGGTAGATGTACAGAGTCTTTTGCCCAGAGTAGGGGAATTGAGGACCAGATGACATAGGTTCAAGGTGAAGGGGATAAGTTTTAATAGGAATCCGAGGGGTAACGTTTTCACACAAAGGGTGGTGGGTGTATGGAACAAGCTGCCAGAGGAGGTAGTTGAGGCTGGGATTATCCCATCGTTTAAGAAACAGTTAGACAGGTACATGGATATAGCAGGTTTGGAGGGATATGGACCAAGCGCAGGCAAGTGGGTCTGGTGTAGCTGGGACATTGTTGGCTGGTGTGGGCCAGTTGGGCCGAAGGGCCTGTTTCCGCACTGTATCACTCTATGACTCTACTGAAAAATCCGAATTTTGAAAGGTCACGTAAGCCAGAAACTCCCCAGGGAATGAACCCCTTACATGACATGGAAAGAGTTATCTCTGTAAATGCAACCGTACAGATTTTTCTCAAGGCCTCTGCATACTATTAAAACAAACACAGAACCGTGACCAGGAGCAAACATTTATATTATAATTGCTATTGAAAACGCTGTCTTGAAAACCTAAGCAGTTTGCTTAAGTTACAGACTAGTTTTAAAATGAGATTTAAAAAAAAGATGCATCTTGTACTGATTATGATAGTAATACTTCTAAGAATAAACTTTGGGAGTGGCGCTTTAGTAAGACTATCAGCAACTATTATATGCTTTTGTGGTTTCTTCCCAGTGGGAGGTAAGGGATTATATAACAGTTGGTGTAAGCCCCTGCATTTCATTCTTGTGACTGGAATTTAATAAATTTCCCTGTTCCGAGAGAGAACATCTTTCTCCTCTTGTATTTGTCCCGTGTGAACTATATTTAATCATTACGTTCTTAGTTGTGTGGACAAACAGCACAAAATTGCCTATGGTTGTGATTATTTAGTAATTTTATGATGGCAGAATATGCCACAATGTTGACTGAGGGACCTTTCCTGTAGTGGATGTTGAAGGAATTATTTGAAGAGATCGGGGTATCAATAGAGGTAGATTTAAAAAAGCACAAACGCAGCCTTATTAAAGTTCACTATCCATGCTGCTATCTACGACATTACATTTAGCAAAATAGTGGTGTGGGTATTTGGTTGTGTAACCTTTGAACCTATGCAGCTGGTTCTGCTATAACATGATAGTTCTGATCCTATGAAATCTGGTGTAATAGAGTTTTGTGTTATAAAAACAATTATGCCAATGGGAAAAGGGGTTAGGCGACCAGAGTGTTTAAAACTTGTAATACCAAGGTTATTTTTCCCGCAAGATTCGCAAACATAAAGGTATTTTTTTTAATAACTAGGTTTATTTTGCTTACTGCAAGCTAAAAATACTGACGACTCTGTGTCAAATTGTTTGATAGAGTATCATCCCACAAGTGTCACTAGAAGCGATCTCTTGTTCATTTCAGTGGCCACCCATGATGAAGTAGCAGCTGTTCAGAGACAATTGTGTCTGATTACTGCGGGGAAGTTACATGGAAACATTTTCTTCCATGACAGACTTTTTCCTACACATCAATTTCCAATGTAACATTAAATGGTTATTAAACCTGTGTATTAGAAATAGTGTTCCTTAATTCATCAATCGTGCTATATTCAATATGTGTTGTGGAAACCTGCCTTTTAGCAGAACTACTTGCATCAGGACTGTATTAAGAAATGATTAAAAAGGAATTTACATCAACACTTATCGATTGATTTTGGCTTTCTCATAAATTAGTTTAATCTGTTCAAATTGCAGATCCGAGGTGATCTCAGCCATATTCTTGAATTATTCCATTCAGCCTGGACGTCATTGCTAAGGAATTTGAAACTTAAACATTTGGTACCAAAAGCCAATAGTATATCGATTGTCCTCATTTGATGTTATGAATGGGAAGTGTTGCCCACGTGGGATGTGTGGGATGAGTTTGAAAGTGGAGTATCATTTGATCTTTGTCTTTGTGTAGGAGATGGTGGGAAATATATCCACCAGTCTAGACAGTAGTGTTCTGAGGAAAATCATTATACTCAGCTGCAATGGACAAGATGGGAGCAACTGGATGAGTGCATTCTTTTAATTGGCCATTTATGTTTGGTATGGGGTGATATTGCAAATTGAAATTACCAGTATTGTCATGCTGCTTTCTTTCATTTTATTCTCTGATCTTTCATGTGTAAATGTTATCATGTTAAAATATATTTTCTTACAATATTTTAGCCTTTTGCTTATCCTCTTTCTCACTCTGATAACAACTAGGTAATCTGCTTCATTTAACAACATCACTGCAATGAGTTCCCTGGTCATTATCTGAATGCTGTGCATGGGGTCTGTTATGTACAAGGCTACAGCTTTTCCTGATTTTGACTGGAAAGTGCTTTGAATCTTTGTGAACAGCAGATACTGGTTAACAAACAAAAAGCCACAAAGTGCTGGAGAAAATCTGCAGGGTCATCTAACGTCTTTGGAGAACATGATTAAGCGATGATTCAGGTCGAAATTGAAGAAGGAAATCCCGGCCCTTTGAAGGGTCCTGATCTGAAACCGACTATTCGTTTTCTCCAGAGATAGACACAAAATGTTTAGTTCAGGTTATTTATTGTATTGTGTACCGAGGTACAGTGAAAAGGTTTTTTTGGAGAACAGTGAAATGCTGTAGTAACTCAGTGGGTCAGGCAGCATCTCTGGGGAAAAAAGAATAGGTGATGTTTTGGGGTGAGACCCTTCTTCAGAATGAGAGACAGGGGACTCTCCAGAGAATCCAGCATCTCCAGAGATGCTGCCTGACTTGCTGAGTTACTCTAGCACTTTGTGCATTCTGGATCAGTTCCTGTGGACTGGAGGGTAGCCAATGTAACTCTACTTTTTAAGAAAGGAGGAAGAGAGAAAACAGGGGGAATTATATATAGGGTTACACAAAAAGCTGGAGAAACTCAGCGGGTGCAGCAGCATCTAAGGAGCGAAGGAGATAGGCGACGTTTCTGGTCGAGACCCTTCTTCGAATTATATATAGACCAGTTAGCCTTACATCGGTAGTGGGGAAGATGCTGGAGTCGATTAATAAAGATGTTATAGCAGCGCATTTGGAAAGCAGTAACAGGATCGGTCAGCAAGGATTTATGAAGGGGGAAATCATGCTCAACTAATCTTTTATAATTTTTTCAGGATGCAACAAGTGAAATGGATAAGGGAGAGCCAGTGAATGTGGTCTATGTGGACTTTCAAAAAGCCTTTGACAAGGTCCCACACAACAGATTTGTGTGCAAAATGAAAGCACATGGTATTGGGGGTAGGGTATTGACACACATAGAGAACTGGTTGGCAGTCAGGAAGCAAATAGGAATTAACAGGTCCTTTTCAGAATGGCAGACAGTGACTAGTGGGGTGCCGCAAAGCTCGGTGCTGGGACCCCAGTTGTTTACAATATATATTAACGATTTAGATGAGGGAATTCAAAGTAAATTAAGTTTGCGGATGACACAAAGCTGGGTGGCGGTGTGAGCTGCCAGGAGGATGCTAGGAGGCTGCTGGGTGACTTGGATAGGTTGGGTGAGTGGGCAGAAGCATGACAGATGCAGTATAATGTGGATAAATGTGAGGTTGTCCAGTTTGGTGGCAAGAACAGGAAGGCAGATTATTATTTGAATGGTGTCAGAGTAGGAGAAGGGGATGTGCAACGAGACCTGAGTGTACTTGTACATAATCACTGAAAGTAAGCATGTAGGTAAAGCAGGCAGTGAAGAAAGCCAATGGCATGTTGGCCTTCATTGCAATTGGATTTGAGTTTAGGAGCAAGGAGGTTCTACTGCAGTTGTACAGGGCCCTGGTGAGACCGCACCTGGAGTATTATGTGCAATTTTGGTCTCCTAATTTGAGGAAGGACATTATTGCTATTGTGGAAGTGCAGCGTAGGTTCACCAGCTTAATTCCCAAGAATGGGTCGACTTGGTTAGATTTGCTGGAATTTAGCAGGATGGGACGGGATCTTACAGAAACATATAAAATTCTTAGTTGACTGGACAGGGTAGATCCAAGAAAAATGTTCCCGACATTGGGGGAGTCCAGAACCTAGGACTGAGATGAGGAAAAACTTTTTCACCCAGAGAGTCGTGAATCTGTGGAATTCTCAACCACAGAAGGTAGTGGAGGCCAATTCACTGGATGTTTTCAAGAGAGAGTTAGATTTAGCTCTTGGGGCTAATGGAATCAAGGGATATGGGGAAAAAGCAGGAACGGGGTACTGATTTTGGATGATCAGCCTTGATCATATTGAATGGCGGTACTGGCTCGAAGGGCCGATTGGCCTACTCCTGCACCTATTTTCTATTTTCTATGTGAAAGGTGCTATTCTTTTAAGCAAATGACTTCCTTGGTTCCTCTGTAGCACCAAGTTGTTTTTCATCCAGGTGCTCTTCACAACACCCAGTGACCACTCCACATGGTTATTATTTATTCACTGCTGGTCCTCTGGAGAAATTGAATGGAGTTTGCCACTCGTCATAATGAAGTATGTCTTCCAGCTCCAAGCATTTGACAGCACTGGGCTTGTACTTGCTGGAGTTTAAAAGAATGAAGGGGGGCCTCATTGAAACGTACCGAATAGTGGAAGGCTTGTTTAGAGTGGCGGTAGACAAAACTGCTGGAGAAACTCAGGGGGTGCGGCAACATCTATGGAGCGAAGGAAATAGGCAACGTTTCGGGCCAAAACTCTTCTTGTTTAGAGTGGCTTGTTTCGAGTGGATGTGGAGGGGATGTTTCCATTAGTGGGAGAGTCTAGGACTGGAGGTCATAAGAGGCTTCAGAATTAAAGGACGTTCCTTTAGGAAGGGGGTGAGAAGGAATTTCTTTAGTCAGTGGGTGATGAATCTGTGGATCTATTTGCCACAGAAGGCAGTGGAGGCCAAGTCAATGGATATTTTTAAAGCAGAGGTGGATAGATTCTTGATTAATATGGGTGTCGGGTTGTGGGGAGAAGGCATGAGAATTGAGTTAGGAGGGAGAGATAGATCAGCTATGATTGAATGGTGGAGTAGACTTGATGGGCTGAATGGGCCTAGTTATGCTCCTATCACTTATGACCTTGTGTTGTGATGTACTGTTGAATAAAAAATACCTAAGATTGTAGGTGACTTCCGCATTACAGAAGATGGGTGGAGAGGGGAGGAATGATTTGTATTGTAATGTGCAGTAATGCAAAGCTATGTCATTTGCATGTGCATCAAGAGACATTGATTATTTGGGGGAAAAAAGGTGTTTATGTACTTTTCTCACAAATTCTGTAAGTGTGAATTTTATTCAATATCTCAATTTTTCCATTACTGGTTTGTGAATTCTGTACCGGTAAATCTTTGTTGCCTGAATGGAAATTTTGCATGGAGGCTGCTTATATGTAGTATTTGGTTTTAAAGTGTCAACAGCGTTTTTGATCACATAGCCCTCAACGTCTATTACCTGGCAAGCATGGACAACCTGTAAGACTGCAGCACTGAGGAATCCCTTTTGCTAATGAAACTATAATCCATTGGAGATTGGGGTACTCAGAGTGGGAAATAAAGGGATAATCTGCAGACAGACGTTGAAATCTGGAAGGTTAAGATCGGCTATATTACGTTTGATGCTGAACACTGTTTTCAACATTATGCAACATTGCGTTCCAGTATAGTGTTAAAACAGTGGGAGCCACAGTAGGGATAATTTTGACTTGTTGGAAGCTCATTAACTGACAATCAATTGTGTATTTCTGATCAAAAGTTGTTAAATTTACAGTCCCTTGATACACTGCATCAATCTGGGGTTTATTTACTCACCTGGCTATCCTTGGAGCCAACCTTTACATTGGACCTGTCATAAGATCACAAGTGAGAGGAGCAGAATTAGTCCATTCGGCCCATCAAGTCGATTCCAATCATGGCTGATCTATCTCTCCCTCTTAACCCCATTCTCCTGCCTTCTCCCCATAGCCCCTGGCACCTGAACAAACATTGTAAGAGTGGGAATCAGTAGCAGTGTCCACAAATTAGCATAGCGTCGGATTACCTGTTGGTTTTCAGTTGAAATCGTCTGATTTTCGAATTAATATATTTGTTTTGTTTTATTTCTTGTTGCAGACTTACATTGGAAATGTCGTGATATCTTTAAACCCCTACAGACACTTGCCCATCTACACCCCAGCAAAAGTAGAAGAGTATCGTAACAGGAACTTCTATGAGCTCAGTCCCCACATGTAAGTACAACAACGCTGAACTTACTGCAGTTGGCTCGTATCAAAAGACAGCACAAGTTCCAAGCTGTTTACCTTGGATGAGAGAGGAAGAAAGCGGAAGTGTTTTCTTTTTAAAGCTTTTATTCAGTCTGATCTACTCAGTTCAGTATAATTTGTTTAGAATACTGCAGCCATCTGACAAGCTATTCCATAATTGAAAAATCCATCAATTCTCTGTTTGATTCCAGAAATTCTTTGGTCTAAATATGGTATGTTTTGTTCACATTTAATTTGTCCCGGCAACATCTATTGATGTATTTTGTAAAGTAAACCAGGATAGTCTTTTGAGCGTTTGAGCTCATGTAGAGAGCTGGGGAAAATACAGGCGGCATGGTTGTCATGTGGTACATTACAGTCCAGAACTAATATGATTTTACAGATAAGTAAAAACAAAAGTGAAGGATTAGTATATTCTTTGGCTCGTAAAAATGAGTCATAATATACCTCTATCCAGTCAAAGTTGTTACTAAGGAGGAATAGGATGTCGTTTATGAAAACAGCATTTTCAATGATGAAGTTTCATAATAAGAAAGATTTTTAGAAGACTTTCAGATCATTTTAACATGATTAAATATTGTATTGTTTTGTGGTCATTGAAGGGAGTTTATAACTACAACATACAGTGCTACATATAAATATTAATGGTAGTTTAGATTAAAAACACACTCTTCAAATTATTTTCATAGCTACAAATAAGTTAGCAGATAATTGGCTATTTTATCATTTTCCATATTGCGAATACACTTATTCAAAAATATATAACATAGGACCAGTCTGAAGAAGGGTCTCGACCCGAAACGTCACCCATTCCTTCTCTCCAGAGATGCTGCCTGTCCCGCTGAGTTAAGGGCCTGTCCTACCAGCATGCAACTATATGCGATGAACGCGATCAAACCGGCAGCGGGGGCCGCGCGGAGGTCGGGTGATCCCCTGTACAGGGCCGTTCCCACCAGCATGCGCCTGCATGCGGCAAGCGCAACTAAACCGGCAGCGAGGGCCGTGCGGAGGTTGGGAGAGTGGCGCAACGCGGCGCAAAGCGAGGCGAACTTGAAGCGAGTCCAAAGTAAGTTCGCCAGGACTTAGAGGGGTACACAGAGAGGGGCACCGAGACACACACACATACAGGGCCACGGAGCCACACACATAGAGGGTCATGGAGGCACTTACAAATAAGTTCACGGAGGCACGATGTCCGGGCGGTGTGTAAATGTCGAGGCGACTGCGAGCCGACAAGCCGTTGCCGCGCGGGATTTTTAGACATAGTCGGTTTTTCGGAGCACCGCGCGGTGTCGGGACGAACTCCGCACAATTCCGCGCGGCTCCGGCGATCGATGTGGGACCAGCCCCGCGACGCCGGATGGCTCAAGCGACCACATTAGGTCGCGCTAATCGCGTAGAGTTGCATGCTGGTGGGACAGGCCCTTAACTCCCGCTTTTTGTGTCTATCTTTGGAGATATTAAGTAGGTCAGGCAGTATGTGTGAAGAGAGAGCGAATGTTAATTTTTGAGGTTAATGGCCCTTCCTTCGAACTACACTCCCATACACTTCCAGTGGGTCACAGGGGCTCGAGAAGCTTTGTATTTGTGTACCAGGCTCCCTAGAATACTGCAGTCAAGCATATGTCAAACGAGCAGAATAGCCCGTAGGTTGAGGTATTGTTGTCGACTATCACTATTTGCCAATTTTTTGACTGAAGTGCTGCGTACTGGATAGAAATCTTCATGATTTGTGGTCCCAGGCCCTGGTGTATGGAGCATTCCACAAGGCAGATGTGAGTAGCAGGTTATAACCTGATCATGATTAGGTGTGTGAGTGCGTGCTTGTGCTTGTGTGTGCCCTGTGAGGAAAGGGCCAGAACGTGGTTCACCGTCATGAGAGGAGTGTATTGCCAAATAGGCCATCAAATAAGATTAATTGGTGTGCCTGACTATAACTATTGACTGTCAATACGATTCACATACCAGGAAGGCTTGTGAATGTTGCTGTCCTGTTTTGACTGTGCTGTAACCACTTTGCTCCTGCTCATTGCCTCCGTCTGTTGACCAGGTTATGTATTGTTCAGTAGTCTGAAGAAGGGTCTCAGCCATAAAACGTCACCCATCCCTTCTCTCCAGAGATGTTGCCGGTCTCGCTGAGTTACTCCAACATTTTGTGTCTTTCTTTGGTTTAACCCAGCATCTGCAGTTGCTTCACACACATTTATTGTTCAAACTTGGTTTGTAATTCAACATGGTTAAAACCAATACTAAATCAATAATATTGCCCACACCTGTGTGATTGAGAATCGTTCTTATTCTTGAGCTCCACAATATCTGTTTGCACCAATGATTGTGCCAGTTGGTCTTCCACTCATCACAGACATTTTTTATAGTCCCTTTTTAATATTTACAACACCGTTCAAAAACATAAATGGTGCTAATTGAGATTTCAAGCATCTTGTGTATATTTTATCGTATGATGTGATTCACTTGTACATGCAAGCAAACAGCTCAATCAACAAAATCAACCAGGCTGTTAAGGATCAGACACGCCTAATGTGGAGAAGGTTCTATGGAGCGAGGGAAATAGACATGGTTTCGACCCGGAACTTTGCCTATTTTCTTCGCTCAATAGATGCTGCCTCATCCGCTGAGTTTCTCCAGCATTTTTGTCTGCCTGCGATTTTCCAGCATCTGCAGTTCCTTCTTAAACCTAATGTGGAGAAAGCTGCTTTAAATTTAAATGGTCAGGAATTACATTAGTAGAAACCCTAGATAAATAACATGAAAGGCTACAATGAAACCAACCCTCCAATCATGGCAGAAGACCAAGAAATGTTTGGTGAAATTTGGGACAGTGATATTATTTCATCCCCCATTTATTCCAGACCTGTAATAGTACTTTATTTTTAACATTCTCCCCTCCCCTCATTTTTGTTATGAACTAATTTATGTCCTGTTATAAAATATTATCGAATAAACGGCCATTTAACAGTGCACACCATGGTGAAAAAGACAGTCATATCTGTTAATTACCATATTATACAAAGCTTTGCATTTACGCTGGTGAATGGGGCGAGAATCAATAGGAACCAGAGGAACAACTTGTTCACGCAGAGGGATTTAGGTTCATGGAACGAGATGCCAGAGGAGATAATTTGGATAGGTACTAAAACGGCATTTAAAAAACACTTGGACATTGATAGGCCTAGGGAACGTTTAGAGGCATATGGGCCAAAAACGGGTAAATGGGACTAACTTAGTTGGGGCACCTTGTGAACAAGTTGGGCCGAAGGGCCTGTTTCAACATCGTAGGAGTCTATGTATGACTCTATGAATAGAATAAACATATAAGATTATTAAGGGTTTGGACACGCTTGAGGCAGGAAACATGTTCCTGATATTGGGGGGAAGGGGGTCCAGAACCAGGGGCAATAGTTTAAGAATAAGGGGTAAGCCATTTAGAATGGAGATGAGGATAAACATTTTCACACAGAGAGTTCATGTTCATAAGTTCATAAGTTCATTTATTGTCACATACACCAATTGGTGTAATGAAATTCACTGGAGAGTTGTGAGTCTGTGGAATTCTCTGCCTCAGGCAGTGGAGTCCGGTTCTCTGGATGTTTTCAAGAGACAGTTAGAGCTCTTAAAGATAGTGGAGTCTAGGGATATGGGGAGAAGGCAGGAATGGGGTACTGATTGTGGATGATCGGCCATGATCACATTGAATGGAGGTGCTGGCTTGAAGGGCCAAATGGACTACTCCTGCACCTATTGTCCATTGTCTATTGTCTACTCTACTCCTTGAAAAGGGCATTAAACTAGAGACATTTGGTGCCTTGGGAAGTTTAATATTTGGGTAGAGGGCCTACATCTGCTAAATTTTACTGTGCATGATGCGCAAGGCAATACCCACTTGGTAACGGCCTTTCCAATGTGGAGCAAGGAAGCGATAGGGTTTCAGCTCATAGGGTAAGGGGATGCAGAAAAGAAGGCCCAGGACAAATGTGGGGGATAACTGTGCATCAGTCAGTAGGCATGAAGGTGAGGGCCTTGAAAATGTAGTCAGGCCATGGAAATGAAATTGTTTCACTGCAAGGGGTAACTTGAAGACTTGAAATAGATATAGTGCTTGTGCACCTGCACAAGATCAATAAAAATGGATCTGAATTCACAGATGATTAAGGCACTAATAATGTTTATACTGGTGTTAAAGAAGGAACTGCAGATGCTGGAGAATCGAGGGTTAAACAAAAAGCTGGAGAAACTCAGCGGGTGCATTCCATTCAGATGGAAGAAGGGTCTCGACCCGAAACGTCGCCTATCTCCTTCGCTCCTTAGATGCTGCTGCACCCACTGAGTTTCTCCAGCTTTTTGTGTAACCCATGTTTATACTGGTGCTATTTTCTCACAGGCTGTAAATAATTAGTTTATCTGGATTGATCTGAGAGATTTACATTTACATGCCACTGTGTCATTGTTCCTCCTTCTTGTTGTAAACATAGAAACATAGAAGATAGGTGCAGGAGTAGACCATTCGGCCCTTCGAGCCAGCACCGCCATTCAATGTGATCTTGGCTGATCATCCAAAATCAGTACCCCGTTCCTGCTTTTTCCCCTTATCCCTTGATTCCATTAGCTCTAAGAGCTAAATCTATCTCTCTCTTGAAAACATGCAGTGAATTGGCCTCCACAGCCTTCTGTGGCAGAGAATACCATAGATTCACAACTCTCTGGCTGAAAAAGTTTTTCCTCATCTCAGTCCTAATTGGCCTAACCTTATTCTTAAACTGTGACCCCTGGTTCTGGACTGCCCCCAACAGGGAACATTTTTCCTGCATGTAGCCTGTCCAATCCCTTCAGAATGTTATATGTTTACTTGTCATCATTAGTCAATTCCCATGAAAGTAGAACATACAGAGATGCTCACGACTCATCCGTTACTCAGTGGGGCAGTACTCTCAGATACGAAGTGGAACGTTGTGATGTTAAGGTCCACTCCCAATGTGATAATTAAACTGAACTAACAATAAGGACCAGTAATGTCACAGAAGGGGTCTCAGAAGGATATTTAAAGAAGAGCAGGTGTGTTCTTATAATGGCCTGGACAATATTTATCCTAGGAAAGGTTCAGAGGGATATGGGCCCAACGTGGGCAAATGAGACTAGCTTAGAAAGGGCATCTTGGTTGGCATGCACGATTTGGGCTGAAGGGCCTGTTTCTGTGCTGTATGGCTGTATAACTCACATTACTAATTTTTAATGATCATCACCAAAGATCCCATAGCAAGAAAGATAGATCACTCAACGAAAAAGACGTACTACGGACATGGGCAGATTCATGGGTAATTTTCGGCCCCATTTCCGTAACCGGCTTCCGTCTCCGCACCAAAGATCCCATAGGGGAGCAAAGATAACTAGTGCGGAGATGGGAGCCGGTTACGGAAACATCCTCGTAAAAATAAAAGTTATTTGATAAAAATCTTCTCCTCATTTTCAGAATCATAGTTTATTCACACAAACTGTTCCCCAGCAACGTTCATTACACTGCGAGTTGGGTCGGGTCGGGTCAGGTCGGGTTACTGAAATGGATGATAAAAAGGCCCATGTTCCGCTCCGTTGCGTACTACACGTCAGCCCATTGCATTAAGAAGGAGTGGTCTATCTTGCTTGCTATAGGATCTTTGATTATCACAATGCTTGGTGTGGGGCCTTGCTGTGCATTATTTGGCTGTAATGTCTATTACACTGAATTAGCAACGTCACTTCAACATAGTTCATTGTTTGTAAAATATTTTTGAATGAGCTACAATGAAGAAAAGTGTTATTTGAAACGTTAATTTTCTCTCACCAACATCACTCCACAAAATTATAGGTTGTCTAAAGTTCTCTAACACCATAGAAGGCTCTGTCCATTCCCTGTGTAAGAAAAGATATTGTGATCGGAAATGAAACTAAAGTCTTCGGATAAAATTAGGGTGTGTTGGGTTTTGGATGCATTGTCTCCTATTGCCACAGCCAATCCATGCTCCATTCATGCTCAACAATTGCACATTTAATTTTCCACAGGTTAGAATTCAGGAATTGCTGACTCACTACCCTCTAATCTTGCAATTCACTTCTTATTCTATCAGAATCAGAATCACACTTTGTATGCCAAGTGTGTTTTACAACATATGAGGAATTTCATTGGCCAGGTCAGTCATACAATTCAAAGCAACAGATCGTTCAAAAACACATTTTAACATGAACATCCACCACAGTGACTCCTACACATTCCTCACTGTGATGGAAGGCAAAATAATGTTCAAGTCCTTTCCCTTAGTTCTCTTAGTTCTTCCTCGGTCGTGGGCCTTGAGCCCCCGTTGACGGGACGATCTTGACTCCCGTAGCCGGCGGCATTTCGGGCCCTCCGCGTCGAGGCGATCCGCTCCCGCATCAAGGGGTTGTCAGCTCCCCCGCTCTGGACGATCGAACCTCGCGTCGGGGCTGGTCGATCCTTCTGCGGCGTTGGAGCTCCAACTAGCCTCTCCCGAAGACTGCGAGCGCTTGATGGTAAAGTCCGCAGTGGTTGCAGTGGGAGCGATCCCAGGCAAGGGATCAGCTCTGATGTTGTCCGCACCCTGCGGTGGGGTTCACGACAGTCCGAGGAGGCCTCCAGCTCCATCGATGGAAGGCTGCAGAGCCCTGAGAATGTGATCCGAAAATTGATCACATCTCCGGCAAGTTAGGAACTTGAACAAAAAGGTTTCCCCCGATCCCCTCGCCCTCCCTCCCTCCACATAAAACAAGCCGTAAAACATTCAAACAAACTTTTAACACACTAAAAAATTACAGGGCCGAGATGAGAAGGACTTTTTTCACACAGAGAGTAGTGGGTCTCTGGAACTCTCTGCCACAGAGGGTAGTTGAGGCCAGTTCATTGGCTATATTTAAGAGGGAGTTAGATGTGGCCCTTGTGGCTAAGGGGATCAGAGGGTATGGAGAGAAGGCAGGTACGGGATACTGAGTTGGATGATCAGCCATGATCATATTGAATGGCGGTGCAGGCTCAAAGGGCTGAATGGCCTACTCCTGCACCTAATTTCTATGTTTCTAAAAAGAATGGAAAAACGAACAGACTGCCGGCAGGGCAGCCATCTCCCCGGTGCCCCCTGGTGGTCTATACTATGTAGCTGATCTATATCCCGCTGTATACTTTCACAGCCTTCCTCACAGCGAACCTAGCAGTCTTGGTGTCACCTGCAAGCCTACTAACCAACCCATCAACGTTTTTAATATATATTACAAACAGGGGTCCCAGTACAGATTCCTGTGGAATGCCATTGGACACAGATATCCAACCTGAATATTGTCCTTTCATCAACCCTCTGCCTTCTATCAGTAATCAAGTTTTGAATCCGGCCGACCAAACCGCGTGCATCTTAATCTTCTGTGTCGTCCTATAATGGGGACTTTATCAAAGGCCTTACTAAAATTCATGTAGGCAAGATCCACCACCCTCCCCTTATTAATCACCCTTGTTACCTTCTCAAAAAAACTCGATCGACTTAACAAGACATGTCCTGCCATGCTGACTATCCCGAATTAACACATTCTCTTCCAAATGGGAGTAAATCCTATGCTGGAGAATCCTCTCCAAGAGCTTCCATTGCTCACCGGCCTATAATTCCATGGATTCTTTCTACTTTCCTTCTTAAATAAAAGAACAACATTAGCTTCTTTGCAGTCCTCCGGGACTGCCTGTGGTTGAAGAAGACACACATATAATTGTCAGAACTTCCGGAAATGCTTTCATCCCTCTACTCCATTACTCTGAAGAAGGTTTCCCAACCCAAATCGTTATCTGTCCATTCCCTCCACAGTTTAGTTTAGTTTAGAGATACAGCGCAGAAACAGGCCCTTCGGCCCACCGAGTCCGCACCGACCAGCGATCCCCGCACATTAACACTATCCTGCACACGCTAGGGACCATTGACACTTATACCAAACCAATTAACCTACGAACCTGTACATCTTTGGAGTGTGGGAGGAAACCGAAGATCTCGGAGAAAACCCGCGCGGTCACGGGGAGAAGGCACAAACTCCATACAGACAAGTTCCCATAGTCTGGATCAAACCTGGGTCTCTGGCACTAAGGCAGTAGCTCTACCGCTACGCCACCGTGCCGTCCGAAGTTATGATCGTGTACTTTAATTATTCAACTTGAATAGTTATGACTCTTCTTCAGTTCCCATCAACCATTCACTGTGCTAAATTGACCTAATCCAGGTGGAAGAGTTGTAGATCAGATACATGTTTTGGTAGAAGATAGACACAAAATGCTGGACTAACTCAGCAGGTCGGGCAGCATCTCTGGAGAAAAGGAATTGGTGACGTACTCCATGCAGACAGCACCCGTAGTCGGGGTCGAATCCGGGGCTCTGATTCTGCATGTGGTGTAAGGCAGCAATTCTACCACTGCACCACCATCCACCCCGCTGCCTAACTGCTGAGTTCCTCCTGCAGTTTATTTTTTGCTCAAGATTCTTGCATCTGCAGTTTCTTTTGTCTCCTGCTCTGAACATAGGTTGTCGCAGTTACCTTATTTTTCCTTGGTACATTTGTGATCTATGCATTATCCTGTGTTACATAGTAAAATCCAGGAAATCTGACCATCATCACTAGCCATGTTTAGTCATGGTATGAAAATAATGCCAGAGTTGAATACAATGGAAATGTGTTACATCTGATGAGTAATCCATGCCGGGAGTAAGGAATGATGTTTTTCCGGTTTGGTTTGCAGTGTTTCAGGAAGACTATCTGTTTTGGAACAATGACTGTAGAGAAACTGCATAATGGTCACGTCTATTAAGGAAAACATTTATTTGGCAGATTATTGCCTTGATATTGCTCCATTTCTATCCGAGAACATTGTGGGATTTCATCCAAGTACGAACTTGAGAACTGCCAAAAATAAACTTAGAATTTATAGTGTTCCCAAAAAGATTACATAAACAAAGATTATTTGACAGTGACCATTTCCCAAAGGACCCCTGCCTTTTCCCTGTTAGATACATTTCTGTGCACACATGCCAGAAATTGCAGCACTATAGTGGGAACATTTTATGAATGACTAGACCATTTGCATTCAAACTAAACCCCATTCCCATACAAGTATTAACAGTGTTGCGAATTACTGGTCCAATGATTTATTCTTCAATCACGATCTGCTAATACAAAGCTATCGTGTTTTGAAGAGAAATTGATTTATTTTGCCTACATTTCTAGTGCTATTTCTTCTCCATTTTTTTTCTCTCAGCGGCGACATGCGTCCTACCCTGAGTCACCAAATAGTGAGCAGCTATAGAAAATCATTAGTTTTTCTTGCCATTTACCCTTTTAGGGCTGCATTCAATTATAATGGCCAATCTTAGATCTAAACATAGATGAATGCCTTTGGTGGTCGAAGCTGGTCCTGTCTGATTCCTGCAGCACATCTACTCCTGTTTAGAGTTGTTAAATGCGTGGAGAACTTTAAAAAACTTTTGACAAAGCTCCCTTGCAGCTAGTTTTTTCCCCCCCTCATTGAAGGTAATTAGTCATTTCGTAAGCCTGGCTGCAACCCAGAGAAAGAGAGACCAGTAAATAGGATACTTGGTATGGAGTGAATTCTAAAGGAAAACAGAGATTCATATTGGCACATGACTTTTAAGGGGCTGTCCCACTTGGGCGACCTAATTGGCAATTTTAGAAGAGTTTAAGAGAGTTTGAAAAAATGTCATGTTGAAGACCTCCTTCGACTATGTAGAAGACCTCCTTCGACTATGTTGAAGACTAGTTTCGACTAGCTACGACTAACTTCAGGAAAATTGGACACCGAATAGTGGAGAGTGAAGATGACCTCCTTCGACCTCCCTTCGACTATGATGAAGACTCTCTACGACTACCTTCGACTACCTACGACTAACATGCTGACCCACTACGACCTACTACGACTAAACCTACGAGTAAAAAAAGTGTCTACTTTTTCCATGGCAACCTTTTTTTTACTTGCGGGCATTTTTCAACATGTTGAAAAATACGCCGCGACCTAGCTGAGGCCTCGGGTACACGGGGACTACACTCGAGCATGAAGGAGAGTCACAAAGACCTCCTACGACCTCGTGTCAACCATGCTGTGAGTATGAGTCGAGGGCAAACTCGCCAGAACTCGCGGACTAGGTCGCCCAAGTGGGACAGCCCCGTTAGAGTATAAACGGCACAGGGATACATATAGATACAAAGAAAGATAAAATCAATTGTTAGTACCTCAGCATCTAATTTGTGATAATCTGTATTTGTTAAGTATCTACCCGCACAAAAATACCTCATCTGATCCACTGGTGAGAGAGACTAGGACCAGAGGTCATAGCCTCAGAATTAAAGGGCGCTCTTTTAGAAAGAAGGTGAGGAAGAACTTCTTTAGTCAGAGGGTAGTTAACCTGTGGAACTCATTGCCACAGAGGGCTGTGGAGGCCAAGTCAGTGGATATTTTCTAAGCATAGACAAATTCTTGATTAGAATGGGTGTCAAGGGTTATGGGGAGAAGGCAGGAAAATAGGATTAGGAGGCAGAGATTGCATGGCAGAGTCGACTCGATGGGCCGAATGGCCTAATTCTACTCCTATAACCTGTGAACTTGTGAATTGTAACATTTCATCACAAATAAAATACATTGGTGCATTCAGATATAAACATATTGGTGCCAGAAAATTAGACTAAGCCATTCATAAGAGCAAACTGTACTGATGGCAAAATGAGATTACTGCGTTGAAATCACTTCAGACTCTTCAGAATTTTAATTCCACAAAGCGATTTTAGTGTTTCTTTCCCAAATATATATTCTCTTTTTGAAATTTTAGGTTCTTTGGGCTGTGTTGATAAGTTTATACCTTTTAGTTACTAAAGTGCGAAGTCATCAAACTTGGCATGCCTTTGGTTTGTCTGCTAATTGGTTTCCTGTAACTAAAGTCCATTTTCTTTCTTATTATTTTAATAAACCTTTCTTCCTCTCCATAATAGAGATATCCTTCCAACAAGACATTCAAAATTCATCCATATTCGACAGAATGTATATAGAATAAGCTATAACTCTTGGCTACTTTCTCTACAAATACTACTTTAAAAAGCCAGTTCAGCCTGAAACATCGAATGTTTTCCTTTTTACAGGAGTTATTCGATCATGTTGGTCTCTCACTTTTGACATGTTGGTTTCCAACATTCGGATATATTTGTGCTCTTTTATGGCCATGTTTGTCTGCAAAACGACAATATTTTCTATTATTTTTGCCTTATAAACAGCACTGCACTTAAATGATAAATATGGTGTTTCGTATTATGTTCACACATTTTCAGGACACAACTGGAACTTTGTAAAGGAGAAGGTTCAAAGCTTATTATTGAAGTTGCCACCATTAGTGAATAAGTCCTGAACAGAATGTTAATCCCTGAGGCATATTGGTAAAATAGATCCTTACACTGTGCTTACAGTAACCTGCAGAAATATTTTGGGATTTCTTGGAATAGGAAATGGTAGTAGAAGAGTGAACAATGAAACATACAGTCTCTATTTCAGAAGTAACCGTGGTAAATTGAAGTCTTTGTGTTCCAGATTAGAATTAGAAAAGAACGCGGAATTTGTTGTCACAGACATGCCAGTGAAACTGTAATGACAATCTGAACTAATTATTGAGGAAATTGATTTATGGAAGGGTGGCCTCACAGGGAAAATTAAAATTCGATAGAATTTCGATGGTAACGTAAAGGAAAAGTTCAGTGAAGTGCTTTCTAATGGCACAGATTCCATTTATGGTAATAACTGGCAATAGAGAATAGCGTTTTAAGCAGAATAACTGGTTGTGGATAAATGTGTGAGAAAAATGAGAGACACGAAGCAAAAGATTAAAGGACCAGTCCCACATGCGACTGCCGGCGGCATATCAGTCGCCAAAAGATTTTGAACATTTCAAAATCCAGCGGCGACAAAAAAAATGTTGCGACACTTGAAAAAACACCATGCGTCATACGTCATCACGCTGCATCACTGCCGCAAATTTTTGGGTGATCTGATACGTCAATCAATGTTGCCAGCAGTCGCCGAGGCATAGTAGCAATTTAGGTATGGTCAGGCAGTATCACTGAGTTTAATTATCACCGTGCTTCAATGGAGCAATGCATGTAGAGGAAAATTAATCAAATGATAACGTCATGTTGTATTAATGACTAGAATAGAGCTGCATGAGTTTGATTTAAGAACCAAGACGGAGAAGATTTTGCAGGGTGAATAAGGTTATATTTAAAATATTTAAGTGTACTCGTTAATTTAAAAGGCCAGAGGATATTTAAAAAATGGGACGAACCCTGATTGCAAAGAAAATAACATGAGGGCAGTGATGAAGGGTGATGATGGTCATGATCATGGACAGTAAAGTTGAAGATAGGAGACACCAAGGGTTAAAAAGCAGTGGTGAGAAGAGAGTAATAACCTCTCTTAACAGCAAATTGCAGTTAGACTTGGTCGAGAAATAAGATGAATTTAAAGAATGGACAAATTAAATTGGGCAAAGTAGAATGGGTCCAGAGAATGCATAGGAGAAGAGTTGTATTTTAGAGTTAGCTAAAGGATGGGAGCATTTTAGACCTTGCTTGTGGTTGTAAGATAATTGATAATCTCATTGTGTTGGATCCTTTTGGGAAAGATTATCAGTGTGAAGGTATTTTATGTGTGAAGGAAGGAACTGCAGGTACTGGTTTAAACCAAAGATAGACACAAAACGCTGGAGTAACTCAGCGGGACAGGCAGCATCTCTGGAGAGAAGGAATGGGAGACGTTTCGGGTGGAGACCCTTCTTCAGTGAAGCTCATGGGAAATGGAAAAGAGAGATATAGATGATGATGCAGAGCGATATAGAACAAATGAGTGAAAGACATACAAAAGAGGAATAATGATATAGGAAACAGGTCATTGTTAGCTGTAGCTAGGCGAGAACGAGAAGCTGATGTGACTTGGGTGGGAGAGGAATTTTATGTTTGATTCGAGTGACACAGACTTCGGTAATTGTTGTGAAATCAATGTGCCAGAGGGCTCTGATGCTGATGGCCCCTTGTATATAAGACTGTGGTGATGTTTGGTGATGATGGAAGCTGGGGAATATATGGAACTGACATCGAAAATAGGTGCAGGAGTAGGCCATTCGGCCCTTCAAGCCAGCACGCCATTCAATATGATCATGGCTGATTATCCAAAATCAATACCCCATTCCTGTTTTCTCCCCGTAACCCTTGATTTTGTTAGCTAAATCTGTCTTGAACCCATTAGGTGAGTTGGCCTCCACTGCCTTCTGTGGCAGAGAATTCCACAGATTCACAACTCTCTGGGTGAGAAAGTTTTTCCTCATCTCAATCCCAAATGGCCTACCCCTTATTCTTAAACTCTGACCCCTGGTTCTGGACTCCCCCAACATCGGGAACATTTTTCCTGCATCTAGCCTGTCCAATCCCGTCAGAATGTTATGTTTCTATCAGATTCTGTGATGGAAAAGAGGGCATGTGGAGGATAAGTCATGGACTTACTGAAGAACAGTGCAGCCTTCAGGAGGCTGTAGGCTGTTTCCTAATTAGACTTCTTGTCATTCAGGAGAGAGTTTTAAATTCTTTGTAAAATTTATTTAAAATTAATATCGATGTATCAGGAGAAGTTGGGGACAAGTTGCAAAAGGATTGAAGTGTTCGTGAAGGTAGCAGAGCAGCACAGCTGGTAGAGCTGCTGCCTCACAGCGCCAGAGACCCAAGATACGATCTTGACCTCAGGTGCTCTATGTGGAGTTGTGCACGTGCTCCCTCGTGATGGTGTGAGTTTCCTCTGGGTGCTCTGGTTTCCTTCCACTACCCAAAGATTTTGCTAATTGGCATCTGTCTAAAAATTGCCCCTAGTGTGCGGAGAGTGGATGAGAATGTGAGATAATATACAACTAGTGTCAACGGGTGATCAACAGTCAACATGGAGTTGGTGGGCCGAAGAGCCTGTGTCCATGCTGCATCTCTAAGCTAAATAAAATATTGAGAAACCACTTTCACTGGCATGTAGTGTTATCTGGGGCTTTGTAGGTAGCACCAATACTTGTGAGGAGAGGATTCTGGGTTCAAGTTTCAACCTGGAGTCGGAACATTAAATCGTGTGCTAATGGAGTATAAAGGGATTCTCATCTTTCTCATGCGAGATTAAACTGAGCATGCAATCTCAGGTGGACGTAGAATGGGCAGACTGGGGAAATGTGTAGGAAGGAACTGCAGATGATGGTCTGAAGAAGGATCTCAACCTGAAACATCACCTATTCCTTCTCTCCAGAGATGCTGTCTGACCCGCTGAGTTACTCCAGCTTTTTGTGTCTATCTTCGAGCAGACAGGGGTGTTTGGCCTCGACAAAGTCCACAAAAACAGATCGAAAAAACTGCAGATACTGGAAATCCGAAATACTGGAGCCACTCAGCAACATGTTTGGAAATAAATCATCTGAAAGATCTGAAGCATTAGCTCAGTTTCTCTTTCCATATACTGTATTTTAGGTGTTCCCAGCATTTTCAATTTCACAAAAAGCAGATAGTCTGGTTATCGTCACATTCTTTGTGAAACATTGCTGTTCTCAAACTGAATGTAACATTTCCTGCAATACAAGAGTGACTACATTTCTGAGGCATTTCTTCGCCCATAAGTCACTGTGCTAAATCCTCAGATATAGTTGAGTTTAAAGATACAGCGTGGAAACAGGCCCTTCGGCCTACCGAGTCGGCACCGACCAGCGATCCCCGTACATTAACACAAGCCCACACACACACACGGGACAATTTACACTTATACCAAGTATACAACCCCAAGCCAATTAACCTACATACCTGTACGCCTTTGAGGTGTGGGAGGAAACCGAAGATCTCTGAGAAAACCCATGCGGTCATGGGGAGAACATAGTCGGGTTCGAACCCAGGTCTCCAATGCTGTAAGGCAGCAACTCTACCGCTGCGCCACTGTGCCGCGCAAAGGTTGGAGCATGTGAGATATTAATTCAGTAACTAGTGCTAGCAAAGGATTAATGGGAATGTCAAGAGGATCAAACAAAGAATAGGTTCATAAGTCATGGGTTCAGCAAGGCATCAAGTATCTGACCATTGTCCCAGAAGCTCGGGAAGCTGAAGTGCTTATGGAATGTAGTTCACAGCATCTGATCACTAATTAGCACATTCATCCTCTGAAGCATTGTTTAACGATCTCTGCAGGAAGGAGGATAATTGAGCTGTGTACCGATTTCGCACAAGAGAACAAAGTACACTTTGGGAAGGAACTGCAGGTGCTGGTTTACACCGAAGGTAGACACAAAATGCTGGAGTAACTAAGCGGGAAAGGCAGCATCTCTGGACTGAAGGAATGGGTGACGGAGTGGGAGATATAGAGATATGAAAGTATAAGGAGGTGTGACAAAGAGGATGATCAAGGAAATGTAGAATGGTTCATTGTTAGTAATGGGGAAGGTGACAACGAGACATACAATCAGTATAATTATTCAGTAGGACAGTGAAACTAGTCGGAGAACTAGAATGGGGGAATGACGGAGAGACAGGGAAAACAAGGGTTACTTGAAGTTAGAGAAATCAATATTTAAGTCTCGACCAGAAACGTCGCCTATCTCCTTCGCTCCTTAAATGCTGCTGCACCCGCTGAGTTTCTCCAGCTTTTTGTGTAACCCTCAATATTTATACCGCTAGGTTGGTGTAAGCTAACCAAGCGACATATGAGGCTTACGTGATCTCCTGGTTCCTAAATACTTTAAATCCCCCTCCCATTCCCAAATTGACCTTTCTCTCCAGGGCCTCCTCTACTGAGGCCCAAAGCAATTTAGAGGAACAGAACCTCATATTTTGTTTGCATTTTATTCTGCATATCAAATTTTTGGGTAGTGATTTGTAAATTCTGAGAGGGCCAAGTTATGTTATCTGAATGGCTTGTATCTGTATAGGAGTGTGTTACTGACTGTACTGCAGTGCCAGAACCCTGATAGATAGCAAAACATTGAAAAATAATCAGACTGAGGGGTATTGAGGCTTGGTCCTGGTCAGGGCCAATACAACGATAATCTACAAATTCGGGAAAGATCTGAGAAAAGATTAATGCATAAAAATCACAATTGGATTTTGGATACCCAGCAGTATCATTATTAACTTCTCTAACTTCAAGTAACCTTTGCTTTCCCTCTCTCTCCATCCCTCCTCCCTCCGCAGGTCTGCGACCAGCCTGACTGTCGTCGATTACATTTTATCTCTGTTTGCTTTGTTGTTACCTTCTCCAAGCTAACGATGATCTATTCTGCATTTTCCTTAATCTCCATCCCTTTTGTCTCGTTTTCACACCTTACACTTCCTTATCTCCCTGTCTCCCTCTCCCCTGACTTAGTTTGAAGAAGTGTCTCGACCCGAAACGTCACCCATTCCCTCTCTCCTGAGATGCTGCCTGTCCCGCTGAGTTGCTCCAGCATCTTGTGTCTATCTTCCGTATTTCACCTTCGCCTCAGACTTCCTAACAGATAGTTGTAGGAATACTTGTATTTATTTCTGGAGATATCATCGCATGCTACAACTCACTCATCCAGTCAAACAGCTTTTCTTTCCTGCCAACAACAATCTTGTAACTAATAAACAAAGTTTTGAAAAAAAAAACAAGGATCACATACTGGAGTAGAAATTCCTTTGTGTGAAGCTACATTTTCAGCATAGGCACGACTCCACCCACTCATATCTCTCGACTTCAACCCTCTACTTCACCCTCCCTTACCAAAACCCAAGGCTCAGGCGGAGTAGACTTGATGGGCCGAATGGCCTAATTCTGCTCCCATCACTTATGAACATGAACACTACATGTACCGCTGAATTCCTAGGTGAACGTTATGTAATGTTCTCTTTTGTTCCGCTGTTGCCAGGAGATGTTTTAATTGTTGCAGAGATGAAGAAGTTCCTGTGGGTTTAGTCACGATGTGATCTGTGTTTGGTGGCAGTCATGGTATCCTCAGTTTAGTTTATTCCTTCCAAACAAGCTCGAGGACAATCAGGTTGTCCTTGAGTCTAGCGTGCTGTACCATTGAACTTCTGCGTCTCAGCCTTCGAGAGGCTCCAAACCTTTAGCTAGTTTGTTTAAAGTGCTGACAGGAATTGAAATACAAAGGGAGATTTTCTGCTTTAGTGCTGCTTTAATGCTCAGAGCATCAGGGCTGGGATGCACAATTTTTTGATGCACACTGCTGATGTGTACTAAAGTAGAACATTTCACTCTTTAAGTACCTGTATCGCCAACACCCACAGAGATTCAGTCCGAGGAGCACAATGTGTTTGTTTGGGCACAGTACGTGGGTTTAGAGCAAGGTTAATACATGTGGTTCAGATGTTCACACCATGTAGGCAGATTAGGCAGGAGGTTGACGGCCTTGGTTTGCAGCTGACTCATCCGTACATTTAGCGACAAGTGGCTTTAAATCAATCTCCCCATGACAAAGAAGGTTTTCATGTTGTCGCCAGCCTTGATGGTTGACCAGCATCGAGTGTTTTCACCATAGAAACAAGGGAATGGTGATTAAAACTATATAGCTTCATTTTTGTGCTTTTAAATGCCTGAAAAAATGTTTAAAATGTTGTCACAAGAAGAGTGCTATTCTCGAAAAGTGTATTAAAATGCAAGCTACTTTGACCTGTAAACAACCCGTAACATGGTAATAATTTAACAATATGGAATAAAACTGGAACCTTTAGAATATCTTAAAAATTAGCACGTTTTATTAACAAAATATTCTGCCTTTCTCAGTCGATGCTACTGAACTTGTTTGTTAATTATGTGATTTTTCACGAATAGGCAACTTGACCAGATGTTCCCGATTTGTACAAGACCAACCATTACGTGGCTTGCCTCAGGGTGACTTTAGCTAAGGGTGTTAGGTTATACTGGCTGTAAAATGTCAGAAAAATATATTTTAAGTATATTGATTATTGGTCCTAATCTGTTACTCCCAGCAATAACTTATTATTTTAAAGTCTGATCGACAGTCGAGCTAAATTGTTCAAGTTTCTGCTAAAAATGTAATGCCACATTTACATGTTTTGGTATCTTTAGTTTTCCGACCCACTCCCTCATTGACCTTTCTATCTTCAAGCTCCTACACTATTTAAATAAAGGTCAACATAAACTCAAGGAACCGTAGCTTGCCTAACAACGAGGTGTACCATAGTTATTCTGTCAACAATTTAGTGGTCATCTTAATGGTCATTATGGTCAAAACCTTCTCAAGGCCCACCTTTGTAATAAAACTTGTTTATTATCTCCTCCCTATTGCCATGCGCCATCATAAGACCATAAAGTCGTAAGGCATAGGAGCAGGATTAGGCCATTCAGCCCATCAAGTCTGCCCCGCCATTCAATCATGATCTATTTTCCCCTTTCAATCCCATTTGCCGACCTTTTCTCCGTAAACTTTGACGCCCTTTCTAATTAAGAACCTATCAAACTCCACTTTAAAAATACCCAATGACTTGTCCACAGCTATCTGTGGCAATGAAATGCACAGATTCACCACCCACTTGCTAAAGAAATTCTTCATCCAGACCTTATGCTATATAATCTCTCCTGCTTCCAACCAAACTCCATAATTTTTATTTTGTTCTTTCCTCTCCTTTCTCTGCAGCTTGAAAATGTCAAAATCACCAATGTCTTCTAATTCTGCTGAAGGGGCATAGACTAGAAACATTAAGTGTGTTTGGCCCATCACAGATGCTGCCAGCCAGGCCACATCGGTATTTCCAAAATTGTATATTTTTTATATCAGACTGGTTTGACGGAGTTTGTGAACGTTTGATTTAAGTTCCATGCTTCTCAATTCAAGTTTCATGCTTTTCAGTTCAACTATAATTTCATTAAGTTCAATTTAAGTTACACATTCAAAATGATGCTCCCTAAAGTCAGGAAAACAAGCCTACTTTCTGTTGTATAATGTAACTGCTGACAACATAATTCAGCCAGGAAAACTTAATATTACTGATTAAATAGTAATTTATTACAAAAATGTTCTACTGTTGAAATATAAGAAGTGTTATTAGTGAACATAATTATAAGGAAGGCAGTTTTTTAAAGATCCAGGAACCTCCCATATCAGAGTGTGATTGCAAATGTTGCTCATTTTTCTGCATTGTTCCGTCTGAAATCTTGGTGCTATTTCTTATGTGCTGCACGAAACATTTACTATCCTGCTAAATGACGAATTTAACAGGTTGTTGCTTGTACTATCACACTTTTGTTACAAATGTATAATAATTTATATTTTAATTCAGTATAGTTTAGAGCTACCATGCGGAAACAGGCTCTTCGACCCATCGAATCACACCGACCAGCGATCCCCGCACATTAACCCTATCCTGCACACACTAGGGAGATTTTACATTTACACCAAGGCAATTAACCTACAGACCTGTACGTCTTTGGAATGTAGGAGGAAACCGAAGATCTCGGAGAAAACCCACGTTGTCAGGTTCATTGTTTAACTCTTCAGAGCCACTGTAGAACATATGTGGTATAATAATCCCTAAAGAGAAAATAAATCCCACGGTTTATGAGAATCCTATTCTGTATATTAATTATTCACATTTTCTCAAACCATTGAGATTCTGACCAAAAAGCAGGATACATAAGTTTTTATTTTTTTTAATAACACATAGATATGGTTTTGATACTGCATTGTGGAAAACACAACTGTCATACAAAACAACACAATTCAGATTTGTGTGAAGAAGGGTCTCGACCCGAAACGTCACCCATTCCTTCTCTCCAGAGGTGCTGCCTGTCCCGCTGAGTTACTCCAGCATCTACAGTTCTTTCTTACAACACAATTCTTCTTTTGTAACTGGAATTAGCTTGTCAAATACAGGTGGTTCTCCTTTAATGGCAGCTTCCATAATATGGATTGGATGTAACGCAGGTGATAAATGAAGGAACACTAGTTACCAAATCGGTTATAACACAATTTGATTCGGGGACTGGAGAAAGACTTTAGAAAGTTACTTTAGAATTTGACAAGCAGAGACAAACCTGTCTTGGATTTAAACAGTACTGGGGGAAAAAAAAACTCCCGCAGTAATCAGATACCATTGCCTGTTAAGAACACAGCATGGGTGGCCACGTGCAACAACACAATTGAACAATGTACCATGCAGCCTTTAGTATTTTATCAGCAACAAAATATACTTGTTGCCATTGAAAAGCTGTTATGTATTGAAAATTCTGCATGTAAAAATTATGATGCACTCTAGCTCCTAACCACATTACCTCCATTGATACAATTGTCTTTATAAAGTAATTTTATATAACATTTTCTTAGAAACATAACTATACTTACTCCCATCGCATAGAGAAGGACCATTTCGATAAACATTACCTATACAGTTTGAAGAAGTTATCTAGTTAGATCTAGTTATTTATATTTGCACGTTGATTAACAAAGTTTTTTAGACCTTCTAATAACAACAAAATATGCTTTTATAGAAAAGTATGCTATAACATTCCTGAATTTTTAAAGCAATTACATTTTCAAGTTGCCAAAATAAATCTCAGAACTTGATGAGGAACTGAACTACTAGGCTTGAGCACTGTTATTGAGAGCCACGTGGGTGCAACTATCTGAGTATGCAGCTACAATGAGAGGATGCAGAATAGAATGGATCCTGGCCACTGACTCTTAGATAAAGGCCAAGACCAAAGATACTATAGCGGAGCAAGATACACCACTCCTGCTAAATGCAATGGGCTGATGAGTAGTACGCAACGGAGCGGAACGTGGGCCTTTTTTTCATCCATTTCAGTAACCCGACCCGACTTTGGGTATCCCTCTTGCAGTGTAATCAACGTAGCAGGGGACAGTTTGTGGCAATAAATTATAATTCTGAAAATCGGAAGATTTTTACCAAAGAACTTTGATTTTTACGAGGATGTTTCTGTAACCGGCTTCCGTCTTCGCATTGGTATCTTTGCTCCGCTATGGGATCTTTGGTGCGGAGACGGAAGCCAGTTATAGGATCTTTGGCCAACACCTCTTACATCCAGATGCGGTCTGGAGAATCGGCTTGGAGCTGAATATGGACGAGGACAGGCCCGCACCCACACGACCCAGATACACCGCGGAGATCAAAGGGGGACCGAGATCAAAGGAGAACAAAGACAGACCTAGTGTGGGGGGGGGGGGGCAAGAACAAAGGGAACTAAATGGAATGCATTGTAACATTGTCGATGGCCTACATATATGTGACGATTCTTTGAATACTTGTGTATGCAAAACAAATAATTTCACTGTGACATGTCCCAGCACCGAGCCTTATGGTACCCAACTAGTCACTGTCTGCCATTCTGAAAGGGACCCGTTAATCCCTACTCTTTGTTTCCTGTCTGCCAACCAATTTTCTATCCATATCAGCACTCTACCCCCAATACCATGTGCTCTAATTTTGCTCACTAATCTCCTGTGTGGGACCTTATCAAATGCTTTCTGAAAGTCCAGGTACACTACATCCACTGGCTCTCCCTTGTCCATTTTACTTGTTAGATCCTCAAACAATTCCAGAAGATTAGTCAAGCATGATTTCCCCTTCGTAAATCCATGCTGACTTGGACCGATCCTGTTACTGCTATCCAAATGTGCTGCTATTACATCTTTAATAATCAACTCCAGCATCTTCTCCACTACTGATGTCAGGCTAACTGGTCTATAATACCCTGCTTTCTTTCTCCCTCCTTTCTTGAAAAGTGGGATAACATTAGCTACCCTCCAATCCACAGGAACTGATCCTGAATCTATAGAATGGAAAATGATCACCAATACCCCCATGATTTCTAGACCCACCTCCTTGAGTACCCTGGTATGCAGACTATCAGGCCCTGGGAATTTATCAGCCTTCAGTCCCATCAGTCTACCCAACACTATTTCCTGACTAATGTGAATTTCCTTTAGTTCCTCCATCACCCTTAGTCCTCTGTGCCCTAGTACATCTGGGAGATTGTTTGTGTCTTCTTTAGTGAAGACAGAACCAAAGTACCTGTTCAACTCTTCTGCCATTTCCTTGTTCCCCATAATAATTTCACCTGTTTCTGCCTTCAAGGGACCCACATTTGTCTTTACTAATCTTTTCCTCATAACATACTTTTACGATGATGTAGAGAGATAAAGAACTATAGAAGCTTTTACTATCCTTCTTTATATTCTTGGCCAGCTTACCCTCGTACTTCATCTTTTAACCCGTATTGCCCTTTTTGTTACCTTCTGTTGTCCTTTGAAAGTTTCCCAATCCTCTTCACATACCTGTAAGCTCTAACTATTCGCCTGTATATTCTTGGCTAGCTTAGTCTGAAGAAGGGTCCCGACCTAAACGTCGCCTATCTCCTTCGCTCCTTAGACGCTGCTGCACCCGCGGAGTTTCTCCAGCTTTCTGTGTAACCCTTACCTTCGTACTTCATCTTTTCTCCCTGTATTTACTTTTTAGTTACCTTCTGTTGATCTTTAAAAGTTTCGCAGTCTTCTGGATTCCTGCTCATCTTTGCTATGTTATACGCATTCTCTTTTATTTTTACAGTGTCCTTGTCAACCATGGTCACCTCTTACTCCCATTAGAATCTTTCTTCCTCTTTGGAATGAAATGATCCTGCATCTTCTGGATTATTCCCAGAAATATCTGCAATTGCTGTTCCACCGTCACGCTCATATGGTGCCTTTCCAGTCAACATTGGCCAGTTCCTCCCTCAAGGGCCTGTCCAACTTAGGTGATTTTTCAGCGGACTGCCGGCGACTGTCAGGTTCGCGGCACTCGCCTGAAACACACACACACACACACACACACACACACACACACACACACACACACACACACACACACACACACACACACACACACACACACACACACACACACACACACACACACACACACACACACACACACACACACACACACACACACACACACACACACACACACACACACACACCGCAAAGGTGGGGGCCAGGGAAAGCGGGGGGAGCACTATCTGAAATTCACACGGTGCAAAGCCAAGGTGATACAGACACACACTACAATGAACAGGAAGGTTAAGAAGGCTAGCACAGTGAATGGCAAGTCCTTTAAAAAAGGGGGAGAATGAAGTGGAGACACTTTTAAGAAGCCAGACAACTTTTAATTAGCCAGAGATACACACTTCAACTACCATTCCCACCTCCCATTGTTTGCTTTGTGAGGGGGGCTGAGAACACCTGATCATGTGTATTGAACCTACGGTCTATTTGACTTCCACCATAATGATGTTTCCGATCAGATTGTTTACGTTCAACTGTAGGAGGTAGGTTAGGTAGAACCAAAGATCCTATAGCGGAGGATCTTTGGGTAGAACCTAGATCTGAGGCTTCTGTTCATGAGAAGTTCAGCTGGTGTATACCCTGTGATAGATTGTGGTGTGGTACGATATTTCAGTAAGAAACTAGCTAGCCCCTGTGACATACTGAATTCCCTTCAAGAACTTGTTTCTTGAGAGCTCCTTTGACTATCCTGACTGACGTTTCGGCTGCGCCATTAGATGTCGGATGGTAATTCGGCACTAAGGTGTGCTTGATACCATTTAGCTTCATGTAAGTTTGGTACAGTGCAGCATGAAATTAGGGGTCGTTGTCAAAGACACGCTCTTCAGGTAATCCATGACACCCAAAGATAGACTGCAATGTGTCTATTGTTCTTTCTGTTGTTGTGTTTGTGCCCATATGTACCACCTCAATCCACTTTGAGTGACTATCTACCAAAACAAGAACATTATTATTCCCGTGTTCACAGGAATCCTCTGATAAGGTCAAGTAGACAAAGACCATGTTTGTAAAGGGGTTTGGGCAGACCTACTTCTACAACTCTGACAGGTGCTACATTTGCTTGCCATTGGTTCTATGTCATTGTCCAATCCTGGCCAATACATAGCAATGTTACAAAATTTTGAGATTTTAAAAATCAAGTCTGCAATTTATCCCATCAGGTAAAGCATAACAAGAAGTTTAATTTGGCACCTAATTTACTTTCATATCTTCAGTATTAAGAAAGTTATGGCCATTTTCATGCTCGGAAATGAGTATCTTGCTTCCCATTGCCTTTCAATTGACTTAACTCAAAAGCTGTGATCTGGAAAAATTAAAAGCCCATAACTTTATTAAAAATTAAGAGAACTCAATGAAATTTTCAGTCATTATAGATTGAAGCATTCTGAAACAAATATTAAACAATCTTACTTGGATTACCTGAAATTAAAGTAAATAATTAGTTAGTTATCTAATTGTAGCTAATTACAAAATTCAATGAGTAGATCTAAACATCTATCAATTTCTTAAGAAAAGATAAACTTTTTTTTAATTGCCTAAGTGTCCAAATAACATTCACACAATAATCCACCATATAACATAATTTTTAAATCTCATTTTCATGAATTTCTGGGCCAAATGGAAGGAATTTAGTGTTTACTGCCTGTAAATAAATGGCCATTTAAATCAACTAGCGAGTGGGTTTTAGCGGAATGCGGTGGATTGGAACGTTGCGGTTAGCGGTGAAGTCGGGGGGGAAAATACTGGGGGTTCATACATTTTTTGGGGAACCCATTTCGCAACATTAAAATAGTATTTATGCCTCCCAAAAAACCAACTTTTAATAAAAAAATAAAGTATTTACCTTTTTTTCTCCTCTACGGAAAATGCTTCCGGTGGTCTGCGGTCACGGCTTTTGAAGGTGATTTTTAAATTACTCTAGTTAACAAATAACTTAGAGTAATTTAAAAAATACCTTAATGGATGAAATGTCGGAGCGATTTTTCTTCCGCAATTAAATCGCCCGACATTCATCGATTATCCTGGTCTGGTGAAAATCGGCACTTTAAGCCCGCCCCCCTCTGACAGGCGCTAAAGTCGCGCACACGGGGAGCGGCAGAAGTGCAGCGCCACTAAAGGTAAGTTTTGTAACATACCTACAATACATGCAACCTCTGGCTGTAGACTTTATGTGTTCACTATGGAGTTCTTTAAGTAATCTTTGGCTTAAACAATTGGGTATGACTACTCTATGACCCCATTTAATATACACTTGCTCACATGACCTATCATGTAATCTATTGTGATAAGGTTTTAGTTCATTAGTACATGGTTTTATTTCTGACCATCTACACAAAGTTTGTTCATATACTTGTTTTAGCACCGTGTTCTTTTGAGTTTCAGTAGCAATTTCAGCTGCTGTGACTGGAAAGTCATTATCCACTGTTTCTGTGACGTAGATAGCACCTTCAGTGCCCACATCTGATTCTTCATGAGGCAAACGCAACAATGCATCAGCGTTAGCATTTTGTTTTGAGCTGCGGTATCCAATGCTGTAGTCATACTGTTTCATTACATGTGAAATCACAGCTCCTACCCCACAACTAGACGCATCACTAGCTAGCTTTAACTCGCGATTTGTATCGTAGTGAACAAGTAATGCATCACTGGTCAAGCTCTTCTTACATGCATCATAAGCATTTTGTTGCTCTTTGGACCATTCCCATTTTTTATCCTTGTTCAACAACTTTCCTTGTGGCTAGCTCGGGTCAGAAGCGTGAGTAATGCTGTACCATACCCAGGAAGGAGCGGAGTTGAGACACATTCTGTGGTGTTGGTGCATTTGCTATAGCTTCAATCTTTTTCTTCAATCTTTTCCTTCAAAACCAAGATACACTACTTTGGATTGTAAGAATGCACATTTGCTTCTTTTCAACTTTATATTGTGCTTCCCTTCCTCAGTAACAGTCACAACCAGCAAGTCATCTTGATTGCTCAAACAATGTGATGTTCCTTGCAGAATCTTGTCCATTGTAGCTTGGAAGATTTTTGGTGTTGACTTCACACCATAGGGTAATATTGTGTAGGAATACAGCAGCAAGTGTGTGTTTATCGTGAGGTACTGGTGGCTCTTATGATCAACATTTGGCTGAGCATATGCATGTGACACTGTATTTAAATGTTGAGCTCACAAACTCTATCCGATCCTTGTCGCCATTGACACGGCTTCAGCATGTGGATAGAAACAAACACGGGTTTTCAGTACACGCTGCTGCCAATGCGGGTCTATTTATACCAACGTACACTGCACATACTCATATATATTCACGAGACTGATAAGATATAGAATAGATCACATGACACAAATCATATCCTTATAGTTCTCAGTTCTTAAAGACACAGTTACCATTATATACACTACACCATCATTCATTCATTCATTGTTTGGAAGTTGAAGTGTTGGTGCAGCCTGTAGATATCCAGGTGTCCAGACCTCCCTGCTGGGCAGACTAACGTAGTCCTGAGCACCACCACTGCTTAAAATTGGTTAGAAATTCTGCATTTCCAGATTATAAAAATAACAGAAATGTCCAAAGATTTACACGGGTAAGAAGAACAGAATGAGAAGATATCGTATCAAGAAGCACAAAATGTTGGCGGAACTCAGCAGGTTAGGCAGCATATGTGGAGAGAATGTGATATTTTTGGCCAGGTCCCTTCTTCAGACTGATCTGGCCAGACTGAGGAAGGGTCCTGACACAAAACGCCTCCTGTCCATTTCCTCCACAGGTGACCCTGGCCCGCTGAGTTTCTCCGGCACGTTGTGTTTTTAATCAGATTCCAGCATCTGCTGTTTCTTGTGTCTCTACTTGTCAAGAACGGCAGAACATGTTGAGCTCTTTTCTCTCAAGGTTAAGGGGGATGGTAATCTGACAAAAAATGTGTTAAAATGAGGAAGTTGCTAAGTTGCAGAGGCTTAATAGCGATTAAAGGTTTAGCTTTGGGTTCCACTTGTCAAGGAACCAAAAACCAAAGACATTATCCACGCATATGCATTATTAAATGTAGTGGAAAAAATTATAAAAATGCCTATAACCAGAGAATGGGTGGACATGAATCTTGTCACTTCAAGTAAGAGTGGAGGTGTAACGTAATGTCTCTTTGGGTAAGTAAGGAAAGTAGAAGGGAGTAGATAAGTGTGTTGAAAAGATTTGTTGCAAATAGGTAGTTAGAGGCTTGCAGAGACCACTTGTCAATGTAGACTGGTTGGCCTGTATAAGCTGTTTCTTTGGTGTTGAATGTAACAAAATGGCAATGTCTCCATTTGGGTTCATTAATCGGATTCAGGAGGAAGGAATGCTGTAACACTCATCCCGAGGCTGTGTGCTCACAACCTTAATGTGATGCACGCACAAGCCGACGGCCACACAGGCAGTATGTCTCCTGCATTCATTTGACTCCTGGGCCATAGTGCAAATGTGGCTTGAATTTGTTGTAATTCAAGGCATTTCTCCGAAATAGAGCGGTACAGCTTGGAGGAGGTAGTTGCATGTATTCTAATCTTTTGACGTGTAAAATGTGACATGTGCTGTCAAAAATGAATGTGCTCTCGAATCAAATTGGACAGAATCGTACTTCTTGTATTTCAGTTCTAAACTTCCTTGTGTTGCTCTTTAATTACCCCAGTGAAACCAATGCAAATGTAATGCAAATCACACCACGTTCCCTGAAATATATATTGGAAACCAAACTGTCCCCATTAAAAACATGGCACGGGTGATTTTCCAGCGACTTGTTTCGAAGTCTGTGTTGAGAGATGTTGCTGTTGTCGATAGAGGTTTTGCATTTTGAGCTTTTTCGTGAAAGAGGTATTTTTTCTGCTTCAACTCTTGCTGGGGAATGGTTTTAATATTTTACATATGGGGGAGGTCAGGGTTACAAATTCCTTCTGACTTGACTAATTTAGAGGCAGAATTTGCCTGTGGCTTGGGGAGGGGGGGTGGGTGCGGGTGAAGAAGGCTGCTGCTGTGGGCAGCATTACGAACACAGTATATTGCTGAAGATGGACGGACACAAAAAGCTGGAGTAACTCGGCGGGACAGGCAGCATCTCTGGAGAGAAGGAATGGGTGACGTTTCGGGTCGAGACCCTTCTTCAGACTGGTTAGGGATCAGGGAAACGAGAGATATGGACGGTGACGTGGAGAGATAAAGAACAATGAATGAAAGATATGCAAAAAAGTAACGATGATAAAGGAAACAGGCCATTGTTGACTGTTTGCAGGGTGAAAATGAGTAGCTAGTGCAACTTGGGTGGGGGAGGGATAGAGAGACAGGGAATGCTAAGGCGAAATGAAATGAGAGAACTCAATATTCATACCACTGGTCTGTAAGCTGCCCAAGTGAAATATGAGATGCTGTTCCCCCAATTTGCGTTCATGGGGCCCTCGGGACAATTGTTTCACTCCCCCTGCAGAAGAATCATTCTGTTTCTCTATTATATTATCTACTCCAATCAGCAGGAATCACAGCCCAGCAGTCAAACTAATACCTTGCTTTGATTCCCACACCTTGACTTTGCACAGCCCACAACATGAGTCATTCCTTCATTTACTGCTTGCGGCTAATTAACCAGCATCCGTGCTTCTGAATCAGACAGTTGTGGGCTTGTCCCATTCCAGAGACTGAAACAGTTATGTCTAGGCTGACATTCCTGTGTAATACTGTACATAGTTTGCCCCATCAAAAAACGTCTATCTCTCTTTAAATCAAGGGCCAATCAATCTTTTAAGTTGACTTAAGATAGGCACAAAATGCGGGAGTAACTCTGAAAAAAGCGCTTGACCCAAAACGTCACTCATTCCTTCTATCCAGAGATGCTGCCTGTCCTATTGAGTTACTCCAGCATTTTGTGTCTATCCTCCGTGTAAACCAGCATCTGCAGTTACTTCCTACACATTTTGACTTAATAGATGTCATGACACAATTGTGAGATATCTTGCGTGTAGCAGCAATATTTCACAACTTTATTCAAGTGAATGTTCTTCTTTCGTGTGGCGTGCACAGCCTAAAGTTGTAGGACAAATTGTTTTATTTGATCTTCCGTCTGTGCACGTCGAGTTGATTGCATTAGTCGAAACAGGGTGGGTCACGTAAAGGTTGCAATCTTCCAACTCATTCAAGTGAGTTATCTGGTTATTATTACATTGATTACTGGATAAGTTAATCGTGTGGATTCTTGCTTTATACAGGTTGTCACTAGGTTATGAACAGATTCAATTTTTAAAGTGAAGATAGACACAAAAAGCTGGAGTAACTCAGCGGGTCAGGCAGTATCTCTGGAGAGAAGGAATCGGGTTGATAGCCACGTTCAATTTTAGAGTGTTGTTCATCAGTTAATTTTATTCATAAATCTGAAAATAAACAAAAACACTTTATGCAGTGTACCTCCGTGGTATTGTAACAAATGTTGTTAATTAGTGTAACAAATACTGTCGGGGCCAATTAACAGACATTTTTTTATTGCCTTCCTCTACCTAGTTACAGTATTAGGGAAGATAGACACAAAAAGCTGGAGTAACTCAGCGGGACGGGCAGCATCTCTGGAGGGAAGGAATGGGTGACGTTTCGGGTCGAGACCCTTCTTCAGACTAGGGACTTCAGACAGTAGTGGGGAATCAGGATGGTCCACCCTTAATGACTGCTTTTGATGGGCTTGAAGGATCAGTGGTTGCTACATTGTTAAATGGAGTATTGTTGCAGAAGAATCAATAGAAAAAATTGTTTGTCAATTTCCAAAGCAACTTCCTTAATTGGCCTCCCGCGGTGAAATCAGCAGCCTGTGTTCTTAAGTACAATGGTGTCCCTGATTACTACAGGTTATTTTCACAGAATGGTTCTCATTTGAATTTAGTAATATTTGATCGACTGGCAGGGCTGCCAACTCTCACGCATTGGGCATGAGAATCACGCATCTCATGTAACTCTCACGCTCTCACGCTGATCACAGAATTTCTCACGCTCCAAATAAATAAATGGATAAATATATGAAGAGAGTCACGAACAATTCAATTCCCCCAAAGCTTCTAGGTCTCCTCCACAGTCACCAATGAGAATAGTTTTCTAGAAGGAACTGCAGATGCTGGAGAAGGGTCTCGACCTGAAACGTCGCCTATCTCCTCCGCTCCTTAGATGCTGCTGCACCCGCTGAGTTTCTCCAGCCTTTTGTGTACCCCTGAGAATAGTTTTCTGTCGGCGGCTTTCCCGCAAAGAACGAGCAATTTGATTGGCTTAAGCCCAACGCATTCTATTTAAAATGGCAATGTAACTGCAGTACTACTGATTCCATTTGACATTCATGGAACCAAAATTGCACGTGCTCGAAATTCAAAATAAAGCAAAAAATGTTTTAGAGGTGAGTAAAAACTACGAGGGGAATAAAATGGTGAATGAATGCATCGTCTTTTTCCCGAGATATGTGATCCCCCTCTGCCCCTCTACCCTTCTCCCTCTCCCTCCCCCCTCTCCCCTTCTCTCTCTCCCCCCCTCTCACGACATGCAAAACTCCAAAACTCTGATGAGCCTTGCCTCATTCCGACATGTTCCACGTCTCACCCGTAATGTCTGTGCCGAACATGGGTAAGATTCCTGAAATACTTGCATTTTACAGAGAACAGAAAACAGTACAGCACAGGAACGGGCCCTTTTGCCCACAATGTTTGTGCCAAACATAATACGAAGGTAAACTCATCTCATCTGCCTGTACATGATCCATATCCCTCTATTCCCTGCACTTCCATATCTAAAAGTCTGTTAAATACCACCATTTAATCTGCCTCCACCACCACCCCTGGCATATTGTTCCAGACCCCCACCACCCTCTGTGTAAAAAAACATAGCTATGCCCTCTAATATTGAACATTTCCAATATTAAACATTGGGAAAAAGGTTCTGACTGTCTACCCTTTCCCTATATTATGCCTCTCATAATTTTATATACTTCCATCGTATTTCCCCTCAACCTGTGACATTCCAGAGAAAACAATCCAAGTCTATCCAATCTCTCCCTGTAGCTCAACCCCACTAATCCAGGCAGCATTCTGGCATAGCTCCTCTGCACCCACTCCAAAGCCCTCACATCTTTTTTGTAATGGGGTGATCAGGACTGCATGGAATACTCCAAATGTGGTCTGACCAAAGTCATGTAGAGCTGCATCATGACTTCCTGACCATTATACTCAACACCCCTAGCAATGAATGCAAGTATACCTTACGCCTTCGTTACCACCTTATGTACTTGTGCGGCCACCTTCAGTGTCATATGAAGTTGGATGCCAAGATCCCCTGCATATCAATGCTGCTCAGAGTCTTACCATGATAGGTGGTCAGTATTGACTCGGTGAGCCAAAGGGTCTGTGTCTGTGTTCAACACAGAAGGTACAATCAAGAACATTGTTAAGCCCTTTGCTCCTCTAGGGTGCATGGGCCATTGACAAATGTCCTCCACCTCACATGGTTGTTGGCATGCGAGATCTCCCCAATTGAGCCCACTCTCAGACATTTCTGTCTGGTCACCTCTTCTCCAGCTGTTCCTGGGGCAACCTCTTTTCCTTTTTCCATGGGGGTTCCATTTCAGGGCTTGCCGAGTGATGTTTGTGGCAGGTTTCCTGAGGGTGTGTCCAATCCAACTCCATTTACTCTTTCGAATTTGTAAGTCAATGGGCTCCTGGCTTGTTCTTTTCCACAGGTCCACATTGTTTCGCTCCCTCCTCTTCCTGTCCAGAGTAAATAATTAACTGCCCGCTGACCAATTTGATCTCCCCTGACTGTGTCCATCCTGTTTCAGCTAAGCCCAGGACTAAGAGATTGTAGTGCACCATTTTGTTGGTAAATGTGGCAGCCTTGCCAGCCTGGAACATGGTTCGGACGTTCCATGTCCACACAAGGATGGAATTCTTTGGCGTCAGAAGGTGTGTCAGCTTCCCAGTGCCCTTGCGGGTTTAGAAACATAGAAATTAGGTGCAGGAGTAGGCCATTTGGCCCCTCGAGCCTGCACCGCCATTCAATATGATCATGGCTGATCATCCAACTCAGTATCCCGTACCTGCCTTCTCTCCATACCCTCTGATCCCCTTAGCCACAAGGGCCACATCTAACTCCCTCTTAAATATAGCCAATGAACTGGCCTCAACTACCCTCTGTGGCAGACAGTTCCAGAGACCCACCACTCTCTGTGTGAAAAAATTCCTTCTCATCTCGGTCCTAAAGGATTTCCCCCTTATCCTTAAGCTGTGACCCCTTGTCCTGGACCTCCCCAACATCGGGAAGAATCTTCCTGCATCTAGCCTGTCCAACCCCTTAAGAATCTTGTAAGTTTCTATAAGATCCCCTCTCAATCTCCTAAATTCTAGAGAGTATAAACCGAGTCTATGCAGTCTTCGTTCATAAGACAGTCCTGACATCCCAGGAATCAGTCTGGTGAACCTTCGCTGGGAATGTGGGTTTGGCTGGGAATGTCACGTTCCTCATCGCTGGGGCACCTTCTTCAACCAAGTGTGTCATTTGGTTTTCATTCATCAACGTTTCTGTAACTCACACATTTTTCCAGGGTGGGGTAGTTAACCCCACGCCCAACCCCCAACCTGGAGGACCAGGGACTGCTTCGTCTGCCTCCTCGCCCGACACTAATCCGGTTTGGTTGAACCTGCCAGGGATATGAAACCCCATCAGACATAGCTCTCAGGATCACTGGAGTACACAAGCCTCTCCTCCACATCAAGGTTGCAGTCCAGGAGAGGAACATTGTTGACTGGTCAAGTTGTTTCATCCTGACCCTTCTTTCAAATACAACCCTCCAATATCAACAAGCCATCAAGACTGGATTAGAGGTTGGCTTTGCTAATTGGCCCCCAGTAAGGACTGCCATCGATACTTCATTCAGCTGTATTTCACCAAGCATCGCACGTTGTGACGCGGCAGGAGTTTTTCCTGTTTGGTGAAATTTCCGTGGCTGAATAAATTGTATTAATAATTGGGGGCATTTTATGGATGTTTCCACTGCAACTCCACAGCAGTAGAGCACCAACTGTATGTATCTCTCGCATATAGTTATCACCACTATCGCTAGAACTCCTCACCTATTCTTGCTAGTCAACAGTAGGGATCACTTTCCCAACTACCAGTACAACTTCGTGGTGAGTAGGAATAGCTTTAAATTCTTACACTCCGAGGGAATTAAGTGACTAATGCACTTCGCAGGGCAACTTACAGTTGCAACAAAGAACATGGGCTCAGGTTAAGAGATTCATGGACATAAAATTAAGATCCCAGAGTCCATTCAGACCAAATTTCACAGATTAGAGAAAGTGAACCGTGCACTATTAATGATGGAACTTTTGAACATTTAGCTTGAATGGATTTATGTGGTAAGACAATTTTGCATATATATCTTAATTTCATTGAACCATATACTTGGTTGAATATGTGGGATTATTTCCGTCTTATTTCTATAGTCAAAGGGTAAGGTTGATTAATGTATTTGTGCAGAACAGTGATGGAAGTCTGACTCCTCTTGCCTTGTTTATTTGTTTTGTTTTTCTCTACATATATGCATAACAGCATAAATTATAATCTGATTTCCATACAAGATGTCATTCATGTGCTGCACCTGTTGATATGAACCTGGCTCTACTGTGGAATGTAACTAGGAATATAATTTAGCCTAACCTTATTCATACCTAATCCAATTTAAACCATAAATGTTGCATTCAAGTGTAATTTAAAAGACTCGCTACAGTATGCACCTGCCACACCCTCCCCCCTCGCTTGGTCACTGCACTCCCTCGCAATTTCTCACTCTTAACTCTTACCCAATGTTGGCAGCCCCTGTCGACTGGGCTTATAGTCACTGGAATTTAAACGGATGAGAGGGGATCTTACAGAAACATATAAATTTCTTAAGGGATTGGACAGGCTAGATGCAGGAAAAATGTTCCGCATGTGGGGGGAATCCAGAAGCAGGGGTCACACCTTAAGAATAAGGGGCAGGCCATTTAGGACTGAGGTAAGGAAAAACGTTTTCACGCAGAGAGTTGTAAATCTGTGGAATTCGCCACAGAAGGGAGTGGAGGCCAATTCACTGGATGTTTTCAAGAGAGAGTTAGATTTAGCTCTTAGGGCTAATGGAATTAAGGGATATGGGGAGAAAGCAGGAACGGGGTGCTGATTTTGGATGATCAGCCATGATCGCATTGAATAGCGGTGCTGGCTTGAAGGGCCAAATGGCCTACTCTTGCACCTATTTTCTATGTTTCTATGGGTCCATAATTCTAGCATTTGTAACCTGAGGCTGGCCTGTAACAACTACACTATAAAACTATTTAATTGGCTGGAATGTGTTTTATATATTAAAAAGCAACGTTGAAGGTGCCGAAGACACTACAGATAGTGGTTTACAAAAAAAAGCTGCAAAGTGGTGGATTAACTCAGTGGGTCAGGCAGCATCCCTGGAGACCATGAATAGGCGACATTTCGGATTGCATGCATGTATTTCCCATATTTTCCCCTACCGTCGCTAACTATGAGCACAATCACGTCTAGGCTCACTGATGATGTCCACGTTGAAAATTCTATCGCATTTACCATGGGGGTAAAAAGAGCAATTTCACTGGTGCTTCACATGTACAGTAAATGCGCCTTTAACAGCACTGACGACTTTAAGACTTGAGCTGATCTTCCTGTGTCTGAGCTCAGCAGAGCAATTTGAGCAACAGACCACATCTGTCTCCTCTGTGGTAATGCAGACTGATGGGAAATGCCAGTGAAGCAGGGCTTCCTGTGCTGCCCCTGCACACTTCTGGTGACTTGAGCCCATAATGCTCTGCTCACCATGGCAACAAGAAGTTGGGCCCTCAGAGGCCTAACGGCATGCAAATATAAAGCAGTTTTGCACCGTTGCTAATTTTGTTTGTCTGGAAAGAATGATGATTATCCTTCTTTAAATAAAAGTTACCATCAAAGTCACTATATAGAGGGTCTCTGAAGAAGGGTCTTGACCCAAAATGTCACCCATTCCTTCTCTCCAGAGATGCCCATTCCTTCTCTCCAGCGATGCTGCCTGTCCTGCAGAATTTCTCTAGCTTTTTGTGTCTAACTTTGGTTTAAGCCAGCATCTGCAGTTCCTTCTTACACAGAGCTCTAACCTTTGTTTTATAATTAAAAATTGTTGCCCCGTGAAAAAAAATGCAGCAACAGAGAACTATCCTCTAATTTAATCAACTCTGATTTTTTTAAAAGAAAATAAATCCAAAGTGCTCACTTTTCAACGCAGGTTGCAAAAACATCACAGGGAGAGTATGGATTAACTGCACACTTTACACGAAAGGACTTTGAGATATCACAATGAAACTTGTGGCTATTGTTGCCAGTACTTTTTGAGTTGAAAAGTTTCAGGTTGAAGTTGTAGTTCAGAGACTTTAGCACAAATAGACTGTCTTTCCAGAGCAACTTTTGGCCGGGATGTTGAAGTGACATCCCGTCACCTGTCTCTAGGGAGACTTAAAATATCCCGTGTTGATATTTTAAGCACGGATCGTTACCTGCTTCCTGTTTGATTTTTGTCTCTCGTTCAACATTACCAAAGAAGCAGATTATTACTGGAAGAAATTGTCTGTAGGATTTCCTACACTACAAAAGAGGTTACAAGCCAAAGATGTTTCGTTGGTGTTAAACCATTTTGGGATTTTATGTAAAATGTCATAAAATTGACCCTTTCTTTAATGGCTGCATCTCCATATATTGTTGATGCAATTGTTCACATAGAGAGCATGCCAGGAACCATCAGTAGGTCAGACAGCATATGTGGGAAGAGAAACGGAGTTAAAAGTTCCGAGTCTGGGTCCCCGTTGCAGTTTCCAGCATTGTTTCTGATTTTTTGGTGTCTGTATTTTTTTTTCATTTAATTTTTATGTTCTTCATTTTGTTACATGAGTTGACTATATCAAAAAACTATCACCGGGATTCACTGTTCAAAAAAATAAATAGTGACTTTGAATGAAGAAAGCTAATCATAACTTTGTTAATTCTAAAAATGATCTCAGGTAATCTGACAAACAGTTGACAGCTTTGTGTAATTATAATTCGTATTATTTCAGTCGTGGGAAAGGCTGATGATTAAGTTTAATGTAAGAGTGCAAAAGGCGTTGTGTTTCAGTGCTTTGTTTATATTGAATTACAATTTACCTACAGCGGTGATACTGTAAGACAGACTGGGATTCCAAAGGAAATCCTCTGCTTAAAAATACTTAACACATCATAAATTGCTGAAAGCAATGCTGGAGAGACACATTTGAAGCTTTCATCAACCCGAAGGGTGGCACAGTGGCAGAGTTGCTGCCTTACAGCGCTTACAGTGCCAGAGACCAGGGTCGTTCCTGGCTATGGGTAAGAAGGAACTGCAGATGCTGGTTTAAACCGAAGGTAGACACAAAAAGCTGGAGTAACTCAGCGGGACAGGCAGCATTTCTGGAGAGAAGGAATGGGTGACGTTAAGGGTCTCGACCCGAAACATCAACCATTCCTTCTCTCCAGAGATGCTGCCTGTTCCGCTGAGTTACTCCTGGCTATGGCTGCTTGTCTGTACAGAGTTTGTATCTTCTCCCCCATGACCTGCATCAGTTTTCTCCAAGAACTTAATTTAAGATTTAAGAGAGAGTTGGATAGATCTCTCGGAGCTAGTGGAGTCAAGGGATGTGGGGAGAAGGCAGGCACGGGTTATTGATAGTGGACGATCAGCCATGATCATATTGAATGGCGGTGCTGGCTCGAAGGGCCGAATGGCCTTCTCCTGTACCTATTTTCTATGTTTTTATGTTTCTATGTTAGTCCTGTTACTGCCATCCAAATGCACTGTTATTACTTATTTAATAATTGACTCCAGCTTCTTCCCCACCACCGATGTCAGGCTCTGGTCTATAATTCCCCTTTTTCTCTCTCGCTCCTTTCTTGAAAGGTGGGATAACATTAGCTATCCTCCAATCCACAGGAACTGATCCTGTATCTATTGAACATTGGAAAATGATCACAAAATGTGTTCTCGATTTCTAGAGCCACCTCCTTGAGTATCATGGGATGCAGACTATCAGGCCCTAGGGATTTATCAGCCTTCAGTCCCATCAGTCTACCCAATTCTATTTCTCGCCTAATGCAAATTTCTTTCAGTTGCTTTGTCTCCCTAGATCCTCTGTCCTCTAGTACATCTGGGAGATTGTTTGTGTCTTCTTTAGTGAAGACAGAACCTGTTCTACTCTTCTGCCATTTCGTTGTTCCCCATAATAATTTCACCGGTTTCTGCCTTCAAGGGACCTACATTTATCTTTACTAATCTTTTTCTCTTAACATACTTTTACGATGATGTAGAGAGATAGAGAACTATAGAAGCTTTTACTATCCTTGTTTATATTCTTGGCCAGCTACCCTCGTACTTCATCTTTTAACCCGTATTGCCCTTTTTGTTACCTTCTGTTGTCCTTTGAAAGTTTCCCAATCCTCTCGCTTCCTGCTACTCTTTGCTACGTTACACACCTATTCTTTTAGTTTTAGTCCATCACTTACTTCCCTTGTCAGCCATAGTTGCCTCTTACTCCCCTTAGAATCTTTCTTCCTCTCTGGAATGAAATGATCCTGCATCTTCTGGATTATGCCCAGAAATTCCTGCCATTGCTGTTCCACCATCATTCCTGCTTGGATTCTTTTCCAGTCGACCTTGACCAGCTCCTCCCGCATGCCTTCATAGTCCCCTTTATTCAACTGCAACACGGACACTTCTGATTTAACCATCTCCCTCTCAAATTGCAGATTAAAATTTATCATAAATGTAAATGCATGAAAATTTGAAGGAATGCAGCCTCACAACAGTTGAACCCTTTCCTTCCACTTGACATTCTGTCTTTATAAATATCTAAAACTATTCATATCATCACTGAAAATTATCTCTAGCACATATTTAAACAGTCGAAAGTTTATAGATGCTCTTTGTTAGTCGATATCTCACAGGATTTTAAATACGAAGGAAATGTTAACATACATTTATTATTTAACGTGGGGAACTAATCTTTATTATTCGAAGATAGATACAAAAAGCTGGAGTAACTCAACGGGACAGGCAGCTTCTCTGGAGAGAAGGAATGGGTGATGTTTCAGGTCGAGACCCTTCTTCAGACTAGTCAGGGGAAAGGGAAACGAGAGATATAGACGATGATGTAGAGAGATAAAGAACAATGAATGAAAGATATGCAAAATAGTAACGATGATAAAGGAAACAGGCCATTGTTAGCTGTTTTGTTGGATGAAAACGAGAAACTGGTGCAACTTGGGTGGGGGAGGGATGGAGAGAGACGGAATGCCAGGGTTACTTGAAGTTAGCAAAATCAATATTCAACCCACTGCTGTAAGCTGCCCAAATGAAATATGAGATGCGGTTCCTCCAATAACCTTCATCATTCAATTAGTGATATTAAGGTTCCTCCAGGAAAAAAATAATATTCCATGGACTAGAAGTGTATCCTTAATTTCTCTTAGCCTTTTGCACAGATTGTGATCATTCCATTAATGGAGGAAGCAACAGTGCTGAACTCCCTCTTGGAAGTGGGCTGTTCATCTCTCACAGTTTCATGGTGCCTCTTTGACTTGAAACATCTGGTTTCTTTCACAAGTCTTCTTGGATCTATTGACAGTTGTCGATTGAGCATTACATTTTTTTTTTCAATGAACAGTTGTACTGAGGTTTTATGTAATGGTGTAAAGGGCCTGTCCCACTTAGGCTGTTTTTAGGCGACTGCCGGCGAATGTCATAGTCGTGGCAGCTCGCCGAAAAACCGGTGACTGGATCCCCCCTTTCGACATAAAATTTGAAATAGAATCCTTACTTTAACAAAAGAAAAAAACGGAAGTCAGGAGAGGTCAAGCTACGCTCATTGGTGTCAAACCCACTGTTGCTGACTGTCTCTGTTTTTTTTTTAAATGTTGAAAATCCAGCGACGACCAGAAAGACGATACAACTCTTTGGGAGACTGAGGAGGCGACTCACGACCATACAGGCAACACCCCGGCCTGTGGTCGCCTAAAAAATCAACTAAGTGGGACAGGCCCTTAAGAAATCTGCCATGCTTGTCTTGAGTTCACCACTGGAATGAATGGTGGGGACTTCACTTGACTCCTCCTCATTGACCGCCTGATATATTTCACCTTCAATTAGGAATGGCAAACATCTGATATCCCCATCACTGAGTCTGATATTTCTGTCACTGAGTGGGCTGCCAAGGGACACAAGGGCTCAGTAGATCAGTAGACAACTTTGCACTTAAAGTGACTCACCCTCATAGCAGCAAAATGTCACGCCCTTCAGGATTCTCCCAAAATCCATTTAGCTCAAATCATGAACTTGGCATATGGGATGCCTTATGCTTAAAGTCTATATTCTATCACGTCTCTCTGCGACACTTTGGAGCGCAAATTCCAAAATCCCCAAATATGTAGATTTGGCTTGTTTCTGATATTCTAAGTATTTAAACATGAAAAGCTATCACATTGCTGACTATTTCAGCATTAATGACTTCCCTTTCATCTCTTCTCCAAACACAGCGTTTAAGCTTCTGGACTTTTTGGGATGCATCATAGTCCAGATATTACTGCTTAACTTGTTGTACAAAAGATGCTCTTGCTTGGTATTAAAAAAACTACTTTAAAAATGCTCCTCCAGTCAATAAAATGAAAACAAAACAATATATAAAATAAAAAATTCTTAAAGATTTATGAAAGCTTTTCCATAACCTTTTTTTCCACCCTTGAGTCTTGCACCCTTCCTTCTTTGCTTGCATGCTTTGGTTTTTTGCTGGGTCCATACATAATGTTAATTAGGTGCAATTAACTCCCGATTATTGCATTGAAACTCTTGTTACTGGCTGCCCTTGATGGAAATAAATATGACTGGTGAGCAGCAATGGTGGGTGCTCTGGTTTCTTCCCCATGTTGCAAAGATACACAGGTTGGTAGGTTAATTGCCCGGTGTAAATTTCCCCAAATGTGCTGGTGAGCGCTAGAAACTGACTAGAACTTTGGAGAATATGGGGAGAATTAAAATGAGATGAATGTAGTATATGTGTAAATGGCTGGAAAATGACTGGTATGGATTTGATGGACCAAAGGACCTTTTGCTGTTGCCAAATACCTTTACAGGCCTCATATATCACCTATTCAGACAGCGTTTAATGTTTAAGAAAGAACGGCAGATGCTGGTAAAATCGTATGTAGACACAAAATGCTGGAGAAACTCAGTGGGTGGG